>CM070838.1:15091942-15514442 GCA_036326025.1 Chrosomus eos
AGGTCTTCATCAGGCACAATATCAATGTAGAGGGTTTTGAGGGTTGAGACGCTATAGGACTGCGCATATGTCCAGTTCTAATGTTATTTTGTAATGTAATACGAGTGCGTATAGTGAACATCGTAGTAACATTAGAACTGGAGATATGTGCAGTCCCATAGCGTCTTATTTTAGACAAGCAGGCTATAATATCAGCGCTTTGCAATATATCGGTATAGAAAACGTAACAAAACCCTCAAGAGGAGGAGATTATGAGAAGAAATTATTACAGAGGGAATGTTTTTGGATTTATACCTTAAAGGTGCCCTAGAATGTGAAATTGAATTTATGTTGGCATAGTTAAATAACAAGCGTTCAGTACATGGACATGACATACAGTGAGTCTCAAACACCATTGTTTTCTCCTTCTTATTTAAATCTCGTTTTTAAAAAAACACCCCTGAAAAACAGGCGAATCTCCACATAATACCGACTATGACGCAATAGTCGGGATCATTAATATGTACGCCTCCAAAGATTTGCATATGCCAGCCCTCAATGCCAGGCGGGAACTGCGCAGCCGAAGCATGGCAGTTGCTCAGTGTTTGGATGTACACATGAACACAAAAGTATTTTCTAGTTCCTTCATCCGAGCCGCTGAAGAAACAATGGGTTCATTTTATTTTCTCTGGAAATTTCCAAACATTTCACCGACGACTGTTTCCTCAACTTGGGCCAATACAGAGCTGGCCTCGGATCGAGCTACCAAGCAACACTTTCTGATGTGCAATTGTTCAAGTTCAGACAGGTAATCTTTCTCTCAAAATCGTTCAATACTGTTTATGCATCAGTAAGTCAAGCCAGTGACTAAAATATCAACTTCACATCGTTTCTTTTAGTAGGATGAAAAAAACTTATTTAAATTGTGAATAAATTATATACAGAAAGCGATCAAAGAACAATCTTTCCACAGCGGGAGTTTATCTGGACACTTGCCAAACTCGTTATGAAATCAATGACGCACGGGTTACTGCACAACAAAGCTCTTACTGTATGTACATCATCATGTTTGCATTGGTGAAAGCATTCGAGAGAGTGCAGAAACTGCTTTGCAATCATAAGATCTTCAGTCTCGCGATCAACAGACTGTCATCTGCTCAATGCTCATCACTGCAACATTTTATGTGATGGGAATAGATTTAAATACTTTAAAAACATCTCACGATTCGTTAATCTCGATAGCTGTAAAAGTAAAAACGTATAATATCTGTAGTAAAAGTATTCGAGAGAGTTTCACATGTAATACGTAGCTATTTCATATGCAAGCATGTCAGCCAATCACAGCAGTGGCCGCCGGTTACACTGAATCCCACAGCAGACACGCCCCTTCAAACAGAGTGTTCAAATCAGAGGCTAAAATCAGGCTAGGAAAATGCCTTTTATTTCTAAATTATGACTATTTTTGATCTAAAAAACATACTAACATTATAAGGGCAACCCAGGAAACATAATAAAATAATAAAAAAAAACATTCTAGGGCACCTTTAAGTACTTTGTCACCTTTAGGGTTGAATGAGGATTTTGATATTAAGCCATATATATATATATATATATATATATATATATATATATATATATATATATTATATATATATATATATATATATATATATATATATATATATATATATATATATATATATATATATTACATGAATTGTAACTGTCACATGACTTTTGTCATGTGATCTTTTGTGTGTGCCTAATTAAGGTGATCATCTGTGTCTATTTAAAGTTGACTTCACTCTACATTGATATTGTGCCTGATGAAGACCCGAGGGTCGAAACGTTGCTTTTAATAAATTCTTTTGGAGCAGTATTTTTCAGTGTGCGGACTTCACACTTCTTTATTTGTTAATGTAGTTTTTCACCACCAATTCCATTGTTAAAACACGATTATTTTGAAACTAAGTTGAAATAATGCAGTGCTGATGACAGGTTCAACAGAAGCAAATGCAATCAATTAACAACCTCATAGCTCATGGTAAGTCTGTCTTTAAAGGTTTATAAGTTATCGTTAAAAATTATTTTCCTTATGGAGAAAACAAATTATGTTTTCATTTCTGGAACTCAACTGTTGCACTCTATTCACCTTTTCATCAGAAACAGTATGACTAGCTCATTCTCTCTCATGGATGAATCATACGTGGCTGTTGGCTGATCTGCACTATCGTAGGCGTGAAAATAACCTTTCAAAGACAAATCTGTCCAGTTCCTTCGCTCATTTTATAAACAAGGGATTATTACCGTCCAGGGTTTTTGAGCGATCAGGAGTTATGTCTGCTGTCAGTGGACAAAAGAGTTGCGTTCTGTTTGTAGACCTTCCAGAGTTGGGATTTCAATCATCCCACCTGAAATAATTTTTCCCTACCATCCAGAGTTCATTCCTCACCCTCAATCCTCTCCAATAGTTTGAAATCTTGACGCCTCCACATATTTACATTAGAGTCATGCGGTCTTGGGAGAGGTTGGACAAAATGTGGACTGCGTTTTTGGTGTACAAAAGTAGTCTGTGACCACTAATAAAGATGAGTTTGTTTTGCATCTTTGATTATAAATGACATTATATTATAAGAATAGATCTCGGAAGCTAGGGAAGGCTTGGCTCGGATTGAATCCTTGTGACCCTACCGAGGACAATCGGTTTGCATGGATGGATTAGCAACTATATATAACAAGCAAGAATAACAACTACAAAAGTGATCAGTTGACTTAAGTTAAAAAAGTGAGAAAACATATTGACTTATAATTATTAAGTAGCCTTAATAAACTTCATTCTTGATTGAAAAAAATAAGTTATGTGGAATTGTCAAGTTCACATAACTTAATTTTTTCAATTACGCATGACGTTTATTACTTAATTATTTTAAGGCAACAGGTTTTTTACAGTAAATGTGAAAGTTGAATTTCAGAATGTCTTAATATTGTTATCACTCTTTTTGCTTTGGCCAGGTGTGTTTAATACGTGTGGTTTTGTCTGTTGTGTGCTTAAGGTGTGGGATTGACAAGTACATTGTTCGTTCAGGTGAGTGAATGCGTCTGTCAGTTGTTTTCACCGAGAACTCGCTGTGAGACTGCCGTGAGGTCATCTGCGTGGCTGAAAGTGATAATTCTGTCATCTCATTGGTTTTCAGTTGCTTAAACCGTGCAATGAAAAAATAAACACTGCGATACTGAGAAAGAGAGAGAAGCGAGGTGGTTATTTTTCCATGTGCTTTATGGCTTGTTTTTTTTTAAGGGGGAAATTGAAGGTTTTAACCTCCTCTTTAATGACAATTCTGTCATTCCAAACATTTTGGACTTTCTTTCGTCCATGCACTCTAAAAAATGCTGGGTTGTTTCAACCCAAATTTGGGTCAAATATGGACAAACCTACTCGTTGGGTTACATTTTTAAATACATGTTTTAACCTAATAGTTGGGTTTGACCATATTTGACCCAAATTTGTGTTAAAACAACCCAGCATTTTTTAGAGTGTGGAATACAAAAGCAGATTTTTAGTAGAATATCCAGGCTGCTCCATACAGTTAAAGTGATTGTGGACAGGGGCAAGCTCTAAATTACAAAATTTAGACAAAAACAATTTCAAATAGTAATGCATTGGAAAGAGAATCTTACCTCTGTTTTCCTCTTAATCATGTCACACCATCAAGTCTGTACTGTTATTTGCACCTGTTTGATCTCAGAGCCAAACAAGCTAAAACAGATAATTAAATCAATGCTTCAAAGTACTGTATGTTCCTAAAAAAAACCCTGACTTGATTTACTGCCCGGGAGAAATGTGCTGAGGAGAGACTTTAGGATTAAAGATAATTATTATATAAAAAAGCAAGAAAACAGTTTGTGCTACTTTTTAGCACAATACATATGCCAATCAATGCAAATCATATTAGTTGTAATTGAGTAGATTTGATGTTAGTTAGCTAATGTTTGTAAGTAGCCAGTAATGTAGCTAACTGCATTTTCAAAAGCATAGTTTGACTACTACTTCATATTATGAATAGATTTTAGCTTAGCAAGCTACAGTTTCAACGTAGCTTCCCAAAAACTAGTACATTTTAGCAGGCAATCTCATATTAACATATTCTAAAGGCCCTCATCATCTTATAAGCTGAAAAAACAGAATATAAATAAATGCGAAAGAGTTCTCTGTCTCGCTCTGTCTCTTCCACCAGCGATTTGATACTATGTATTTAGCATCTGTTTCCAGGACTTGCTATTTTCCCCCTCTTTATTTTAGCTCAGGTCTTTAGAGCTGAACTCATTTCGGTTAATGTATCCTAGAGCCAACTGTGAACAGTGCCAAACCTTAACAGAGCGTCTGTTCAGAGTTCCCACATGTGTTTAGCTCTCAAAAGAATCGCATGAAATGATGTAGCGACACGCGGCTCAGATCTGTATCAGGATGATAAAAATCTTGCCTTATCACATATAATGGATGCATTGACTTAGGCCAGAAACATACTCTAGACAAATATGCAAATTTAGACACAAATGCTTGGCCAATGCACTAGAAGCATGTCGTCGTACCTTCAAGTGTATAGCTTCTAAACCAGGACTGTGTCTGAAATCATCTCCTATACCCTTATAAAGTGCATTATTTACACATGAATGCAAGGTAATTCAGGGAAGAGTGAATAAGGGTATAGAGGGTGTGTATTTCGGATACAGATTTTCTTAAAACTGTTATTGCACCATGACAGTAATTAACCTGAAAGAGAAAGCTGACCATAACACAAGAAAAGTAAATGCTAATGCTAAATCCACCTGTGTATAATGCTACGAATGTAACGTAGCAAAAATTTGCATGCAAAACTAGCAAAATAAAGGGGTGGGGACTTGTTGAGTTGCATTAGTAGTGTGTTGAAACTCGCGGTTATGGTAAGGGGCGTGGCTTTTCCCAAACATGCTCAAAGCGGTTGACCAATCATAACACGCTAGTCCAGCTGTCCAATCAGAGGACATTGTGTTTTTTTAGAAGGAGGGGCTTCATAGAGACTGGAACTAAACAGAGCGTTACTGAGAGACTGTGAATAGAGAGAGAGAGCTGTTTTTTAACTTTCAAGCATGAAAACTTATTTTAGTAGACTCAAAAAACATAATCAAGACTTTGTAAATGTCCTCTTTAAACCATCCTAAATCCTCAAAAATATAAGTTTTTGTCCAAGTTTTGACAAACTCATAAAATTTTGTCAATTGTAGGTTTCTATTTATATTGGGAAAGCCCTGCCCACTGTGAAATCTCATGAGGTTTAAAAACCTGCTTCTCACAACTCATAAACTATCTTCTGATTGGCTGCGATTGTCACATTTTTTGCTTTGTCGCTGGAAACCGTTTGCATTGTGCCTGGTTGCTGTACACTCGCAACCCGAACTTAAAATAATGAGCTGTCTCTTGATTTTTGGCCGTAATCTGCATGAATATCCAAATCTGCAATTTCCAGCTTTTTTTCTATTGAAACATTGGCCTTAACATCAGGTTTTACGGTGCGCACATGCACACAATCATCAACACACCCACCCAAACCGGAACGCAAAAACAAGCACCGTTCCTCATCTCTTAGTGCACTTGGTCTGTTTTTATGCCTTCGTCCATTGTTTTACACTATTTTCACCCTCCTTCCCCTTATTCTGTTGGCGAGGAGCCACTGCCAGACTCTGTGGCTCTGTGGTTTGGTTGGAAAGGGCTCATTCTCTCGCTCTCTCTGTTCCTCTCTGTCTGGCATAGGTGCAGTGTTGGGCCTCTGCGTCTGAAGCAGACACACAAACACACTCACACGGCTCCCTTCGCACGCGAGGTGCCGTGTGGGCCGTGGTCTCAGACATTCTCAGGTGGTGACTTCAGGAGAGAGCGTCTACATCCGCGGGGCTCCTGGGAACTGTTCCTTTTGGAGGTCTAGTCGAGGGAAAGGAGGGTTCCTTTCCTCCCTTTCTCTCTCTCTCATAGTGTTTGCTCACTCTTTTCTCTCTCTCTTTCGGTCCACTCTTGGCCGTTTTGGGCTGCCGATCATCTGGTCCTGATTACAGTCCTGCCTCCCTTGTTTACATGAGCGATGAGCTGATGAAGTCTCCTCACTCGTTTCGCTCTCATTTGATCTCATCTCCTATCCTCTGTTTTTTGTTTCTCTCTGCTTTTTTTCTCTGGTATGTGGCACTCTCATTTGATCTCATCTTGTCTCTTCTGTTTCGCTTTCTTGTATCTTTCCTCTCTATAGACTTTCTCGTCTCAGCTCGTCTCTTGTCTGTTTTTTCTCATTTAGTCTCATTTCATCTCAACTCGTTTTCTCTCATCTTTTTCCATTTATTTAGTATTTTCTCATCTTGTCTTCCTCTGCTTCTATCTCATTTGGTCTCATATCGTGTCTGTAGTTTCTTACATTACATCGCTTTTTTGTGTTTCTCTTTTATCTGGCTCTCATTGGTTTTCCTTCTCATTTCATCTGGTCTCACCTTATTCTCCGTTTCGCTTTTGTCTGGTTCTTTCTCATTTAGTCTCATTTCATCTCTCTTTTTCTTCTTCTCTCTTTTTCTCTCATCTTCAAGTATTTTTCCTGTCTATCAATCTATCATTTTTGTGGTCATCTGTTTCTCTCGCATCTTGCTTCTGTTTCACTCTCGTTTATTTCTCTTTTAGTTCATCTCCTATTTCTCTTGTCTGTTTTTCTCTTGTTTTGTTTCATTTATCTCATTTGCTTGTTTTGATTTTTTTTGTTCTTTTTTTAGTTTTAGTCTCACCTCATCTCATATCGTATAATTTTTACGTTTTTTTCTTTCTTTTGGTCTTCTCATCTCCTCTGTTTCTCCTATTTATCTCTTTAGTGTTATTCTATTCTAATCTCATCTTTTTTCTCAACTGGTTTCTTTTTTGCCACTTTCTACCTCATTTCGTATCCAGGTTCTCTCATCTGCTTTTGTTTAATTATGTTTCATTTCAATTGTTTCCCATTTATGGATTTGCCATATTTTATCTTTTCTGGTCTTGTCTCACCTACTCTGTTTTTGTCTCATTTTGTCAAACCTCAATTGCTTCTTTTTACTGTTTCTCTCTCATCTTGTCTCATCTCCTCTGTTTCTTTGTCATTTTCTTTATTTCTCCCTCTCAACTCATATTGTCTGTTTTTCTTGCTTGCCTTATTTTATTTCCTCTAATCTGACCTTAGTTTTTCTCTCATTTTGTCTCATCCCATCTCATTTCATCTCACCTCCTCCATCTCTCTCTCTCTGCTGTTTTGCGCTCACTTAGTCTCTTCTGTTTCTCCTCTCTCCGTCCCTTTTTAGCCTTCAAACCAGCACAGAAAACCGAGCCTCTGTTTCCCAAGGAGTGAGTAATCCTTTTCTCTCTGTCTGTAGCCAGCAACTGTGAATCACACACTTAACTGCGGGAACACAATTCAAACTGAGTAGCTAAGAGAGGTCTCTCAGGCCTGCTGGACTCTAAAACGCCCTCCGTAAACCCCAAGAAACGCAGACCAGTTCTGTAAGAGTCTAAAGAGAAGTTGTATTGGGTCTGTACGTTCTCGTGAACAAAACGTGTTGGTTCAAGACTTGAAAATGTGTTCTTTTGTGTGGCAGTGAAGTCGCTAACCATTATATGCAATTATGTAACCATTTCTTGTTTTTAAGGGTTCGAGCACACGCTGTGCACTATTCTTCAGCTGTGGGTGCTCTCTTTCCACAATTAGAGCCGTCAATCTCTTTTTCCTGCCAAATCTGCTTTATTACTTCCCTCAGAATTGTCCAAAATCCTAGTGCTTCGTGTTCCGAGGTCAGCTTTTGATTCTTGCCTCGAAAATTGACTTGACAGAACGTGCAAAGGAGTGACTGAATTCATGCTCCTTCGATTCCCGCAGAAGGATTTTTTTTCATTCAGCAACTGTTGGCTGCCTCTGTGCATTTCCAGAGCGTCATTAACGGACATTTAGGATGTATTTTCTCTGAAAACTCAACTAAGTTTCCACTCGGTGTTCCATGGCACACCTGCTCGAGCCCGAGCAAAAGTTGAGTAATGTAAAATCAAAATATGGAATGCTAATCAACCATCACATTTCAAGGAAGTGCCATCGCCTAGTTATTTTGCTCATTCTCTAGCAAAAACTTTCCACTTTGGGAGTAAGTGGAAGCATTTCATATATAGGAATTGTAATACAGTGACATTTATTTCCGTATTGGATTGAATTCAAAGTGGTCCTAAAGATTGGATTTGAAAAACAGCTACACTTTATTTTGATAGTCCACTATAGACATTCTATAGACTAAAGGTAACTGCAACAACATGTCTACTAACTTACATTGAAGTATTTTTAGGGTTACTTGTAGTCTGTAGTGATTATTAAGTGTTAGCAGATATTAAGCAGACAATCTACTATCACTCTGACGACTGGTAGTTGCAAAGTTACTTAGAGCTAGTAGAATGTCTAAAGTGGACTATCAAAATAAAGTGTCACCTAAAGTGAGAACAATTAGGCGGTTCCTGGCCCCAAAAAGCTGTAACTTCAAAAGTATGTGTAAAGGACGTAGGGCAGTAACAGCTGTGTATGTAACATCACCCCCCTGGCCTCAAGAGTTGTGGCTGCGGTCTGTAGCGCTCCCTCGCCGGCAGAGACCCAGGTTCGAATACCACTTGGAGCGGGTCAAGAAAGGACTGGTTACATTTTTTGCCATTGACCTGGAAGGGAGTGAGGTTTAAGGCTGATTTAGACTTCTGTGTCGGACCAACGGCGTATCCTTTACGCTGTAGACCACGCGTCGGTTTTCATTTATACTTCTGCATCGCTGTCCATGTTGACGTGCAATTACACATATGTGACCCTGGACCACAAAACCAGTCGTAAGTCACACGGGTATATTTTTAGCAACAGCCAACAATACATTGTATGGGTCAAAATGATCGATTTTTCTTTTATGCCAAAATCATTAGTATATTCAGTAAAGATCATGTTCCATTAAGATATTTTGTAAATTTCCTACCGTAAATATATATAAAAAATATTTTTGTGAGTGGATGCAGCAAAATCGCGCAAAAAAAGACAGAAAACACGCCTAAAAAAACTCGCTCGCTGCTAAGTTTGGTATCGTTGTCAAGCTTAGATTTCCAGCTTTCGGTTTCATAACTCTCCACAACGTCATTAGAGCAGTAAGCCAATAGAGAGCGTTAAAACAAAACTTTCTCGTGTAAAAAAAAACGTTTTCTTCCTAGCAACGGCCTGCTACAGCGCCTCTCATTGGCTGGCGACTTCTTCGCGTGCACAGTGTACACAATCCGCAATGGTTACGGTGCAAGCCATGGATTCTGAGATAGCGCGTTTGCTCAATTTAAACTTTAATGACAGCAATAATGTAACGAACATAGTAAATTATTTTTTCGCAAATGATTGGGAAGATGATACAGAATGTCCAGAGTCCGGCTTGGCAAATAATATGCCCTGGAAGACGACGAATTCGATCAATGTGTGTTGTGTGGATCTCTTCAATTTTATATGTTCCTGGTGAAATGTGATGCGATCTGGGAAAAGCCACCACATGGTGAAATTTGACATAGCCTATTACAGGTTTTGATAATCTGTTTCCCAAATCTGTTTTTATTTCTTTCATTGATTAAAATGCCGATTTTTTCTCTCTCTCTGTGCGTGTTCTTAAAGAGAAAGTAAGACAGTCTTTTCAGCTTGCCACTATAAATCGCAATTTTTCTGCACTAAACTTGTAAATTTTCCCAAGATATATTCAAAGAGGATAGACAAGATGTTATAGAATAATAATTTTATGAAAACCCAATTTTGACAAAAAACTGACATTCGATCTATTTTTAGACCTTATACTGAAACCGTGCAGCGCGGCAGCCGATGGGTTTGACCAGATCGCATTACAAATAGGCTATTTTAATGAGATTTTTTGTGTGAATAAAGGTTTAGTTGTGGTAAATCAATGGTGTAAATTTTATTTATTTCCCTTCATTAGTAATATGCGTAGCTAAGGACTTCATTTGGACAACTTTAAAAGGCGATTTTCTCAATATTTAGATTTTTTGCCCCATCAGATTGCAGATTTTCAAAAGGTTGTATCTCGGCCAAATATTGACATATCCTAACAAACCATATATCAATGGAAAGCTTATTTATTCAGCGTTCATGTGATGTATAAATCTCAATTTAAGGAAAATGACCCATAAGACTGGTTTTGTGGTCCAGGGTCACATATGTGACCCGTTACAGAAACCAGGGACGCAAGTCGGCAGCACAACTTGCGAGAAAAATGAGAAACAAGCGTTTTTTTTCCAAAATTTGTGATTTCCGCTTTTTTGCAGAATCTGTTAGTTGAAATCACGAAGAAGCCACTCCATGTTTGAGATAGCAGTATTGGTATATTTAAAAGCATACATTTTGAGGTTGAAATCGGCTTGTTTTCGTAGATTCTAGCACGCAGTAGGGGCGTGGTGTGTTATTGTCTGTGTGTATTTCCATACCGAATATGGCGCTTTTGTCCCCGCCCTCCAAGTGAACCGCATGGCTACTTATTATGCTGTGCTCTGGTCGGCTCAATTCAATGAAGATGGACGCCGCAAAGATTGTCGCAGACGAGCTGAACCGTGGCAGTTACCGGTATACTGAAAATGTTTTCGCCGCACTTTGTGGGCTCGGGAAACTGAAATCCGTGCGCGCGCGCCCTCGGTGCTTGAATATGGCGGCTCGGCTCGCTGACAATGGTAGCTGGCTGTTTCATATGAGACATCCCGATTGCTTTGAATGGGGAACGTTTTGTGAACAGGGAACAGACTTAATAGAGACTTAATGGACTGGCAACAATCGAATTACAGGATGCAGTTAAGACCTTTGCTGCCATGAAGGCCTGCCGTGCGCGTTTCTGAAACCTAAGTTAAGCTTCATTTGCTCTTTAGTCGTTATTTAAGATGCTGAACCTGCTGATGATATAATGTGCTTGTGGACATTTCATTTGTGTGTGTATACGCACATAAGTGATGTAAAGAGATTTGCAACAGTAATTTGAGGAGGTGAAATGTGATTATTTGGAAAATCCCTGTCATGACTGCTTAAAGAAAAATGCCAGCAGGCATTTGCCTCCTGCATAAACTTTAATATTGTTGACATTTTGGGCACACGCGCGTTGCGCACTATTTGCGTTATACCGTAATTCCTCAAATAAAGACCGGGGCCTTTATTTACCTGAACTGCAGATGGTAGCCGGCTTTTATTTGAAGCAGGCTTTTATTAGAGGCAGGCCTTTATTTCTAATTCGCGATCCCCGCCCGCCCGTCAGCCAAGTTTCCATGGTGACGTGTCATGCTTGGCACTGTTCACCACAGCCAAAATAGCGCTGTATGACAGATGTAGCGCTTTTATTTCTAAATATTAACAAACTTGCTTACCATGTCATCAACTATCTTCTATTCTGACTCTCAATTCAGTGTAAGTAGGGTGACCAACTGTCCTGTTTTCCCAGGACATGTCCTGTTTTCATATAACAATATAACAAATTTCTATCCATACAGAGGAGGCATAACCTACTTTAAATGTATTGAAATTAATAAGGTTTCTTTGAGTAAACTTCGAGTATCATTTGAGTAGGCCTATCTGTTTGCCGGGCCGAGTGTCCTGTTTTATCAGGACAAAATATGGTCACCCTAAGTGTAAGTGAGTTTGTTTTGTCGTTTAAAACCCTTTATAATTGATCCTGATCTGTAACGTGAGATCGGCACCGCAGTTCAGAGATTCCTGTCTGTTGGATTTGTACGTTACACAGCGCGTGAATTCTTCAGTTTCTCCCGAAATGCATGAAAGTAAGTGGCCGGTGAACTGGGAGAAGAATAGAGTAAACTTTATACTTACACTGTGTATCTGATATGAATAAAACACGTCGCTGCACGTATTGCTGCTTCCATAGACACCATTGTGTATTTTACAAACTATAAATGTATTGTTTTGCTATAAATCTTATCTATTTAAATGTCTGAAACCTAAAATAAACGTGGTTAAAAACACTGAATAGTAGTTGTGATATATGACAAGCACAGCACGCGTCCGTCTTTGAGTGTACACTAATTTTTCCCCGGCCTTAATTTGAGACCGGCCTTTATTTGTCCGCGTTGACCACGTACCCGGCCACTATCAGAGGCCCGGCGTTTATTTGAATACCGGTTGTTATTTGAGGAATTACGGTATGTAGGCCTTTGGCATATTGGTCTTTGTGTGTTGTTGCTGGTTTTGCGTTATATCATGGCATATTGGTCTTTGTGTGTTGTTGCTGGTTTTGTGTTATATCTATGGCATAACGATATTGGTCTTTGTGTGTTGTTGCTGGTTTTGCGTTATATGTATGGCATATTGGGCTTTGTGTGTTGTTGCTGGTTTTGCGTTATGTATGGCATAACGTTATTGGTCTTCGTGTGTTGTTGCTGGTTTTGCGTTATATGTATGGCATATTGGTCTTTGTGTGTTGTTGCTGGTTTTGCGTTATATGTATGGCATTTTGGTCTTTGTGTGTTGTTGCTGGTATACGTTTCAAATAGAGGGGCAGCACAATTGTTTTTCGCCTAGAGCGGCAGAAGTGCATTCGCCGGTCCTGGGGTTGAGTTTCCATAAACATTAAAGTTTTTTGTTTTGTGTTCATTCTAAGAACACGTACACGTTATCTCATGTTTAGTCTGTTTAGACCTTCCCATACCTACTATTGTTATTAGCTAGCAGGAAAGAAAAAAAGCTGTAAAGCACATTGGGGGAGCTTTACAGGGGTATGGCTAATCTAAATGAGATGTAAATGAGCCCTATTGTCACTCCCAGCTGCAGAGAAAGGTGAGAACTGCAGATCTTTAGAGGCGGTTTTCTCCGCTTTTAGTTTTTCTGAGTGCCTACCTTCAAATGGCCACAACTTCTCCAAATATTATCAGATTTCCATGTGTTACACATCGTTGGAAAGCTTGGAGACTACACTTTCAGAATCTGTGAATAACTCAAAATGCCCCAGAGCCAACTTGTGTCCCTAGTTTCCGTAACTGGTCACATATAGAGGGAGCGTGTAAAACCCGAGGGAGGGGTTCTAGCAAACCAATCACAGAGCTTGCGGTCTGCGTAGAATTGACACGTTGTTACATGTTTCTTACATGTACGGCGTGAGTTCGACGCAGAAGTATAAATTGGGCTTTAGGGGAGTGAGTGTAACAGACATAGGCCCGTAAGAGCTATGCATGTAAACCTCACTCCCCTGGCCTCAAGAAGCACGCTAGCGACTTTGGTGTCCTTTTTAGCGCATCCGCCTCCCACACTGGAGATGCTGGTTTGAGTCCCACTCGGAGCAGGTCCAGTAGGATCGGTTACATATTACTACACAAATATACTTTTCCATTTTAAATGATCATGCCAGCTGTGTAGCATCACTGAAATCCAATTAATTTGATTATTATTTTATCAATTGACATCATGTAGAAAAAAAGACTTACCAGGGCTAAAAAGAAATAAAGCCATAATGAGGTCATATTTGTTGCTCTACGCATCGGGTTGTTTTAGGTTGTTGTATCAGGGCGACTTAAGCCAGCATGATTCCTTACACCATCTGATGGATTAAAGTTGACATTTATTGAATGGAGTCTTTGCTCTCTTGGTGGCCCCTGACACTTTAAATACTCTCTCATATGTTCTCACTTCACCTATGTCAGTTTTACTCGGTCAATATCAAAGTACCTTATTGGAATTTTCTTTACATAATAGGTTCCAAAAACAACAACAAAAATACAGTGGTTACATTTGTTTTCAAAATATTCATTTTTTCTCTCTCACACAGGTTTTTGTGAATAATATCCATGTGTTTGACCGACTTCTTTCCATATCTGTGAAAAAAAATCCCAACTAACTCCCCGAACACGTGCACAGACTGAATAACAGCATAAATAAAATCCTACGGTTGCACCACATGGTAAAACCACAGAAACATGACTCATAGTAGCCATTTTTCAACTTCATGCTGTTTGGATGAAAAGCTTGGAGAATTTTTGCGCGTGTATATTGTAGATGTCACACATGAGCTGTCTGTTGTTAAACTCAAAACATAAGATTTCCATCAAATACTGATCAATATGAATCACAACACTCAAACATGGTGGTTTCTGTCTAACAACAACAACAACAACAACAAAAAGTGGATTTTCCCAAAAATATGACCTATTTATTTAGTAACAGTTTCATAGTTTCAGTGATGCTTCTGGTGAATTAATAATGACAAGAAAATGTATTTTTACCAATAGGGTAAGAAAATTATTGCAAGATATATTGAGATGAAAAACATTTTATTAGGCATTATTTCTTGTTTTAAGAATGTTCAGTTCCCTGGAAAGAAAACAAAAAATACTGATTAGGAAAATATTTAAATATTTAAGTCCCAGATTTATTATAAAATATTTTCCTAATCAGTATTTTTTGTTTTGTTTCCAGGGAATGTATGAACATTCTGTGATTTCAGATTAATAAAACTGTATCAAAGAGGGTGAGATTTAAAAATAGATGAAGAGAAAGAATGATTGTTTGGCCCAGACTGTGAGAGGTGTGGTTGTTTGAAGGCGATCCAGTATAGATCCCTTTATCTGCTGTCCAAAAGTGCATTGCTGCTAGCTAGACTCACATTCAAATATACACAACTACAATAAGAATTCACTTAAAATAGAAGCATCAGTGTGTCTCAAATTATTGTGAAGATGTGAAAGCACAACAGATGGGTTTCTGCTGACTTGCACAATGTGTTTAAAGCTATTAAATTCGCGTTTGATGACAAAAAAGGGGGTGGGAGGGAGGGGTAAATATGGTATTTGATAAAGTGGCTATAAATGAGACAAACAGCTGTGTTCATTAGACAGCTGTAATATTCTTGTGTGTTAGCATGTAATTGTTCGCAAATGAGTACAAAAGAGGGAGAAAGACAGACAGCGAGAGAGGTGCCAGCTAAACAAAAGGCACAACTCCTTACTGCTAGTATATTAGCAATACTCTACTGATAATATAAGCTAGTATTGCTTACATTTTAGAATTAGCTCCAGATGAATATTGTTGGTGTTACAGGGCTTGAACACTGTAAAAAGTGATTCTGAGTTTTAGTCAGGTGGACAAGTAAAATCATGTCCTGTCAACTTGCTGTGTCTCACTACACAATAGGATGAGTTATAACAACCTCAACTTGAAGGGAAATGGAAAACTTAAAATAATGTGTTCACATAACAATAAAACATAAGTTATTTCAATGTTCTGCCTCATGCGCATGTGCAAGAAACCCTACGTCATGATGACGTATTATTTTAACGAATTTGAGCCAGACGCGCCATCGCCATTTTCTACACGAGAAGACGAGATCACGACACAAGCTGCTGATGCCAGAAAAAAAGACGAAGGAGCTCTTATTTGAAGGACTACAGATGGATTATTATAGTAAGTATACCCTGATTTGTTCTTTCATGTAAAAATTATGCTTGATTCGTTAGAGTAATCGGGAGCCGCACGCACATTTTTGCTAGCTATACAGTGTGTAACACCGAGCTGCTGTCGAGACGTGAGCAGAAAGATAAGTCGTCTTTGACTAGTATAAGTTAATGTTGGTAAATAGATAAAAAAAAGTGTACATTTAAATTACTTTTTAGCGCGTTCTTGATCGGATCTCATTGCCGTTAGAAACACAGAATGACCAGTAACGTTAATATCTGAAGCACCACCGCCAGTCCATATTTGTGTTTACCATTACGAATAAAAATGCTTTATTTAAGTTACTTATGTTAAACGCCCAGTTGTTATTTTTTCAAATGACATACCATGATGTTTTTGAGCACGTGCAAACTGTGCGTCTTCTGTAGGCCTATTTAGGTAACGTTAACTTACCATGATTTTGTATTAATATAATGTCAACTTTTTGTAGTTCATAATCACATGATTAAACTTTTATGTCAATTGTGTTACCTGTGAAGCCCTAAAGAATTTCTGAATTTCAGGATTACTTTATTTATATAAAACAGTTTCACATAATAAAAGCTATATTTACAGCACTGCTCAATTTTATATTGACAGCAACATCATTAGTGTAACATTAAACGCATCAACAGTAATAGAAATAAAAAGGTTTAATATTTTTTTCCTCATAATTGTATTTGTGAAGTAAGAAGTTTTAGGGCTGCACGATTATGACAAAAATCACACTAGCACAGTATAACGGCTGACAGGTGAGAGACTTTTTATTTCAGCATAAACTTATGTCACTGGTAGTTCCTATTGTGCTGCGTTCTTGTTTGAACAATTACGTTATCCGTAATCCAAATTATATATTTGAATAGTTGTGCAGCCCTATGTTCAGTGAATATTTCGGTGTGTATTTGTTTTTATTGAGTTTTACTTTTTTTTTTTTTTGCAGGATCAGTATAGTGCAAGCAGAGTGGAAGCAGAAATCGATGATTTGGTGTTGCAAGATTTGCAGATTTTCCTCGCCCAACCAGCGTGCCCTAATCACACACTACAAGCTTAAACACTGCCATCAGGCAAGTCACTGTCCACTCCAATGCATCTATAAAGATTGTGTATGCACATTTAGGAGTGAACTGTCTCTGAAGAAGCATTTAACCTGCGAACATAGTCGATGTCTTCAAGCCTCCTCAAAATTGCTTAAAGCAACATCAAATGTGAACTGTGACCCGTGTACATTTTTCAGAGGCTTGCAGTATTTCACAGTATTTTGTTGATCGTTAATCCAAATAAACAAATTTGTTGTCCTGATTCCACACGCTATGCGTGAACACACTGTATTATATTTAACGAAATGCATCATAAGCTAAAACGCATGCACAGGTCACATTACTTCCTGAACAAGTGCACACCCAAGTCCGTGTCGCTTTCACATTCATCCAAACCGCGGCACGGTTCGAGTGCAACTGAACAAAGACCACTTCCTCCATGTAGTCTTGGCTTCGGTACCCCAGTGCACAGCCGAGTCCACATGGCAAAATCATAATGTGAACGCTTTATGATTTTGTCATGTGGACTCAGGTGCGCACTTGTTCAGGAAGTAATGTGACCTGTGCATGCGTTTTAGCTTATTATGATGTATTTAGTTAAATATATAATACATGTAAGGGATGATAGTGTTGATGATTTACCTTGGATACGAGCGAGAGTTAGTCTGCAGTGTGTTTGCGCATAGCCTGTGGAATCAGGACAACAAATTTGGAAATCCACTATCTCCTCAAAAGAGTTAGGCCTAGTTTGCAAGCAGCAGAAGCCCACATTATACGACACACACACACCGTAAACCTGTGTTGTTCACTCAGCTGCACATATTCAATTCAATTCAATTCAAGTTTATTTGTATAGCGCTTTTCACAATACACATTGTCTCAAAGCAGCTTTACAGAAAGTGCAATTCAGAAATGTACAAAGAAAAATACAGTTAGTTAATCATGTATAAATTTAGGCATAACATATCGCCGGTGTTTAGTCGTCTCTTCACAGGCGTCGAGTCGTCTCTCCACAGGCGTTTAGTCGTCTCTCCACCGCGTTTAGTCGTCTCTCCACAGCTACATAATAGCACAGAATTAATATTATTAATTCTTACTATAATTATTATAATATTGACCCGCATTCTGTTTTCTATCATGCGTCATGCACGTTTGTGATGACGTAATAACACACCAGGGTTCGATAGAATCCATTTGAGTGTGAAACCAGACCAACGCTGCGGGGGTAGCCGGGAACAATTGCGCTCGGGCTCGGAGTCTAGACCGCAGCAAATGAGCCCAGTGTGAAAGCACCCTTAGACACTCCTGGTTTAAGTGACATGAGCTGGTTACATCCACTATTAAATTTATTTTGGTGCTGAACAAAAAGGTAACAAACAACTGTTGTTGTTGTACCACATACAAGTGTACATATTTGAAATTAATGTTTTTATTTTTCAAGACAGAGGGAGGGGGTGAAAGGATAAATGAAAAGAAAAACAAAGGATTGAACCAATAAAGCAGATACTTTAACCATCCTATATTTTACAGACAACAAACCAAAGGATGAGGACTGCAGCATTGCTTGGCCTGCCGTGGTACATGCGAGAGACTCCTTCTAAATTCATGAAGATATGCGAGGTAAGCTGAAACCTTTAAAGGGATAGTTCACTTTGAAATTAATTTTTGGTATGTTTTAGCTTACCTCAAGGGCATCCAAGATGTAGGTGTCTTTGTGTCCACAGTAGTTTAAATTTTGGTATTTTTAGGTCAAACCGTTCTTGTCTGTCAGTCATATAATGCAGGTCTATGGGGTCCACCTCAAAGAGCATGCACAGAGAAGTCCAAATTAAACATGATTTAATGACTCGTAAATGTAAGTACACATTGATGGCCTAAGACACGAAACGAGTGGTTTGTGTGAGAAAACGAACAGTATTTATATCGTTTTTACCTCTTGTAAACACAGCCACGTCCAAGTGATCTGAGGTCGCGGGCGCTTCGGTCTTTTCCGGAAAGCACCGGAAATGATCTCTCGCGCGTGTACGTCACTCATACAATTGTTTTATCTTTTTAAATTGTTTTCTTTTATGACGGTCTAAACATCCCGGATAAGCACAAACTAGTACCATTTTAATTAGCCGTCTTACCTACAATCTCTGTTCTGTGTAAACAATGAGTGACGTACACGCGTGAGATCACTTCCAGCGCTTTCCGGAAAAGACAGAAGCGCCGGCGCCCTCAGATCACTTGGACATGGCTGTGTTTACAAGAGGTAAAAACGATTTAAATACTGTTCGTTTTCTCACACAAACCGCTCGTTTCGTGTCTTAGGCCATCAATGTTTACTTACATTTACGAGTCATTAAATCATATTTAATTTGGACTTCTCTGTCTGTGCATGCTCTTTGAGGTGGACCCCATAGACCTGCATTATATGACTGACAGACAAGAACGGTTTGACCTAAAAATATCAAAATTTAAACTACTGCGGAAACAAAGACACCTACATCTTGGAAAAGTTAGATCTCTTAATTTGCAGGGGTCTGTGGACTTTAAATTGTTTGTGAAATTGGTTTTAAGTAATAGTACCTTAATTTTGTTTTTATTCTACATAGCCCAGTGACCGTGAAGAGGATGTGATCAAGGGTGTGGTGATCGAAATCCTAGTGGTTGTGGAAAATGTGATGGAACCTCTCCCAGAATTGTACAATGACGTTGCCTTGGTGATTGAGGAAGAAGTGATGATGCGTCACCTGAGTGACATACCTAATGCTTTTCTGAACCTGATGGGCCTGGTGGACGCATTAAACCTTAACTATCCAAAGGAATTAAAATTCACTTTTGAATTGATACAGCACCTGTTGCCCTGTTCATTGGAGTTGGATCAGACTCTTGCGCCGCAAGAGTTCACTCTTTGAAAAGCAAGTTGCTGAGAAAAGATAAACTATTTTCTCCTTCTTGCTACTATTAGCACTTAACACTGTTACACTGTTTTAAAGTTTTAGACCATTGTTATTTTAGATTTCATTGTTTTAAGGATTATTCACTTTAAAAAAAAAAAAAAAACTTTTGCTGATAATTTACTCACCCCCATGTCATCCAAGATGTCCATGTCTTTCTTTCTTCAGTCAAAAAGAAATTAAGCTTTGCTCTGTTCTGTGATGTGCGTTCATGACGTCACGTAATACGCAATTACGTTGAAAAGGAATTGCGTATTACGTGACGTCACATGAACGTGCATCACAGAACAGAGCAAGGCGAGCATTTATGCTTATAAAACTTAAACTTTTTTATTTATTTTTGAAATGAGCGATGGTTTCGCTAGATAAGACCCTTATTCATTGTCTGGTATCGTTTAAAGCCCTTTGAAGCTGCACTGAAACTGTCATTTGGACCTTGAACCGTTTGGGTCCCATTGAAGTCCATTATATGGAGAAAATCCTGGAATGTTTTCATCAAAAACCTTCATTTCTTTTCGACTGAAGAAAGAAAGACATGGACATCTTGGATGACATGGGGGTGAGTAAATTATCAGCAAAAGTTTTTTTTTAAAAGTGAACTAATCCTTTAAGTGTTGCATTGGTATTCTTGATTTTTTTTTCAAACAGACTGTTTTGTTACCTTGTCCTGCTTATTGTGAATTCTTCATGTACAATTGTTCCTGTAAGGAAAATATCTGATAATGACAAGGAGAGTTATTTGTACTATTTTGGCTCTAAAATTGGTCTGTGCATGCATGGAGAAGTTTGCATGTGCTTGTGTGAGCTGAATATATGTGAGGGTTTTTCTTGTGATGTTTTTATATCTTTGCAAGCTAATTCTTTTTGTCTGTTTTTGAATGCAGAGCATCTGTTTAAAAAATAAATGCTAAGAATGCTGACAATTTTGCAGTTGTGTTGATTTCATAAACAATTCCAGGTTCCAGGTAGATATCTAGAACTTCTTGTCAAAGAAAGCAATGAAGTTTAGTAAACTCAAAAAGTTAAGTTGTGATGTTGAGGAAAAATTACTATTTTATGTCAATTAGACTTGGTTAATGGTTGTGAAAACATGAAAAATTAAGTTCAACCAATATGTTTTTAAGTTGACTTAACAAAAAAATCTAAATGCTTATTAATTGATACAGTACGTTGGCCCAATTTACTGCAAGTTATTTCAACAAATACATATAAGTTGAGTTAACTTAACTCCTAATGTTGGCTAAACTTAACTGAGTCAATGCAACAAGATGACTTGACTGAGTCAAGTTGTGTCAACAAATCATTTTTTACAGTGAATTTCAGTGTGTGATTGCACAACACAATTTTACTCATTCCCACAGATAAGTGCTCACACTCAAAAGTGCGCACAAATAAAGCCGCCTCTCAGTACTAAATTGAGTTTAAGCGCAATAAGCAGCAAAACAATACACACAAAATAATGTCAAAATGCCGGTCTTGGTGATAATTCACGTTAACACAGTCAGTTATGTTTTAAGTTAACGTAAACAGTTGAAAAAGAAAACGCATTTGTAACGTGTATAATGGTTCTACAGTATGCATCAGGTCTTAAAGTGACAGCAGCGATACCTGCTGCCAAATTATGAGATAATATTAAAAATATTAATATGGGAGTTTCCCTCATGGTATCAATGTCAAAATTGTGGCCAGTGAATATGCTGAGTGGAAAACCACTAGCCACAGTGGCTGATGAGCATAGTTAATGTCAAGTGCTTGCAACTACAGCAAAGTAAAAAGAAAAAAAAAACCCCACTCAAATTATTTTAGCAACCATTGGAATTTATATTTAAGAATCTTTCCTAGGAACCACATACGTATAACACTCTGGCAACCGGCTCAGAATGCTTAAGAAACTACCTACTTTAATTCAATTCAATTCAATTCATTCATTCATTCAATTCAATTCAAGTTTATTTGTATAGCGCTTTTCACAATACACATTGTCTCAAAGCAGCTTTACAGAAAGTGCAATTCAGAAATGGACAAAGAAAAATACAGTTAGTTAATCATGTATAAATTTAGGCATAACATATCGCCGGTGTTTAGTCGTCTCTTCACAGGCGTCGAGTCGTTTCTCCACAGGCGTTTAGTCGTCTCATCACAGGTGTTGGGGCATCTGAAGTCTTCGTGAGAGGCTGGATACAAACTTGGAGCTGACGAACGCTATTTACCTCGGGACTAGCGTCCCGAGATAACAGCAGAAAGACAGATGGGAAATAATTAGCATAGCTGATGTTCATAATATTAATGCATTCGAACTGATTCAAAAGTAGTATAAAAGGTAAGCATTAAGTGAATGCTTGGTTAAAGAGATGTGTCTTTAATCTAGTTTTAAACTGGGACAGCGAGTCTGAGTCTCGAACAATATCAGGAAGGCTATTCCAGAGTTTAGGAGCTAAATGTTTGAACGCCCTCCCTCCTTTAGTAGACTTAGATATACTAGGAATGACCAGAAGCCTCGAATTTTGTGATCTTAAAGAGCGTGATGGATTGTAGGGCGATAGAAGGTCTGTTAAATACACAGGAGCTAAACCATTCAGAGCCTTATAAGTCAGTAGTAATACTTTGTAATTTATACGGAACTTAATAGGTAACCAGTGTAGAGATGATAAAATTGGTGTTATATGATCATATTTTCTTGATCTAGTAAGAACTCTAGCGGCTGCATTTTGCACTAACTGTAGCTTGTTTATTGAGGATGCAGGACAACCAGCTAATAAAGCATTACAGTAATCTAGTCTCGAGGTCATGAATGCATGAACTAACTTTTCTGCATCTGAAACAGATAGCATGTTACGTAGCTTAGCAATGTTTCTAAGGTGGAAAAAGGCTGTTCTTGTAACATATGAAATATGATTTTCGAAAGTCAAGTTGCGGTCTAGCATAACACCCAGGTCTTTTACTGTAGTGGATAGAGTAACAGGACATCCTTCTAAATTAAAGTTGTATTGTAAGGGATTTTGTGGGTAGTTTTTTAGACCAATAAGTAATACCTCCGTTTTATCTGAATTTAATAGCAGGAAATTACACGTCATCCAGCATTTTATATCTTTTAGACACTCTGTCAAGTTAGATAAGTTAGTGTTTTCATCTGGTCGTGATGAGATATATAATTGAGTGTCATCAGCATAACAGTGAAAATTAATTCCATGTTTTCTTATAATATTACCAAGTGGCAGCATATATATTGAGAATAGCAGAGGGCCTAGGACAGATCCTTGCGGCACTCCATAGTCTACTGATGTTATCTTTGATTTTTCCCCATTTAAACAGACGAAATGGTAACGGTCTGATAAGTACGATCTAAACCAGCTTAATGCCTGTCACTTTAGCAACATAACACCCTGGCAATGATGGTGGTAATTTTTGCAAGCACTCACATTTCCTAATGACAGGTTTATCACTCCACAAATGTTCTTCTTAAGAGTTCCTGTTCAGTACCCTCTCTCTGAACCCATCAGTGCCTCTCTCCGTTCCTGTCTTCACCTGACTCTCTCTCTCTCTCTCTCTCTCTCTCTCTCTCTCTCTCTCTCTCTCTCTCTCTCTCTCTCTCTCTCTCTCTCTCTCTCTCTCTCTCTCTCTCTCTCTCTCTCTCTCTCTCTCTCTCTCTCTCTCTCTCTCTCTCTCTCTCTCTCCTCTCTCTCTCTCTCTCTCTCTCTCTCTCCATGTCAGTCATGCCTAACTTTCACTTTCTTTCTCTTTCTCATGGCACATTTCTCCCGTTTCATCACTTCTCTGCACATTGATTTTTGACCCTTCCTCCTTTTTGCATCGGTTTAATGCTAACCCTCATTTCCTCACTCATCCCATCACTGTAATCTCTTCCGAAGTACCCAGCAAGCGCCAGGCCGTACATCTTTCTTACTCACAAGGTCAAACCTGCACCTTCAGATCTATTTCAGGTTTCTCCAAAAACCCAGTTCCAATGTTCTTTAGTTTTGAAAGCCTCTCACACTGCCAACATCTCATAACCTAAAACAAACCCAACAAGAACAGCATCATTTCAGGTCAACACTGGTGTCCCCAACATGCTTGACCTGAAAGACAATTCTGATCGAGGTTCTTTAAAAAATAAGGGCTGTTGGACAATTACACTTGTTTCTTCATGCAGTCAAGGCACAATGTACAGTACACATATTAAGGCTGCCAAGACTGACAGTGTTGACTGAGCAATCAATTCATGTTCTGACATATTGAAATGATACCCCACAAACCTAAGTAGAGACGGTGAGAACTTTGTCAAAGCCTAAAATTCATCGTAAGTTCCTAAGATCAATCACCATCAGTGAGCCTTTCAAACTATGTGACTGCCAATTTCAGGACTCTCGAAAGTCATACAATTTTGATCTATTCCTTTACAAATATTGCGTTTCATATTGTATGATGTGACCCTTGGGCACAAGTCAAGGCAGACATCAACAACCTTTTACGTCAAAGAGTATGATATGACTCTGGTCAAGATTGACAGTGTTGACAGAACAATCATGTCACGTTCTGACATCCCCAATGATACAACAAATTGAAATGGCACTGGCTGGCTCACAGTAAAAGTATCATATTTTCAAAATGTGAGAGACCACAAACATGATGATAAAAACATGTCTCTCTACAATTTATCTCTACAGTAAAAGACCTTTTACAACTCCCGAAAGATATTTCAGTCTGCAAAAGCATGGTTGTAAGTTTTGCTCGTGAACCTCTTAGTTATGTTAGTCCACCAGCTAAACCAACCAAAACTAGCATGGAAATCTAGTCTAGAAGCTAGTTTTTGATTTGATTTTGGTTTGTCAGACTTGTTTTTGCAGAGAAGAGAACTCACACCTAGGAATTCCTGCTCACTACAAGTGACTGAAAACCGCTTGGAGGAAAGCAAACCGACACATTCTGTTAGCCGTAGTCTGGATATAATTCTTGCTAATGTTATTTCTCATTCCTAGTCACACCCTGCTAATAAACACAGCATTGGTCACTGTTCAACTGATTGCCCGTTGCATCTGTTCTGAATTACAAAAGAAGTTAGTGCTGAGGAGTACTTGTGCTCACTGAATGAACTTTCTTCCATGAAGACCAATCAGGACATACTTTTTAAACCTTGGGGTGCCCACATTGTACAGGACAGCACATATTTTGGTGAGCACAGTAAACAAACCTTTTAGAAAATGCCCATGTGGTGAAAATGGAACAAAATTGACTGATGATTGGTAAACCATGGGAAAATTTAGACCTATTGGTGGGAAGTTGCCAAAGAGGCTACGCTAAGGGCAAGGCTTGTAAACAGGATAAAGCTAACTGTTCTTAGACAATGATCTCTATGTTTTGCTCATGGGTATCTTAAGTTCTCACAGATGGGTGAGGAACCAATGTTGTGGCAGATTTACTGCCACTGGATTATGGTGGCACTTTCTGAAGAGTTATGTTGCTTAGCATCGCACCAACGCGTAGAGCTGCGTGAGCCATCTGCCTCCATTTCCTGTCAATCAGTCTTCCCTGGCATTTTGGGATTGATCTGGGTGTGTGGTCTTTCATTGAAATCGGGGGGAAGTTTGGCTGTGTCTTCTGTATAGAGCTGTTAAAGTCCTGGAAGAGGCCAGGGAATTTTTTAGCGGTTTCCCGCAAGTGGAGATAGAAGGGCAAAGTAGCGCACACACACACACACACACACACACACACACACACACACACACACACACACACACACACACACACACACACACACACACACACACACACACACACACACACACACACACACACACACACACCACACACACACACACACACACACACACACACACACACACACACACACACACACACACACACACACACACACACACTTCCAAATCCATCAATCCATAAAGAGAAACTAGCTTGTACAGAACATCAAGCTCAAGGGTAAATATAATACATAGCCTGTCTAGTATGGAAGCAAATAGGTAGCAATATTCAATCCGAAATGTAATATGCAAAATGACAATGCAATATGTAAAATGGCAATGCATTTCTGTATTTAAAATGTACATTTTCCATTACATTTGTGCAACGCTTGGTGCAAAATAAAAATTCAATTATATAATTTACATTTGCCATTTCATACACTAGTTTTATTATGTAAATTGAATACATATTTTAATGCTTTATAAGTGGCAAAATTAAAATGAAAATGTATTACAGAAATTATTAGATATGTTTAACATGTTCAAGCAAAAACTGTAGCAAAAGGATAATTTAAATGTTATTTTTCTTAATTGCATTTACACTCAGAGGTAAGACACTTGCGATTGTGTTGTAACCCCTACCACTCCCACTCCCACCCTCACCCTGTCAATCACTGCGTGAAGGCGAGGCTCAGCAACAGGTAAACTCAGGCTGGTGACCGGTATTTTGAAGTGTTGGAAAGAAACATGGCGGCGGCAGAGCTGATACGAGCGTTACATTCACTGGCAGATGAAGTGGAGCGTGAACAGAGAAATTGTTGTGTTTCCGAAGACAGCGCGCGTCTGCAAGGTGATAAAACCAGTACGATGTTGGAATGTCTGGAAGAATGTTCTGCCTTATCAGGCGTCGACACCCGTTTGGTGTCATCTTTGTGCTGCACTGCTGTTGTCTGATGCTGGACTGTGTTAATGATGGTTTCGTTTTGTATAAAATATTATCATTGTCTGATACACATATGCTTATCTTTAATCTTATTACTATTAATTACCCAATAAGTTCAGAGATTCTATAGTCTTTCCTTACAAATGCATAGGCCTACTACTCTGAGATCACAAGATGTGACGAGTGACATAACTACCGAAAAATGTGACTTCATCGGCTTTAAATGCATTTATAATTTGCACATTGAATTTTACTACATTCATTGCGGGACATTTAATGAAAATGCAATCGCAAGTGTTTTAACTGTGAGTGTAAATGGAATTAAGAAAAATAACATTTAACATTAACATTTTGCTTGAACATGTTAAACATATCTAATAATTTCTGTAATACATTTTAATTTTGCAACTTATAAAGCGTTAAAAATATTTAGGCCTATTCAATTTACATAGGCTATTAAAACTAGTGTATGAAATGGCAAATGTAAATTATATAATTGCATTTTCATTTTGCACCAAACGTTGCACAAATGTAATGGAAAATGTACATTTAAATATAGAAATGCATTGCCATTTTACATATTGCATTGTCATTTTACAAATTACATTTCAAATTGAATATTGCAACCTATATGCTTCCATAGGTCCAGCAGGTGGCGGTGATGATATGGTTAATGAGGGCATTATTTAGAGATCTCGGCTATAACTGACATTTCTAAATGAAACGTGAAAATGAAAAATATATATGAATTATAAAATCTTGCATGGATCATATGATTTCTGTATCTCCTTTTAATCAAGATTTCCCATCCTGTGGTCTGCAATTACCCATGATGAAGCCAAAAATTTACAGTTTAAAAAATGCTGGGTTGTTTCATCCCATTTGGGGTCAAATATGGACCAACCCAACCGTGTCCAAATTTGACCCACCAATAGGTTGAAACAACCCAGCATTTTTTGTAGCACATTGAATTTTGCTGAATTAAGAAATTTAAAAAAAGTAGGCCTAAATGTCAGTAAAGTGTTTATTAAAAGTTAAATGTGGCCTTTTGGAACACACTGTACACTGTATTTGGATTTAAAATGTCATAATACATGATATTTAATGCTATTGAAAACCATATATAACATACGTATTATAATTGACCATTTATGTACACTATAAGGCTAGAAGTTTGTGAACACACCGTTATATCTCAGGTGATTGACTCAAAACAAGAGTTTTGAACGCAGTCTCATCTTTCTCTCTGTCTGTTCTTCCTTGTCTTTACATGCTGAATTACATACCCATTTTTTATAGCATCAAACAGATGTTTGCACAGCTTTAAAACTGCCATTCATCTCACAAATTGTCAGCAGAGACTTGCCTGTATGAGAGCCACCCTGTATGACATAAAAATAAAGATGGTGATGAAAGTTAAGCTGACCCAAAAAAACACATGCATTAGCTCAGATACTGTCATAAAGAGAAAACATATTGGTTTAAAGCGTACAAACCCAATACTGTGATTTTAAGCACAGGGAATAATTCACTTTGATTATAAGGTGGCTCTTTATCACGGGAAAACTCTCGGGTAAAGCTGAAATGCCTCTGAAGTGACGAAAATGACTTCAGAAGACAAACTTCCTTGCTTTTAGATGAACTGGTTTGTTTGAAGGAACTTTAAGGTGGTGATAAAATGTCAAAGTCTCTAATATTTGGTTTCTGAAATGAAACTGTGATTTATTTATTTAGCTAATTAACATCTCAAACCAAGCAAGAAATTAACAAACATCAGTGAAAGTCGGCCTCCCACTGCACAGAGTAAAATGAAATTTAATTGTTGGCAAATTAGCTCCAGAAATGTGTGTGTGCTGCTGAAAACTAGCACTAAAACCTCCATTTATCTGTGTAGTAGGTAATTCTATGTATATGCAAGAATAGACAAAAAAAATATTTGCAGTACTTCTTCAGTTGTGAAGTATGCTAGCATTATTAATTTATTAATCAACAATTTAATTTCGATAAAATGATGGCTTTGGGATGTAAATATGCCATAAATGGTTTGCAAGTGTTAGCTTAGCTGATAGCCAAACGCTAACGGTTCGGAGTGTTCTATGCATATCATCATTAATGAAGCTATATTTTTAGCGGATTATCTCTTGACCACATTTACTTACACACAGGTGCCAGTTTACACGGCAAAAAAACATATTCATTTTTTAAATCTTTAAATGACCCTCTGTCCAAATCTTTGGCAAAAACAATTTGATAGAGAGTTGCATTTTTCTGTCAGTATTGTGTCCTTAACGTTTAAATGGCTACACACCTCAACACAAACAGCTACAGCCACTAGAGGGCACTATCATACTGTAAACGCACTACAATCCAGGTTTACTCTCAAAACAAATAACATTTGTCTCTTCCTCACTCCATCCGGCCAATACTTAAGCTTTTATTGTGATATTTCCATCTCTGGCGTATAAATGTTTAAAATCCCTGGTGGGGAATAAAGTTAAGTTCTTATTACGATGGCATCTTACAGAAAAGTTCAGACTTTTGCAGTCATAACTGAAAGAAGTGCAAATGGTTTGATAATGGACTTTATAAAAGGAATCATTTCTATTTCATAAAATGTCTGTTTACAAGAGGCGATGTTAATAATTAATGCTGGGGTATTGCTAACTGTCTGTCTTGAGTCCGTCAGCACTATTCTTTCGACTTGATGATAAAGTGTTTGACACAAGAATACAGGTTGTCATTTCTGGTGACTATCGATTCACTGTTAAAGAGAGGAAGAGACACTAAAACAAAGATTTCCAGGAAGTGACACAGCAGGGACAGGTGGCATGCTGGGAATGAGGAGGACTGAATTGATTATGACAGCTGCGTGTGGGAAACAAAATGACTGACATGAGAAAATATATTGAACGTGTCATGCCGAAGGTATTTATACTATAGGGAACCAATCATGAAGTAGATTCTTTAGACAGGGCTGAATTAAGCATGTGGGCAATTGAGCACATGCCCAGGAGCACCACATTCAGGGGATCCCACAATGCAATGCTTTTATATTCTGAGGCAGCATATAAGCAAATTCCAAATGGAAGTGAGCATCCCTATGTCCTACTCACTCCAAAGGGCAGAACATGGCCATAAATTATCAAATTACTTCCTTGAAGTGACCACTGGATGTTCCCTTTGCTTACGGACCTGTGGAAGGGCCCTTAATGAAGGAATTCAGTTGTTTACTTTTGTTTGGAACGCTCCTTCAAACGATGACACCTTCCCGAAGTGCCCTTCAAGGGTGCAAAAACGCCAATAAATGGTGATCGAAAGGAAACTCTTGCATTCTATAGTGAAACATATATATAAAACTAGTTTGAAATAGAAAATTATTGTAATATAAAATAATACTGATTTAATTTTTTTAGATTATCAAAATAATACTAAATTAACTGTTTAATAATTCCAGAATACATTGTGACAGGCTCAGTGAAAAAATAATGGAGGACAATGTGAAGAGTAATAATTAAAAAGTGGCTTTACATAAATTACAATATAGATTTATAATAAAAATAATTTAATATTAACTATTTAAAAATGCAACATGCTCAGCAATAAATAACAATCTTAGATGGCAGATGAAGTGAGAACATATTCAAAGGATATAAAAAATTATACAAAGTAGTTCAAAATAATAATTATAATAGAAAAATAGTCATTTTTATTAAAAAATATATTTTTTAGTGATTAACTGACAACTCCAGCATGCATTGTGATAGGCTCAATTATTTTTTAAATTTAATTGAATAGTAAGAAGTATAAATAAAAGTAGTTTAATATACAATTATAATATAAAAAATAAACAATCATACTTTTTTTAATTATTTTAACCAAAATTAGTTTTCGGTGCTTTCTATTTTTTTTTTTCTTACAGTATTGTGTAGCTAGCTTAGCTACATGCTAATGTCGAACTCCATTTATATCAGTTGAGTCTCCCATGTGACGGCTGTAAAATGAATGTAAAAAGAAAAACTGATGAACAATAGACAGATTGCCATGGATGGAGACTGGGTGGTTGGAAAGGGAACTTGACTGATGGATGAACATACCTGAACTCTCTCTCTCCGTCTTGATAAGTACTGGCATCAGCGGAATAGAGCAAGCTGTCCTGTCAGCCTTAATTGCAGAGGAGCGGAGAGGTGAAGGAAAAGCCTCCTGGGGTGGAGCACGACATATAGAGACGAAAGATCCACCGCACACAGGGACGAAGGCAATCGGCAGTGAAGGTTTAGCAGGGTTCTGTCTCCAGGTGATGAATGTGTTAAAGGAATAAAGGGAAAATGTGTCATTATTTGCTCATGACTATGTTTAGATGAAAAAATTAAGGGAGTTCCCCTAAGGTCTGTGTTGGGGCCTCTTTTATTTGCTATTTATGTTAATTATTTATGTTAATTGTCTTCTCTCTCTGAATTACCAAGCGTTTTGATAACTGTAGTAGATCATAGTAGCAGTTATTCTACACATACAGAAACGCATACATAAACTTTGAATTGTCTGCACAGTATGCATAATGCAAAAATAGTGTGAGAAAAAAAGAAAGATGAAAGAAAAGCTTGTGGCATCCTATGGACGTATCCTATGGATGCCTGGAAGGATGCAGGGCAATTAGACTGCTTTTAGAATCATGTTTTTGCCTTGAGTTTGTGACAACCTATTTTCCATTCAGGTAGCAAAGAGGAGGAAAAGAAAAAGAAATCAAAAGACAAAGAAAAAAGTGGCAAAATATAGTATAAAGAGATTTCAGAAATGTCTAGTTTTTTTTTCCAGAAATGTCTAGCATAATAAATAAAACGTAAATAAAAGATTTAGTAGAAACAGAGTAATAGATTATAAATACACACACGCACATGTAAAATAAAAAATACCCAGCTAGCAGGGAACGTTCTCAGAACTTTGGCTAACATTCCCTACAAGTTTGGTTTATGTTCTAAAGAAAACATTTGAATGTAATGTCTACCTAACATTTTAAGAATGTTTTCACATTTTAAAAAATGTTCTTATAACGTTATATGTAAACTAAGATATAACATTTTAACTGCAACATTCAAAAGATGTTTTGGGAATGTTTCTGAGGAAACAAGTTTTACAATGATCTCAAAATAACATTGTCCCAATGTTTCATTATAACAAGAGAAGAACATTCTCTGTGTCACATTAGGAAAATGTTTTGAGGATATCATTGAGAGATGAGATGTTGAATGTTCTTCATAAAACGTTCTTCTAATGTGACGAGTTAACGCAATTATAACATTTTACTTGCAACATTTTGAGCATATTTGGGGAACGTTGTTAAAGTTAAAGTTTGTACAATGATCTCAAAATAGCATTGTCCCAATGTTTCATAATAACAAGAGAAGAACATTCTTTGTGTCACATTAGGAAAATGTTTTGAGGATATCATTGAGAGATGAGATGTTGAATGTTCTTCATAAAACGTTCTTCTAATGTGACGAGTTAACGCAATTATAACATTTTACTTGCAACATTTTGAGCATGTTTTAGGAATGTTGTTAAATTTAAAGTTTGTACAATGATCTCAAAATAACATTGTCCCAATGTTTCATAATAACAAGAGAAGAACATTCTCTGTGTCACATTAGGAAAATGTTTTGAGGATATCATTGAGAGATGAGATGTTGAATGTTCTTCATAAAACGTTCTTCTAATGTGACGAGTTAACACAATTATAACATTTTACTTGCAACATTTTGAGCATGTTTTAGGAACGTTGTTAAAGTTAAAGTTTGTACAATGATCTCAAAATAACATTGTCCCAATGTTTCATAATAACAAGAGAAGAACATTCTTTGTGTCACATTAGGAAAATGTTTTGAGGATATCATTGAGAGATGAGATGTTGAATGTTCTTCATAAAACGTTCTTCTAATGTGACGAGTTAACACAATTATAACATTTTACTTGCAACATTTTGAGCATATTTGGGGAACGTTGTTAAAGTTAAAGTTTGTACAATGATCTCAAAATAACATTGTCCCAATGTTTCATAATAACAAGAGAAGAACATTCTTTGTGTCACATTAGGAAAATGTTTTGAGGATATCATTGAGAGATGAGATGTTGAATGTTCTTCATAAAACGTTCTTCTAATGTGACGAGTTAACACAATTATAACATTTTACTTGCAACATTTTGAGCATATTTGGGGAACGTTGATAAAGTTAAAGTTTGTACAATGATCTCAAAATAACATTGTCCCAATGTTTCATAATAACAAGAGAAGAACATTCTTTGTGTCACATTAGGAAAATGTTTTGAGGATATCATTGAGAGATGAGATGTTGAATGTTCTTCATAAAACGTTCTTCTAATGTGACGAGTTAACGCAATTATAACATTTTACTTGCAACATTTTGAGCATATTTGGGGAACGTTGTTAAAGTTAAAGTTTGTACAATGATCTCAAAATAACATTGTCCCAATGTTTCATAATAACAAGAGAAGAACATTCTCTGTGTCACATTAGGAAAATGTTTTGAGGATATCATTGAGAGATGAGATGTTGAAAGTTCTTTATAAAACGTTCTTCTAATGTGACGAGTTAACGCAATTATAACATTTTACTTGCAACATTTTGAGCATGTTTTAGGAATGTTGTTAAATTTAAAGTTTGTACAACGATCTCAAAATAACATTGTCCCAATGTTTCATAATAACAAAGAGAAGAACATTCTCTGTGTCACATTAGGAAAATGTTTTGAGGATATCATTGAGAGATGAGATGTTGAATGTTCTTCATAAAACGTTCTTCTAATGTGACGAGTTAACGCAATTATAACATTTTACTTGCAACATTTGAGCATATTTGGGGAACGTTGTTAAAGTTAAAGTTTGTACAATGATCTCAAAATAACATTGTCCCAATGTTTCATAATAACAAGAGAAGAACATTCTCTGTGTCACATTAGGAAAATGTTTTGAGGATATCATTGAGAGATGAGATGTTGAATGTTCTTCATAAAACGTTCTTCTAATGTGACGAGTTAACGCAATTATAACATTTTACTTGCAACATTTTGAGCATGTTTTAGGAATGTTGTTAAAGTTAAAGTTTGTACAATGATCTCAAAATAACATTGTCCCAATGTTTCATAATAACAAGAGAAGAACATTCTTTGTGTCACATTAGGAAAATGTTTTGAGGATATCATTGAGAGATGAGATGTTGAATGTTCTTCATAAAACGTTCTTCTAATGTGACGAGTTAACACAATTATAACATTTTACTTGCAACATTTTGAGCATATTTGGGGAACGTTGTTAAAGTTAAAGTTTGTACAATGATCTCAAAATAACATTGTCCCAATGTTTCATAATAACAAGAGAAGAACATTCTCTGTGTCACATTAGGAAAATGTTTTGAGGATATCATTGAGAGATGAGATGTTGAAAGTTCTTTATAAAACGTTCTTCTAAGGTGACGAGTTAACGCAATTATAACATTTTACTTGCAACATTTTGAGCATGTTTTAGGAATGTTGTTAAATTTAAAGTTTGTACAACGATCTCAAAATAACATTGTCCCAATGTTTCATAATAACAAGAGAAGAACATTCTCTGTGTCACATTAGGAAAATGTTTTGAGGATATCATTGAGAGATGAGATGTTGAATGTTCTTCATAAAACACGCTATACAGAGTCATATAACCAGTAGACAACAGCCAACACGGTAGCACCTGTGTTTTACTTACTTGAAAAAAAGAAGAAGAGATCAACACTTTAAAAAGGAAATGGCTGAATCGTGGTCGAGGTGCAGACGTTCCTCTCGTTGGTTGCCTAGGAGCGGGTCCAGCGGATGGGGCAAAACAGAATGAAAAAGTGTTCCAAGAAGTAGCAGCTAGCTCAGCTAGCCGCACACGGCTATCACCGGACCTACAAACAGTGTAACGATCAGTCCCACCCACTTTGAATGGGTACTAACTGCAGTGGAAAAGCAACCGAGCGCGAACCGTTCCGCGCCGAATCGAACCGTACCGAACCGAACCGAGCGTACCATGCAGTGGAAAAGCGCCATTTGTTAGTATCAGCTCACACCATGACTCCCTCTCCAACCTTCTGTTGTCTGACTTGAACTAGTGCTGGTCCCTCAAGATTCACTCCATAAAACCTTTAAAGAATCACTCTTCATATTTCATTAAACTTGTGACAGATTGTGATTCTAAGTGTTGGTCATGTTTCAGACTTCCTGAGAACCTGATAGCTTTAGGCTAGTTTTGGAGATTCACAGGTTGCAGTTCTGGAATTTGGTGGCACTGGAGTCTAAAGGGTTTTACACTTAATTATTCTCTTTAATCCTCAAAGTATTTTGCAGATACATGCATCCTTCTCAGTATGTTTTTGTGACCCTGCAAAATTAAGGCATTTAATTGTCTGATAACTTTTTAATTTGCACAATTTTTGACCTTTCAATGTCAGTTAAATGTCTTTGTTGGCCCATTTGCCTGTCAAAAAAAAAAACAACTGTCAAAAAACAAGAATATACTTTGAATACACTTTTAAGGCAGCAGCTGAACTTGGTAAGTTGGTAAAACAACACAAACAAGCTGAACAGCTTAACTTACCTTGGACTTAGGTTCAGCTGCTGCCTTAAAATGTATTCAAAGTATAATCAAATTGCATGGCTGAGTCATTTTGATTTAAATTATATTAAACGGATATGTTACACTGTAAGAAAAAAAAATGTAAATTTTCAGATAAAGGTCTGTATTTTGTTTTTACAGAAGTTTGCTGTTTTGTCATTATACAGTGAATGCCTGTTATTTTACTGATATTTGCTGTAATTTAAAGGTTCACTATTAAATTTACAGGTAATAGCTTGTATTTTGGTTTTATATTAAGTAATATTTGACAGATTTTTTCTGTGAAATTAGAAAACAAAGAAAAGAAGGTATAACTACAGAAATCAGCATTTAACATGTTTTATGTTCATGTTTTATGTTATGTAACATGGTCATTAATCATGTGGGGGTTAAAATGAGTTTTAAGGTTAAGTAATAACAAGATTAAAAGACTATGGGCTATTGATTCAATAGTTTGTAGGCAGGCAGTCTGAATCATTATATAGTCTTTTAATCTTGTCTTGTAAATAGATGCTCATTGTGATCATCATTTGTATTATTCTCTCCTAATTTCATGTATATTTTATGTATTTTATGAATGTATTTTTTTTCAAATCTGCGTTGCTGCACAGTGGCTTTGTGTGCTTGTGTGTGTGTGTGTGTGTGTGTGTGCTCGCGCGCGCGCGGGATGACGGGATGACGCAGATTCAAATTATCCGCCATTACTTTTCCGTTGCTTACTCGCGCCCACAACGGTTGGCTGGTGGTCGTCAGATCTTTCGTCAAGTTTCAAGGACAAGCGGGAGATTTGAATTCAGTCAACGCGGGTGAAGTGGATTGTGATCACGGTGGTTCAAAGCTATAATCGTATTCGTTAGGAGGAGCAGTTGTGAGCAGGAGCGCCACATGTCAGTCGGAAATAACGCGCCCTTTTTCAGTGAGCTTGGTTCGTCACAGCGGACACCATGCCACCCATAGACTGATGCCAACCGATCACCGGCTGAGGTAAGAGTCTCATATACATGTGAACGATATTTTATATTGCATTTGTGTTAAGTTGACAGTTTCCAAGCTGACGTTAGCATTCTTAAATAGACCTAAAACAAGCTTTAGTAGACTCTTTGTATGCCTGTCAAAGTCTGCCCAATTGTGGGGTGGGGCACTGTCTGGAAGCTGAAAACTCTTCTCTGAAAAAAACATCCTTGATTTTATTATATTAAAATTGTAGTAACCACGTTTTTTGGTGGATGTATTACCATTATAATAACCACAGTTTTACTAAAAATAGGCCTAACTTTACTGTGTTTTTTTGTTTGATTTTTCTTTGTAGTTAAACCATGGCTAATTTTCGTAATGGTTAATGTGACTAAATCTATCAAGACCGTTAAGAAATCGAATTGAGTTCTCTACTTGTTGATAAAGATACAGCGAAGACTAACGCTAATATGAATAACGTATAACATGATGAACCCCTAGGTGCAAGTTAACTGATGCAGCTAGGTCACAGTAAATCATATTCATTTTTACTTTCTATAAATGTAGCTAAAATCACATGGCAGTTCAAAACATTACTGTTAGTCTTTCCTGCTCAGCTTCCAAAAATCTCATGGTCATGGTCAGTTGAGGTTTTGCATTGTCTCAATGGAACATATTCTGACACGTGTAATACTGAGTTTTAAAATAACTTTTTTGTGTGATTTCAGGTCATGTGGAAAGCGGGTAATCATGGCTAACAAGGTATGGGAATAATTAACTTTAAACAAATTGTAATGACCGAGTCTAACTACTTCTGCTTCAGCTACATCGCTACTTTCTCAATCTTGTTTTTCCCCCTTTGCCTTTCTTTATAGAGGCCTGCCACAAGATCCACCCCACGACTTTGGAAAAAAGAAAAATTGAAAACTGTGTAGCTGGTACACTGAGATATGCTCCTCACAGAGTGACTCAGGTCAGTGTTAATCGTTAGTTCAAAAGACAAGGATGTAAAGTATTCGCTTTTCAGCAAGTTATGCTTTTTTCACATAAATTTAGGTGACTTGTGTCAATTTATTTTTTATAAGCATTATATAGAAATTCTAACTTGATTAGATCAACACTAACTTGATTAGATCAAAGATGAAAATGTATTAGCTTTAAGAGGGTAGGCATCAGGGATGTGCAGGTCAATGTATAAACAACCCGCACCTGACCAACGTTTTCGTTATTGTACCTGACCCGTGTTTTTTAAAAAGTAGTCAGTGTTGTGCAAGTTACTTCCAAACTGTAATAGGCTACATTATACATTACTTGTTACTGTTATTTAAAAGTAATTAATTACCTTACAATATTACTGTCTTGCAATGCGTTACACATTATCCTACTTTTGAGTTACTTTCACCAAAATAGATATACAGTAGTAGAACTTAACATTCTAAGGCTGTACACTCAAAAAAATAATTCATTGGATGAACATGATTTAATCATGCCACCTATATTCCATCTAAACAAACCAAGTAAACTTGAACTACTTTGAATATTTTAAATGAACACAATATACATTTGTAGATTCAACATGATTGTAATATGTCAATGTAACTTCTTTACAACTAATTGAATGAAAATGTTTGTATTGTGTTAGTCTAATCAAATTTATTCTTATCCACTGAATGTCAGTAAAGCACTTCAATTCAACAAGATTCTGCTTTGTTACATAAACTAGTTAATGTCTTGTTTTGGTAGTTGATTGAGCATTATTAAAGACACCTGGTGTTAACAAGCAGAATCACTGAAGGAGAAAACCATAATTTTTAATTCACCAGTATGGAGATGAGTGTTTGCTTTAGTTGGGCTCTTGACCCTTATATCATTTACTTTAGATTTTGTTTGGCTGCTGTACGTGTGTTGTAACAGCTAGATGAACAAATGGTCATGGTCAACTGATGGTAGTCACTGAACTAATATAGAGCCCAATTTAGGTTTATTTTTATTAATTATAGCAACATTGTCCATATTCAGCATCATATTTTCATCCTTTACAATGTAATCTAAAGATTTTTTTTAAATGTGTCTTATATACAAAAACAGTATCATTTTGATTCTACATAGTTTGTGGACACACAGACATCAATAATCAGCCTGTGAATCTCAACAATGGTGACAATAATAAAGCATGTTGCAGTGCATTCTGTGCCACCAATCAAAACTCATTCATGGCTCCCATCATGCATTGCTGCATGAATAAATAATGAGCTTATGTTCAGAGGTGATCTGTTTGTCACCATTGCTGAGACTCATACGCTAATTATTGATGTCTGTGTGTGCCTATATAAAGAATTTTCGAAGTTTTTTTTTTATTGACTTGATCATTTGGATTTCATTGAAGAGGTCAAAAATATTTTGGTGAACAAGGCCAGTGCTGCTATAATTAATAAAGTAAACCGCATATTTGGCTCTATGTTAGTTCAGTGATTCAGGTCAAATGATTGTGAAATAATGATTATGTTTAAACACAACCAATACTATCAGATGACCATGACCATTTGTTCATCTAGCTGTTTTAACTCAGTAACAGCAGTCAAACAAAATCTAAAGTTAATGTATTAAGTGTCAAGAGCCCAACTAAAGCAAACACTCATCTCCATAATGGTGAATTAAAAATTATGGTTTTCTCCTTCAGTGATTCTGCTTGTTAACATTAGGTGTCTTTAATAATGCTCAATCAACTACCAAAACAAGACATTAACTAGTTTATCTAACAAGGCAGAATCTTGTTGAATTGAAGTGCTTTACTGACATTCAGTGGATAAGAATAAATTTGATTAGACTAACACAATACAAACATTTTCATTCAATTAGTTGTAAAGAAGTTACATTGACATATTACAATCATGTTGAATCTACAAATGTATATTGTGTTCATTTAAAATATTCAAAGTAGTTCAAGTTTACTTGGTTTGTTTAGATGGAATATAGGTGGCATGATTAAATCATGTTCATCCAATGAATTATTTTTTTGAGTGTAACGATATGCGATATGAAAACGAAATCGCGACACTCAGATCCACGAACTTGCAGAATCGAGACACACCCCTTCCGACTCCAAGAGTTATCCTTCCCGTCCAGATCCAATGCTACCACATTTTAAATTACTGTTAGTATTATTTTAATTTTTAAGTTAACATTATAAAATACGTAGACCTACACCACAAAACTAGTTGAGGATAAATTATTTAAAATTTGGGAATTCCAGCGTTATGGACGTGACATTTGCAGTCAAAACTTGCTGCAAAAAACTATAATGCATTTATTACCACAGGGCTCCAGACTAACTTTTTTCACTAGGAGCACAGTGGCCCCCAACTGAAATTTTTAGGGGCACAACCAGAAAATTTAGGAGCACACACCATAAGTCAATATACTAACCAAATATGAATTTTTCTACTAATTTCCAGTGTATTACTAATAAATACTTTGATAATAGATGCAGAAATTACAATGCCTTTGCGCTGATTTAATGTTACAGCCTTTTGTCTTCTAAAAGCAACCGGCAGTGGCGTTGCTTTTTGATTTATGAACATGTCACTGCATACTCTATGCTTGAGTTTCAAATAGCTCACGGCTCAGTTTGTATCACGGTTTCGGTATGATTCGGTATGTGATATGTTCAGGGGGAAAAAAAGACTACTGTCAAAAACAAAAAATCAGAAACATAATTAAACCACATGCAAAAGCACAAATAAATACAATAGAGCAAAGATACTAATAAAATAAACTATGCTTTTCAGGCTGGTCTAACATTAGTTTTCAGGTACAGAAATTTATAAAATAATCAAATGTAAAATAACATTGCATATTTGACTGTATAAATTAAAGAATAATCCTTATTAAAGTTACAAAAGCTATTCAATTCAGAGCTGATTCAGTAGGCCTACATCGATTCTGAGTGTGTCTTTATTGACCAAGTTCACTTAAGGCATAACAGACTATGTCTGCTAGGATACTCATCAAGACGGACATGTTGACATACCTTTTGTGTGAATTTGACCATTCAAGTGCAAGACTAATATTTGCGCGCTGAGATGAGTAGCCTAAACATACACATAGAAACACACACACACGCGCGCTCACACATACACGCACGCGTGCGCACAAATCTTCTAGACGTGAGTTATCTTTCTCGTCTTGCTCTTGAATGTTTACTTTGGCAAAGCTTAAACGAGTTAAGTTTAAACACCGATGGTAACGTCTACAGTTCAGGTCTCGCCTGCGCTCATGCGCTAGCAACTCCCGGGTGATGACGGCGTAAATGTCAGGTCATGTTCGAGCATTTGGCACTCACATTGAACAGTGTTAAAGTAATCCTTTTTGTTCACGTTTTTTTTGTTTATCGCTTTTGTAATGTATTATTTTGGAAGCCAGCAAGTAAATTTAACTGGCACACTAACCGCAGGTCGGAAGAACGAGTCAATTGTCTGCTTGCTCATTGCTCAGACGCACATAGCAGGTTGTGATATTTGTCTCCTTCTCGATCCCACAGACGTTTAAACGCGCGCGCTCGATTATCTCTAGGACCATCCCCTCCACACATTAGCTGCTCAGGGTTCCAGACTGCGACCAAATTGGTCGCATATGCGACCATTTTTTGAGAATGTGCGAGTTAAAATTTTATGTGGTCGCATTAGTGCGAGTGGACGCTCGCGCAACAGAACGCCGTTGTATCAGCAGCTACTGCAGTCCGTAGCGTAACTTATGTTCAAAATGAACGAGTAGGCCGCCTACTACATCATGAATCCATTTTCTAAACCGTGTTTTTGACTTATCCTGAATCACTACTGTACGCCTATAATAAGTGTTTATATTCTGACTATTTTATCCCGGGCTCGGCTCGGTTGCGGAGTTGCCCAGTGCCTGCGTGACTCGCCATAGACATTGACGGAGAGAAGTAGCTCCGGCTACAATGTTCTTCCGCAAGACACGTGCGGTTTATTTATTGACGAACGTAGACGTCACGCGCATTGCACACTGATGGTGAAACGCGCCAATTACAAATTCACGAATTAAGGCATATAAAAATGAAAAGGTCTCACGAAACACCGTGCCCCTTCCTACGTCTTTTCAGCGGTTAGATGAGAGTAATCGCTCGACAGAGGAAAAGGAAAAGATTATAAAATGCAGAAGGTAAGGAGGAGTGTGAGATTTCTGATTTTTGTTACAACTATAAACTTTGATAACAAAAAATTTGTATCAGCGTATTATAATACTCTAATCTTTTAAAATGCAATGCATACATTTGAATGTTTAATGATTTTTAAAAGATAGAAAGATGATGCTGATAGAAAGATGATAATAGACAGACAGACAGATAGATAGATAGAATATGATTCAAATGTAAATAAATAGATTGTATATAATTCAAATGTAAAATGCTTAAAATTACAGAATAAAATTACTGTCCAAAATCCATAATACCAAATGTCTTATGTTACCTGACCAGTAAAAAGTGTTCAATATTATTTGAAATATATCTAGTCAGTGAAAAAGTGCCAGAATTTTAATCAACAGTACATTTTTGATAACCTTTTATCATATGTCTTGGAGTATCGCAATAATATCGTATTGTGAGTTCAGTATCGTGATATGTATCGAATCGTGACATGAGGGTATCGTTACACCCCTAGTTTTTATATAATATATTACAGGTATTTATTCTGCAACCCAGAAAGCCTTTGCTAGCCTTGGTCCATTAAGACCACTATTCATAAGCATTCATTGATTAATCCCATGGCATGTAGCAAAAAAAAAAAAAAGGTGCGACCAAATCGTATGCTGGTGCGACCAACTGAGAAAGTTGGTAGCACCAGTGCGACCAGTGGAAAAGTTAGTCTGGAGCCCTGCCACTTACAGTGGCCATTCCCTATTCTCACACTTATTTGGCCTGCCACACATTCCGGATTCATTGATAAGCCCCTTCCACGTTTAACGTGTAAAAAAATAAAATAATAAGGGGGCAAATTTACTGGTCGCACATGTGCGACTGGACGTAATATTCAGTCGCACACTTTCAAATTTTGGTCGCAAAATGCGATCATTTGGTTGCAGTCTGGAGCCCTGTACCAATATATTTATCCATAGGCTATCCCCTTAAAGGAGTCCAGACATTAGAAAAATATCAGTCTACACATGCGTTTTATATTTAATATGAGGTAAATACACACACAAAACAAATATTTAACTTTTAGGAGGCACATTTTTTTTGTGTAATTCTGTGAATTACATTCTGTGAACACTGCGCAAAAATAAAAGTAATACTACCCACCGGATTAAGAAGGGTTGGCTCTCCACAGAACATAAAATATTTATTTTATTTTTCGTGTTCGCATTTATGAGGAAAAAACAATGTAGGCTAAGGACGTGACAGTTCTCCATTACAGACGCGGCCGCTCTGAAGCGGCAATAAAATACTGCTTTAAAACTTTCACAGAGACCTCAAACAGAAGACACAAAGCCTTTCTTTAAAGTGAATTTCGATTTGTACTAATTGTATCTTAATCTTAATCAATGTTTCATCAACCAATTGCCTGGATTTAATAAATAAGAAGTAAATATAGCAGACAATAGATCACGACACGGAGGCGCCTGCGCGTGAACTGGAGCGCTTCTCATAAATTAACTGAAACTCAGCGTATAAGGTAGCCTACTTCACAGACCTGAAATATATATCTTTATTGAAATGTCTACTTGTAAACAGAACAATTCAAAACAAAAGAAAACGGACTGCTCTCTGCTTATCGTATGAAATGTGCATTTCTCTCTGGCGCAACTTCATCTTTATTAATAAAAAATTAAAATGTATCCTTGCTATATGTGACATATTCATAATCATTGCTTTTGCCGGTTCTTTTTGACAGCTTTCAGGTGCTTTATCGGCAGTTCCGCCGCCTCCCTTACATCATGTTACGTGAACCACCGCATCAAAAACAAGATTGCGTTATGAAAACGAAAACATGAAAAATACCACCTAAACAAAGCCTAACTGTTTAGAAAGAAAACACAGAACAAATAGAGTAGCCTAATGCGCATGTACAGTCTTCTTCATGCCATCTTCACCCATTAACCGCTTTTTCACTGGCCAGCGCGAGCACAGAGGCCGAAATCATGCCTCACGGCACTCCTGAATAAATTGCTATACAAATATATCAGACGCTGCCATTTAGTCTTTATTTACAAACTTGGACACCACATGCGGCTATTGACTGACCATGAACAGGTAACCTCTACTGAATACTGAGCTTGTGTGTCATCTTCGTGCCAGTTCTTCAGCCAATAAAGTGTAGGCCTATGTATTTCATAGAAAATTGTGTCTAGTACTAGGCTATATAATTACAAAGGTTTAATTGGAACCTTTTTTTCAAACGACCCGACCGACCGCGACCCGAATATCATTAAAAATATTTTTGGATGACTCGTAACCGCGGGTGACCGCTCATTTAGGATCAACCCGCGCATCACTGGTAGGCATAACAAAATTTTCTGGCTAAGCTAGAAAGCCATGTTCGGTGGACTCGTGAAAAAAGTAACTGACCCACTGCATTACAGCTGCAAATTTACATGGTATAAATTTGATTTTAGTGGCAGGGTGGTTTGAGATGGTAATGCAAATTTTAAAATAGGCTAATGTTTTTTCATTTGACAAAACCAAAGAAAATACACCTTTGTCGAAAAAATTAACATGGCATAGAATTGACATTTACTTGATGGTCGTTACCGGTTTTTAGTAGTTTGGTTCATTTATCCATCTTTTTTGTTGTAAATATAATATAAATGAAAGATTAAACTTGCAAAAAATATATATATAAATCAATACATTAAATAACAGGAAAATATATGAATATAAATAAATAAATAAATAAATAAAAATTCTGTATGCATTTATAACTATATTTATTTTTACTTTGTTTTTATTTTAATATTTACTTAATTGTCATGCATTCATTTGAATTTATTTTTACATGCATGAAAGACATCTACTTTTTTAAGAAATCAGAAATAATTCTGATTTTATTTCATATTATTGTCTATCCAGGTGGATAATGGAGGACCATCCATGTATGAAAGTCAATGAATGTGTCACGAACATGCAGCAGCACCAGTCTGTTTCAATCTGCTGACCAAAGAACCGATTGCGAATACATAAATGTATACAAATGTTGAGATTGTTGTTTATTCATAGTTGTTTCTTGAACAGTTTAATTTTTTATTATTATTATGGTACACATACAAATGTTTAAAAATGTCAGAATTTGTTTATTTATAGTTCTTGTTATTTATAGTTTATAGCCGTTTTATTCGATTTTTTTTATATATATTAATTTATCCTGTTTCATGTTGTGCACATTTTCTTTCTGTTAAAGCTAATAAAGTTTCAAATGTTACTACACAACATTTGCATGTTATTAAAGCATGAAGTTCAACTGTAAATAAAACTGTCTAGGAACATTTAACAAACTGGAAAAAAAAAACTATATAACAATGTTAGGGCATAATGTTCAAAAAATGTTATCACTAAAAACGTACGTTTAAAATGTGTTTTTCAAGTACATTATTGTATCTTTTAGGAGAACATTCTGGAAATGTTTAAGGCAGTTGTGGTAGACAATGTTACAAAATATTATCACTAAACATTTTAACAAGGATATTACCAAACCGTTTTAGAATATATTTTTAGAGAACGTTATTCTACCTCTTAGGAGAACATTCTGGGAACTACAATAAAACTTACCACTTAACTTTATAAAAATGTTAGAGGGTAATGTTCTAAAAATGTTGTGTAAACATTTAAGGAATATCATCACATGTATTGTTTTTATAGAATGTTATCCTAACTTTCAAAAGAACATTATAAGAACAAAAATAAAATGTACAACATAAAACTTTATAAGAACGTTAGGAAATAATGTTCTAACAATATTACTACTAAACATTTGTATAATGTTGTTAAATAATGTTATCCTAACTTTTAAAAGAACATTCTGGGAACAAAAATAAAACTACCCGCTGAAAACTTTATAAGAACGTTAGAGAATAATGTTATAAGAATGTTACTACGAAACATTTTAAGAATGTTTTTAAAGAATGTTATCCTAACGTTTTAAAATAATGTTATCCTAACATTTAAAAAAAACATTCTGGGAACAAAAATAAAACTACCCGCTGAAAACTTTATAAGAACGTTAGAGAATAATGTTATAAGAATGTTACTACGAAACATTTTAAGAATGTTTTTAAAGAATGTTATCCTAACGTTTTAAAATAATGTTATCCTAACGTTTAAAAAAACATTCTGGGAACAAAAATAAAACTACCCGCTGAAATCTTTATAAGAACGTTAGATAATAATGTTATAAGAATGTTACTACGAAACATTTTAATAATGTTTTTAAAGAATGTTATCCTAACGTTTTTAAATAATGGTATCCTAACGTTTAAAAAAACATTCCGGGAACAAAAATAAAACTACCCGCTGAAAACTTTTAAGAATGTTACTACGAAACATTTTAATAATGTTTTTAAAGAATGTTATCCTAACGTTTTTAAATAATGTTATCCTAACGTTTAAAAAAACATTCCGGGAACAAAAATAAAACTACCCGCTGAAAACATTATAAGAACGTTAGAGAATAATGTTATAAGAATGTTACTACGAAACATTTTAATAATGTTTTTAAAGAATGTTATCCTAACGTTTAAAAAAACATTCTGGGAACAAAAATAAAACTACCCGCTGAAAACATTTAGAGAACAATGCATGATAATGTTCTCAGAACATTTTTAGAACAAAAAATTTCTAGCTGGGTAGGCGCAAAACCTGTGTTGCGTTAATATTTTTGTTCAGTGTATATAAATACACTGTTCAGTGTATTTATATACACTGAACAAAAATATTAACGCAACACTTTTGTTTTTGCCCCCATTTTTCATGGGCTGAACTCTGTGTTAGTGAGCACTTCTCCTTTGCCGAGATAATCCATCCACCTCACAGGTGTGGCATATCAAGATGGAAGTACTGCCAAATTCTCCGAAATGCCTTTGGAGACGACTCATGGTAGAGAAATGAACATTCAGTTCATGGGAAACAGCTCTGGTGGACATTCCTGCAGTCAGCATGCCATTTGCACGCCACCTCAAAACTTGCGACATCTGTGGCATTGTGCTGTGTGATAAAACAGAACATTTTAGAGTGGCCTTTTATTGAGGCCAGCCTAAGGCACACCTGTGCAATCATGCAGTCTAATCAGCATCTTGATATGCCACACCTGTGAGGTGGATGGATTATCTTGGCAAAAGACAAGTGCTCACTAACACAGATTTAGACAGATTTGTGAAAAATATTTCAGAGAAATAGGCCTTTTGTGTACATAGAAAAAGTCTTAGTGCTCTTGTGAAAAAGTCTTAGTGCTCTTGTGCTCATGAAAAAGTGTTGCGTTTATAATTTTGTTCAGTATGTGAATAAACTGAACTTCAACACAAAATCAAATTCTCAGCCTGCTCAAGCTTTATATAGTCACTTGATAATAAACAATGACAGCACCATAAATAAGACATCAAAACTTCTGTGAGTCAGTGTATGTTTGTGACTGTGTTCGGGCAGTCCAACTCGAGCTCTGAACTTTGACTTTAGCCATTCGCTGTCTGTCCCAGGAGAAATCTGTGCCCAAGGGTGAACTCAGACTTCACACGCACGCACGCACACACACACACACACACACCTGCCCTAAGGCCTCAGTATTCCTACCGTATCATCACTTTCTCTCAAACACATATACAGATGCATCTTGACTCAATATGTGGATTTCTTAAAAAACATAAAACCCATCTCAATTTATATACTGTAGCAAAGAAAAATTGGTCTAATATGATGATTTAATTTAATTGATGACACCTGATGTAAAATTGCTAATGTTCTGTGTGTTTTCTTCACTTATATGTACTTTTTGAGCTGTAACTGTCAGGCTGGATTTCTGTTCCTCCTTGACTTCCTGTTCTAATAAATATGTGTCCGGTTTGTTACGGCTGGTGGGCACAGATACATAACCAACTTGGTAAACCCAAATCCCAGTGGACAGTCAAATTTCGTCTTTTATTGAGAGGTTCATAAATATGGACGCCACAGTAAGCTGTGTGCTTCAATACTTTCATGTAGGGAGGTTAAAACAGCATGTTGTTCTGGACACAGACCAATGCTCAGCCACAGTAAAAAAGAGGGAACAATACCTCGGGAATTTCACTCCAACATGAGTCTTTTGAGTTCTGAATTTACATTTATTAGGCAATAATGACTTGTTCCTCATATATTCATATAAATGAATAAATCCAAAGATTTACATATATTGGAGTTACGCTGGACACTGTAAATGTTGACATTACTGTAAAAACTGACAGTTTTTAACAAAACAATTAACAAAACAAATTGGCTGTTACTTGAATTTACCTAGCTTATGATTTGGACAAATGTTTTGCTTTAAAACTTTTATATGTACAAGTGAATCTCTATGGCAGTAAAGCCATTTGCGATAAAACACGACTTTTAAATTCTGCCACTTCAATTTCAATCAACTGAAAGTGTGTTATTTGGGATTTTGCGTGTAATGAGTGGCAATTACCTTTCAGCCGCTTTGCCAAGGCTTAATGGTGCATTGGAAAAGGTTTAAAAACAATCATGTGTAAGAGTGATCTGTCTAGATCCATAGTTGCAGGGCTTCAGGTAATTTGTTTCTGGCAACATTTAAGACCCATATAGCCGAAACACCTGTGCATGCTGGCACAAACACGTACCAATGCCCACAATAAATGAACATACTCCCATAACCTCCACAGAAACAAACTGCCCAGAAATACTCAAGAAGTGGACATCACCTAACACCCTAGACTCACATAAGTCTTTTAACTTATGGCAAAAATCACTTTGCGGCTTATTCTAGGCCAAGAAACATCTACTTATTTTGGGTGTAAATTATGCGTTAATTTTTTTTTGACAATTACATTGTTTTTTGAGCAGGGCTATCTCAAATAGATCTTAACACAACAATAGACCGATGTAGAGGAACTCTTTCAAAATATGGCTCAACAGTCCCTGTGAATGGTTATACATGCAACACCAGAGAAATTGGTGGAGAATGCAGGCAAACAGACACTTTGTGATTAAAATTTTGAACTCTCCAAAATTCACGTGACTGTCAGACAGATCTGATCGTGATTTTCACTTCATTTTTGTGTGAAATATGCATAAGATTAGGGGTAGCCAACCTTGCACCTGGAGGGTTGCCTTCCTGCAGACTTCATTTCCAACCCTACTCCAGCACACCTGCTGGTAATTTCAAGTAATCCCGAATGCCATGATTGTGTTTGATTAAGGGATTGTGGACACTGCTGCACCTCAATTGAAACCAATGGGGCGACAGCAGAAATAGTTTTGAAGGCAGTCTTGTAGAAGGTCACCTCAGCAGCAATGTTTTCTATGCATACCTGAGTATACTAGACTTGTCCGTCACTGAAACCTTCTCGAGCTGAGGCATCATTGTGTGGTTTGGCAAAGGTGACTGACCTGATCAAATTATGGACTGGGAGCCAATGGGAGGACAAGTTACATTGTACAAGAACCTTGAGAAACTTTAGAGAACATGAAGGTCATTACTTGAATCATGACCTTCCATTGAGTACTGAAGGTTTAATTTGTTTCAAGACTCAGAAAGCCAGAAAATTTTGTGAAGTTCAATATTTGTGTAGCGATCCCACGGGGAACGCTAAGGGGAAATGCACATGTACTCACTCAACCTCTAGTGACCTTTGAAGCACTTTTTCCTTCTGTGGAAAATGCAGTGTAATCACACTTTTATGAAGTTATCAGACCTGAAACGTACAGAAAAAGTGGGATTGAGTATTTTCAAAAAGTATTATCAAAAAACGCAATATCAAAAGTGCTTTACTTACGTTGTGTCTTCGGTTTGAGAATAAACTTCTGGCTATAACAGTGTAGTCCACTGTCCCATGAGCTCTGGGATAGGTTGGATTTGTCTTGGTCAGCTGAAGTTGTGCTTCTTGTTTGGAAACCAAAAAGTCAATTATTTTCTTTATTCCCCTCTTGAGTCCACGTCGGACGGATACAATTCCTCTCGTGTCCACGTTAAAGGAATTAAACTAGAGTTCTCCAAGCAAACAGTTTCACGGCGGGGTCTTAAAGTTTAAGTACCAGAATGGGCCATGAGTCCAGGGTTTTGCTACAGACAATCAGACTCTTATTGCTTGCAAAAGAGATGATATAAGATCCCTATCCTTCACTTAGAAGTCTAAAGAGATGTGCTTACACCACTCTTGGGCTAAAAATAAACCTTCACTCGTCATAAATTAGCATCTCATCACTTTAATGAGCTCAAACAGACTAATATATTCATGAATTAATTCCTTTCACTCCCTGACCTGTCTGATCTTAATGACACAAAGCATTGGATGTGATGACTAAAATACTGTAAATATTTTTTTAAACCCATGTTTTGAAGCGATTATAGATCTCTCTGGACCTAAAATTATTTTGCCATTTGTTGGTTTGGATTAAGACAAGGTTTTGTACGAAGGGCATTCGGATATATATAAGGGCATTATTATATATATTATGTTATATATAAATGTTTGATAATCACATTATAGCTTACATCAGAAAGAGCTTTATTGCCAAGTGTGCTTGCACACACAAGGAATTTTCTTTGGTACTGAAGCTTCCAGTGCACATATACAGATACAAATACAACAAGAAACAGTAATACAAAATCTAAAAATAAAATTATAAAAATATATATATATATATATATATATATATATATATATATATATATATATATATATATATATATATATATATATATATATATATATATATGAAAATACTATAAAATATAAAATATAAGGCCACGGTTGGGTTTAGTCAGAATAAACATTTTCGGATTATGAACATATATACAGTATTTTGAATAGTATGAATAAATATAAATATAAATAACCTGAGTTTAGGAGATATTGCACTAAACAGTGGGGGTATTGCACTTAAAGGCATATGCCTTGGGAGATATGTTAACTGTTCAGGAGGGAAATGGCCTGTGGGAAGAAACTGTTCCTGTGCCGAGATGTTCTTGTGGCCAGTGATCTGAGTCTCCGTCTTGACGGTAACAGTTCAAACAGGTGGTGTCCAGGGTGAGTGGAGTCTGTGATGATTTTACCTGCTCTCTTCCTCACTCTGGAAGAGTACAGGTCCTGGAGGGTTGGCAGGGGGGCACCAATGATCCTCTCTGTACTTACATGTGGGTAAGCAGTGATTCTATCCCTTGTTTCTGCTTCTTCTTCGCTTGTTTTTGGATCAGAATTTCAAAAGATGCATTATAGCGGCCCCTACCATATAACAGTGAAAACATGGATTGTCGGAAAATTCCGTCAATGGCGGGGAAGCATTGAGTCATAAATGATTGAAAATTCCAACAATGGCAGGGAAAGAGTTAAAAAATCTGACATTTCTATGTCCTGACTTTCCCATTCTTCTGCCTATAAATAGAAGTAGCACACACAAAAAAAATGAAAATAAAAAATGATTTATATAGAGTTTTTTTCTTTCCCAATAACACAGTATCAGCGTAACTTAAGCACGAAGTGCAAGATTTTCCCAAGACAGTGTGAAATATGTATCTCTCCCTTTCTTCCCTCCATACTCTTCCTCATTGCCGGGTGCCAATTGGACTTGTAATGTAATGCAAAAAGGCCTTTCTCTTCCCTCCAACACAAATAATGGTTCCCTCTTAAGAAGTAGGACTGTGGACGGGAGCGCCTGGCTTTGAAAAATGGCATTGTTATCATGAAAAGTAATTTCTAGGTGAGTAAATTGCTTTCCTTGTTCCACCACTTTTCAATTAGTCAGGGAGAGCTCGTGCGGCGGAGATGCAGGCGGTAATAAAGCAGCCCTTAATTCATGGTATTGTGATATCTGACACAAAAGAGAAACTGAGCCAATTAAAGCCGTGGCGAGGGACACAGCTTATTATACATCCTAAAACCTCTGCAGTCTTTAGAGGCCATATAGTCGGCGCTCGCTCACTCTTTTTGACTTCCTTGTAATCCCTGACTCATGGTTTTTGTACGTTATGAAAGAGAGATGATCATAATTGACATCTCAGGGATCGGCGCAGGTCTTCTACAGCGAGATGGTTGTAATGAGTAGAAATACATTTTGTTGGCTTTGATTTTTTTTTCTCCTTTTATAGGAAATACACACAGTTGTAACTGATCGAAGCCCATTAATGAGGTTGTGAATCTCATAAAAACATGTCCAGGTCACAAATCATCCTGAAATCAAAAAGATCAAATGGAAATTAAGCATATTTTTTAAGTAAAGGTAGCTCATACAAAAATTAAAGGGATACTACACCGGTTTTTCATATTAAACTATGTTATTCCCTTAACTAAGACGAGTTGATACATACCTCTCTCGTCTCAGTGCGTGCACTATCTCTCTGTATTGTCGCAAAACTATGTTAGCACTTAGCTAGCACAGTGCATTAAATATGGGCCAAAAAGAGAAGCTACCAAACACTTCCTCGTTTTCCCTATTTAAACACAGTTACTCGAGTAGTGTAACTCGACCTAGGCTGGTGACACAAAATAAAACGTTGCGCTTTTCTTCACATAGTTTTGCGGCAATACAGAGAGATATAGTGCACGCACTGAGACGAGAGAGGTATGTATCAACTCGTCTTAGTTAAGGGAATAACATAGTTTAATATGAAAAACCAGTGGAGTATCCCTTTAAATCTGCCATCAATTACTCACCATCACCTCATTCCAAACCCATATGCTGTTATAATTTTACCATGGAACATAAAATGAGTCATTCTGAAGAATATTACCGTCAATCTCCAAAAAGACAAAAATATTTAGGATGTTATTCACTGAAAATCACCGGCATCAAACCTGGTGTGATACTTCAAAGCACAATTTTAAAAATCTTAACATGGATGAGAATAAGATTTCAGATATAGTGTTATACTTTTATTTGTTGAGAATAGATTGAATGGTAAAAAATGTTGAAGTGGTTGGCGGGGAGGGGCAAAAAATAAGAAGAATTGATGTCAGCATAGACGCAAAGACGTTTAAGAAGCAAAGCAAGTATCAATTTTTTTTTTTCTTTGTGAATAATGTCCATTATTCACAATAAGCCCAAGAACATGTGTTCAGAAAGTAAATTGAGCCAATTTCAAGTTGACTTTAAAGTTCCAGTAATTTCTTTTTTTTAATACTTTTCACAGTTTTGCTTCTTTCCTCACTCGAATGATTTCCTTTCTACTTTTACAGACACACAAGTCTCAAAAGACACAGAGGAAGGAACAAAACAGAGACGGAGAGCGAGCGCTATGATCCATCCTGTGAAAGTAATCATTCATAATGTGTGTATTTTTGAGATGTAACTCACACAGTGTCTCTGTGTCAGTCACTTTTGCGTCTGTTGTGGCTTCTGCAATCATCTCCGAGGAGGTGAGTAATGGCCACAGCGGGGAAAGAGGAAGGCATCAGATATTCAACACATCGAGTCATCTCTCCTCTGCTCTCTGTACCTCAGGAGGATTCATGAACTTCAAGAAGACATTAGCCTTGCAGATAAAGATGTGCCCCTAAAAAGCAATACAAGAGAGACACTTTGAAGATGAAGGCGCCCATCTATCTTCATCAGATTATCAGAAAACTCAACAGAGATCGGAAATTATGTGGTTTGGATTCCCTCAGTACGATTGCGGCTGTCTAACCACAAAATCTGCCCACACCAGAGCTTATTCTCTGTGAACATTGGGTCGTAACGTGTTTGTCACCCGTCACCCTTAGTAAATTAATTGTGAAAATGTGTTCACGCGGGGAGCAGCGAATTAAACTTACCCATCAGTCGTTTTTGTTATGATGAACTTTGGTTCTGATAACTCGCAAACCAAGCGTCCAATTACGCTCTAGACTACTGGGCCACTTTAGATTTAATTATAGGCAAGAAAACTAATATTACTTGTCACCGCACCTGACAGAGCACGATCTTGGCAAGGCTTGCTGCTCATTAACGGATTGGGGCAGGAACTTGCACCTCAGTGATGTACTGTTAGCATCATCCTGACAGACCTTCACTTAATATTTTGAGAAGAGAGGGAGGGAAAGAGAGAGAATTGGCGGAAAGAAAATAACAAATATTGCTACACATCATAGGTATCACTTTGTTTTGTGGCGATGTCACAAAATAACCTAGCTCATTAATATTTATTAGGTTTTGAATGTCATTGTGGTTTGACTTCAGTAAAATATACTTTAGTCAGAATTGACGACATCCAGACCGGCTCAATGTTAGCCAGTCTGGATGTTAAAGTTAGAGGGGGTTAAAATTACCTCAATCAATTCATTATAAACAATATAACAAGAAAAAAAAATGATAAAAGAATGCCTGTTTTCCATTCATTTTTTGTAAAAAAAAAAGGGGTCGCAAACAACCGGAGGTGTAACAGTATATATTTTCACAACAATAATTGAATCTTTGATGAATGAATAAGTGTTCACATTAATTAAAGGTGCTCTGTGTAATTTTTAGCGGCCACTAGCGGTGATGTTTCAGATTGCAACAAGAGCGCTCGTGCTCGTGTGCGTGGTTGATCTCAAGAGCGAGCATTCACTACCGGCCACACGGAGACTTTCAACGCAACGGAGAAAGCATCACACAACATGCTGGAAACTCATGTAAACTCCCACTGCAACGTTACAATAATAGGCTACTTTTATCAGCTTGATGTTGAACTAATGCGCCATGCTCGTACCATGATAACGTTACATTGACTGCATTTAGCCGACATGTGATGTTATATAGCATAAGGCATTTCACTAACTATTCGTGTATCTTTTTTCACAATCAGCAATGTCAGCATAGGTGAATGTATAATATGATAACGAAAACGGTGAACTAGACTGAACAATTTCAGTGTAACAGTAAGACAGTAGGAAGTAGCATTACTGTACTGAACGTGTCTGGAAATGTTTATTATAAACAATGCTAGTAGTGGGATGAGTAACGTTAGACAGTAGATCTAGTACATAAAATAAGTTACATCCTAAAGCACCTACTTTTTGTTATCCTAGAACAGTCTTTTGTATTCATTTCATGTCTCATGTAGTTTACCTTGCTATTTCATTAGAGTTTTACTAATATTTATTTTATCATTTCTGAAAACTTGGTAATTTATCAGAATATTAATAGACATTGCATTGGTTTCATTTCAGAATTCCGATTCAGACAATTATGAACCTCTACTAACTGAAAGCATGTATTACTGGTTATGTAATGTGGAAAGCCATAACGTTACAACTGTAGTATTTCACATCAGATAACGTTAGCAACTGGTCGGCGTTAGCCGGCGAACTAATGCTATCTTGAGCCAACTAAAGCACAAAATCACAATATATTTTACATGCTTTAAAGTAATGTTAGCTTACCTGTCCAAAAGGAGGAAAGCCAACTCAGGATCTGTTTTTATACCTAAAACAAAGCGGAGGTCTTTCCACAATTCAAACGCTCTGCCGATGTTGATCCTTGTTTTCGTCCGAAGTCCGAATCAAGTTGGCCCGACGAGCTTCAGCAGATAAAACTTTTTTTGTTTTTTATATTATTTTGGAGTTTGTTTTGGAGTCTGTGTTGTGCTGGAGGCAGGTCGTTTTGGGGTGTTATCAGACTCCATGTCGTTAGCTGAAGTTCCGTCGGTCGCATAGACTGTATACAAGGAGAGGGGCTCGGATGCGCGCATGCACGTCACTTCCGGTGAATTTCGCGGTAAATCCGACCCGGAGACTTCGCATATAAATATGAATATTGGCCTTCAGAGGTAATATCAAAACCCGATAAGTGGATCATTACTGTGTGATTACAACCCCTTCACACACAGGCAATAAAAAAAGGATTCGTTTTAGAAGAAATGTTACACATAGCACCTTTAAATTCACATTAATTAAATTCACATTAATTCCACAAGGGGGCAAAGTCTGATACACAATGATGAAGTGACGTTTCACTCATAGTTACCGCAGGCAGAAAACAAAATAATAGGAACTATCATCAGCAAAACTTGAAATGGCTCAGTGATTTACTGCAGAGCAAGTACTGAATGCAATCCAATATTAGTGTCACTTGATGGTGGATCTGCTGAAGAAGCTGCCAGCGATCAAAATATTGATTTTAAAGATGCTGAACATGATAGTTTTAAGAATGTGTTTGAGATTGCGAACATGAGCCAGATGCTGAATGTACTGGGAAATGAGCTCTGACAAGGACAGTGATAATGGTATTGGTAACATCTGCTCAAACTGAACCCTTCCAAGCTCCAAAAGGTAAAAAAATGTATGCTTTATTTTATTCTTCTGTAATTGTTACTCTAATCAGGAGATATATTATTGCAACAGGTAGACATCCATCCATGTTAGATATAGATCCGGGTCGCTAAAGACCCGAATGTGTAATAATGATTGGCGAAACATTCATGCATTTAAGGGTTAAATTAAATACTGTATAACCACAACTCTGAATAAAGTCCAAATTAACTAAAATTACTAAAAACCAGTCTTAAGTCGCACGGGTATATTTGTGGGAATAGCCAACAATACTGTACGTTGTATGGGTCAAAATTATCAATTTTTCTTTTATGCCAGAAATCGATAGGATATTAAGTAAAGATCATGTTCCATGAAGATATTTTGTAAATTTACTACCGTAAATGTATAAAACATTTATTTTTGTGAGTGAATGCAGCACAAAAGGTGATTTTCTCAATGTTTCGATTTTTTTGCACCCTCAGATTTCAGATTTTTCAAATAGTTGTATCTCGGCTCAATATAGTCCTATCCTAACAAACCACACATCAATGGAAAGCTTATTTATTCAGCTTTCATGTGAAAAAAAAATCTAAATTTTTATAAAAATGACCCATATGACTGGTTTTGTCATCCAGGGTCACATATGAACTAAGAAACAGCTTAAAAAAAATTAGATACAAATAGTCAATTCGAGTCGTACTGTCAGACTTACAGCCAACAAATACTAAAGTTATTTTCATATTTGTATACAATTTTCTAGAAAATGTAAATATGACAAAAACCTTAAAAAAATAACTCATATAAATTGAGGAAATTTAAATCTACAAAACATTGCTATCAGCGGCACAATGCTAGCTATATTTATTGTATGTTAGTGTTACTCTTTTCCCCTTTAAACTGTTGTTATTTCTCTCCTTGAAGTCATTAAAGCCATCAATTCTTTTTTGTCCTGATCATTTGATGATCACACTCCTCATTTTGTGCTAATAAGTGTCACTCACCATACGGTGGGCCAGGAGAGATGTATCCCTTCCCCCCCCCCCCCTACTCTTAGCTGTGATTTAACTTCCTGTGGCGAAATCCCTCAATATTAGCCTGAGAACCACACAAAAACGAAAAGGACACATAACTGCCGGGATCCATAGCATGAGGTAAACAGAAACCTGAGGGTATCTCATGTAAACAGTGGCTCTCACAGCTTTCAAGTAATCCCTAACAGTCGTCGCTATGGGCATGGCGACGTGTGAACCAATAAGAGTGAAGTTTGGAATGAATGAACCAATAACAGTTAAGCTGCTCAACAGCTCAACCAATAACAAAACAGCATTCTTTAGTGTCTTCCTGCAAAAACATACCTTTACATCAGATGATGCTTCTCTTGCTCTTGAGAGATAAGAGGAAGGGGCTATAATTTTTTATCACAATGGCCAGGCCTAAAATTATTTTAAACCCCAACCTTATCTTACTTTCTCAAACTGCACATGGAAACTTCTCATGGTGATAAGAATCCATAATGAGATGAGCCACAGAAACGTGGCAGCAACAATAGATCATGCTTATGGGAGTTTCCCTGCTAAAATGGGTCATACTGCAGTCTTAAATTATATTAACATGGAATAGAGATTTGTTGAGGACTGTGCAAACGAATTGGTCAACGGTCAACAGTTAAAGGCTGTATTAATATTAATAAAACAGCAGTTAATGACAGTGTGTTTCTGGAAAACGTAATACTTAAAATGCTTTTTTTGCTTTTCTTTTTTTAATTTCAAAACTAGTTATTGTATTTACATTAAACAATACTAAATTCGTCATCTTTTGCCTCAAACCTTTTTTTGCATATTTTCATACATGCCAACCCTCCCGATTTTTCCGGGAGACTCCCGAATTTCAAAGCCCCTCCCGAAAATCTCCCGGACCGACCTTTCTCCCGAATTTCTCCCGATTTCTGAGTGCGGGTGCGAGAGTGACACCCAGCCGATGGGGTGTCGTTGGTTGTTGCGTTAAATCTTACCCAGAAACAATAGTGCTATTTTCTGATTGGCTAACAACACCAGACGAAAAACACCATAGGAGATAAGAATCTTGATTCCTGCCGGTTCCACGCCGGGGCATAAATATATTACAAATAGTTTTTGAGCGTGAGAAATACGGGGAGAAATACAATGTGTGGCGGGAGAGCGTGACACAAGACCGAAATGAGTGACTGTCACGCTCAATGCGTGCTACTTGAGAGCCCTGCTGATGTGTGATGAAAGCACAAGCAGAAACATGGATAAAGTATGTATTTACACTTCACTTGTAAGTAATTTGTGGCTGCTGTCAGTGAAAATTGCTCTCTATTATATATATATATATATATATATATATATTATATATATATATATATATATATATAATATATATATATATATATATATATATATATACACAAAAAAATTGCGTTTGTGATATATGATTCTGTGACACCCTGTATGTATTGTCACAGGAATAATTATATTTTTCTGCATGTATTTTATTTTATTGTGTTTATGATATCGTTTCAATTACTGTTATTATGTTGAATTTGTGATGAGTGATACCCACAGTGGACAGTAGGTGGAGACAATGTGCTGATCGGGGACTATGTGAGTAACTGAGTTGCGGAGAAGAAGCCGCCATTACAGAGCAACTCAGACTACTGATAACAGCACAACTTTGTCTGTCTCATTGTTTTACGAAACAGAATTCATTTACTGCAGCACCGCCAGTCGGACGGCGGGCGTGCTACAGATTTTGGGGGCTCGTCCGGGATCTAGCGCCACCTGCTGGTATGCGGATCCAATTCAAATGAACCACAGAAGGGCTGAGTGACGGGTGATCAGCGTGAGGACCACAAAGGGCAGCTCAACGGCGGCAGGAGAACCAAAGCACGGTAGTGAAAGGCTTTCCTGGCTGGGGAGGAGTAGTGCAGTGTGGTACAAGTCAAGTGTGAACCCATCAGCAGCTGGATCGTCGAGAAGATGACTTCGAGCGAGAGAAAAGCAACAGTCTGGGAAATCAAGAAAAGACTTCATAAACTCACCCATGATGAACTAATCGGCCTGATGGATTGTCTGGAGCCAACTGCAGCACCAGGAAAGCACAGGTTGGATATAACTGATGAGGAATGTTGCTTTGAGTATATTGTTGAGTACATGAACAGTGATTGTCTGCTGGAATTAGAAGATGGAGGGTTGTCTCAATTGTTACTGTTAAAAGACAATGTTGATGTGATAATCCAGAAACAGAATGTAAAAACGGTTTTGCATGACACTGTCCCACTTACACCACCACAACAACTTACACACACACCACTGACACGCAGGCACAGCCGATGGAGTATAACCGATTGGTAGACTGCTATGAAGAGTTAGGGCGAAAATTAGCACAGTACAAGATTGAAGCTAATCCGAGTAAAGAAGAATCTCCCAAAAGTAGCGGTAGCTTACCTATTAATGTAGCTGGTGAGCCCACTAGTGGAAAAAGAGAAAGTATGATCTCCCTCCGTGACCTTCAGCTACTGCCATTTCAGCACAGAGAGTTCAAAGTTCAAGGGGGGCAGATTGGTGACAGTACTTCTGATATAAGCTACACAAGTGTAACCAAGCAAATAGATGAGGGACTTTCAGCTAACCACAGTGAAAATGACATCATCAGAGGGGTCTTGAGAGTCATTAAGCCAGGAAACTTTAAGGACATGTTAGTAAACAAGGAGGGACTAACAATCCTAGAGTTAAAGAGTTTCCTTCAGTCGCATCTGAATGAGAGAAGTAGCTCTGAGCTCTTTCAGGAGTTAATGTGCGGGAAGCAGAATGACAATGAAACTCCTCAACAATTCCTGTATAGATTGATCGGACTGAAACAGAAACTAATTTTTCTGTCCAAACAAGCTGTCTCAGACCTGGAGTATGATGAACAAACAATACAAAATGTGTTTCTGAGGACGATTTATCAGGGCATGGGTGCAAAGTACAACCAATTACGCACTGAATTGAAACCTCTGCTTACGAATCGCCTGGTGACAGATGAGGCACTCCTGCGCCAAGTAACCCAGATAGCAAGTGACGAAAGTGAAAGACAACGTCGGTTGGGACAAGCTGCACGGCAGAGAGTGTCGAATGCCCTTAGCGCCCAGTGGGAGTCAAGCCGAGGTAAAGACGCAGAGTGCAGTAGACAAAACGACCAAACTGAGACGATTCGTCGGTTGAGTGCACAAATTGAAGCTCTTACAAAGACCGTTGAATCACTTGCAAAGGCAAGAACGACAGAAGGTCAGTGCAAAGTCATCGACTCCCAGCTGCAGCGAAGGCAACGTCGACGAATGTGTCCCAAATGTAGTAGCAAGGATGCTACCTCTTGCAGTCATTGCTTTGTGTGTGGTGAGGAAGGACATCGTGCGGTGGGCTGTCTAAGAAGGGAAAAGGGGTCGGGAAACGACCAGCGGCCACTGATGAGGGGCGAACAGTGACCGAGCAACCACAGCCCCAACCTAAGGAGAAAGAAGCCCGGCTGGGAAGGACACCTGATTCGCCAAATCAAAGACAAAGTTCCTGTGACCGAGTAGCCCAGCTCATTGGAAAGAAAGCCACCCTCAAGTGCCACATTCATGGGTTTGCAGTAACTGCTCTACTGGACACAGGAGCGCAAGTTAGTATAATCGACTGCAACTGGAAGAGTAAATACTTACCAGATCAAGCTCTGCGACCACTGTCAGAAATAGTCAATGGGGGCGACTTCAGTGTCTCAGCTGTTAATGGAGAACCATTGCCATTCGAGGGATGGGTAGAATTGACAGTGAACCTGCCCGGGAATGATGATCCAAGTTTGGCTATTCAAGTGCCTTTTCCTCGTGGGGAAGATGCCATTAGAACGGCCCTTGCTGGGTTTTAATGTGGTCGAGGAGATAATAAGAGGAAAGAAGAACACAGAGCAGGGTCTATGTGCTTTCGCAGAACTCCTAAAGATGGCCCTGGACATCAAAGGCGAACAAGCCAACGCGATAGTGAGCTTCATTCAGGAACACCCAATGTGAACCCCGGGGCTATTGTCACAGTCGGCCCTAGAGATGTGGTCGTACCACCCGGTCAGGTGACCCATATTAAGTGTGAAGTTTCAGTTAGCTTGGAATGCTCTGAGCCAGTAGTACTGTTTGAGTCCAGTGAGGAGAGTACATTGTTAACTGAACTAGACGTTGGAGAAGGTCTGATGGAATTAGAGGGGACAAACAGGCGGCCCTTTGTTAGGATTCCCCTGGGAAACCCTACTGCTTGAAGTCACTATCAGACGGCATACACCCCTAGGAAGTATTCAGCCATATCAAGCATCATTGAAACGGAGCAGCAAGAGTTGGTAACAGAGGTGACTTACCAGTGAGTCATGGAGAAGAAACAGGTTCCCAAGAACATGAGGCGGTCCACAGGGCAGACAGCTTGTGGCATCCACCGGTCGATGTACGCCATCTTGAAGAAGAACAGCAGAAAGTAGTCAAAGACATGCTTTACCAAGAATCCAACGTGTTTGCTCGCGGAGATGATGATATTGGGTGCATACCTAGCTTACAGATGACGATTAACCTGAAGGACGACATCCCTGTTCAACGATCTTATGCCTCCATCCCTAAACCCCTATATAAGGAGGTGAAGGAATACGTTCAGGACTTACTAGCTCGAGGTTGGGTGGTCAAGTCGAAGTCTCCATATGCAGCCCCGGTGGTGTGCGTTCGGAAGAAAGACGGCACGCTGAGACTGTGTATAGACTACAGGTTGTTAAACCAGAAGACAGTCCCAGACCGACATCCACTTCCCGGATCCAGGACCTCATTGACACCCTGGGAGGCTACCGATGGTTTTCAATTCTGGATCAGGGAAAGGCCTACCATCAGGGATTCATGGCGGAGGGATATCGGCACCTTACGGCATTCACAACCCCTTGGGGGCTATATGAGTGGGTGCGCATACCCTTCGGATTGGCTAATGCACCAGCGGCATTCCAGAGGAGTATGGAGGGGATGCTGAACTCGCTGAGAGACGAATTATGTATCCCGTATCTCGACGACATCCTTTGCTATGGTAAGACGTTCAGTGACCATGTTGAGGGGGTCAGGAGAGTTCTCAGGGTACTGCGGCATCATGGAGTAAAGTTGAGGCCGGCAAAATGCGAGCTCTTCAAGAGAGAAGTCAGGTATGTGGGGAGACTAGTTTCGGAGGATGGTGTCCGCATCGACCCAAAAGACCTAGAAGCTGTCCGCTCCCTGAAAGACCAGAAGCCCACTACTGTCGGGGAGTTGCGGCGATTGTTGGGGTTCCTCAGTTACTACCGCACCTTCATCCAGGACTTTTCACGGATGCTAAGCCACTGTACGAACTCCTCCAGTCTCGGGGATCAGTAACCTCTGGAGCTATGGCAGAAGTCTGAAACCGAAAAAGAGGAACCAGTTTACATCCCCTGCGAAAGTTGAGTGGTTGACGTGTGCACCAAGGGTTGCTGGAGAAGCTCATTTGGTCTAACAACCCCCCTTACTTCTTACCAGATCTTGAACTCCCGTTTGTGCTCCATCAGACGGTCCGAACAGGGCTAGGGCGGGTGTCCGCAGCAAGAGGGCAGCTCAGAGTATTGGCTAGGCTTTCCAGAACTGACATCTGCAGAGAGTTATAGACCACTTGGAAAGTGATTCTTGGCACTTAAACATGCTCTCTCGTTGTCCTCTCGATATCAATGAGTTTATGACCGACTGTACCGAAGTTCTCACAGAGGAGGTGGTCCGGGCTACATGGGAAGGAAGTCGGGCTGACCAAGAAATGAAGTTGCCTGGGTTGCGGCTCTTAATGCACGTCAAGAGAATGCAGAGTGCCAGTTTGGAGGTAGTCTCACTACACTTGACCGCTCCGAGTTGAAAGCTGCCCAGAGGGAAGATCCTGTTGTTGGTAAGGTGATAGAGTTAAAGGAGGTGGTGGAGAACTGACATCTGAAATGACGAAAACTGCTAAAGGAGGCCTAAAGAGACTGTTGTATGAGTGGAGAAAACTGGATCTTGAAGAGGACCTGCTGTATCGCAAGACCAATCACAGATCTCAACTTGTTCTTCCAGCTAAGTTTAAGCAATTGGCCTTGAAACAGTTGCACAAGGACATGGGTCATGTAGGGACGGAACGAGTTCTAGACTTGGCAAGGAGTAGATTCTATTGGCCTTTTATGAAAAAGGAGATTGAGCACTATGTCACCCAGCAGTGCCGATGTGTGAAGCAGAAGAAACCCGTTGTGAAGATCCAGAGCACCTATGGGAAGTCTTACCTCAAGTTGTCCACTGGATTTGGTGTCCATCGATTATCTGCACCTGGAGCGGAGTCGGGGCGGATATGAATATATTCTGGTGGTGGTGGACCATTTCACCAGATTTGCCCAGGCGTACCCGACAAGAGACAAGTCTGGAAGGACGGCGGCTGAGAGGATATTTAAGATTATACCAAGATTTGGCTATCCTTGCCGGCTTCATCACGACCAAGGCCGCGAATTCGAGAACCATCTCTTCGCGACTTTACAGCGGTTAACAGGTGTCAGTAACTCAAGAACAACACCTTATCACCCCCAAGCAAACCCAGCGGAACGTTTCAATCGTACTCTGCTACAAATGTTGAGGACGCTGGAAGAGAAGGAAAAGGATAGATGGAAAGACCACCTCCCGAAGGTAGTGCACGCTTATAATTGCACTAAGCATGAAGCGACGGGGTTCTCTCCATTCTTCCTCCTGTATGGACGTCACCCTCGCTTGCCCGTTGACTTGTTGTTTGGTCTAAGATCGGAGGATGACCAATACTCACCTCGAGATTATGCAGAGAAGTGGGCACAACGGATGGCTGATGCATATAAACTAGCCTCGGACAACAGTAAACAAGCGAGCGCACGGAACAAGAAATACTATGACCAGCACCTTCGGGGTGTTGTGCTGCAACCAGGAGATCGAGTTCTGGTTCGTAACCTAAGTGAAAGGGGTGGACCTGGAAAGTTAAGATCATACTGGGAGAGAACAGTGCACGTGGTCAAAGAAAGAATAGGGGACGGACCGGTCTATCAAGTGTACCCGGAGTCCAGTGGAGGCCAAAATCCAGCCATGATACGTACCTTGCATCGGAACCTGCTTCACCTGGTTAATGACCTGCCTGTAGACCCGCCACCTCTGGGAGCTGATGAGTCATGTAGACCTAAGGGAAGGAAACCAAGATTGTTAAAATCAGCAAGAGAGCCTGAGGAAGCAAATTCGAGTGATTCATGTTCGGATGACAGTGACGCTCCGAGAGCTTACTACTGGTGGCGCTCCTCGGAACAGCAGAGATCTAAGCAGAGAAGGACTATACCTGACACTTACGAAAGAGAAGATTGGAGACGGAGAAATAGCGATGATGGATCTGCGAGGCATGGAGAGATTACTCTAGGAGTAGAGGAAGAATACTTACCTGAGCCAGTGTCAACTCACTCATTGACTGACTTACCTGCTGCACCAGAATCTGAGAGGATGAATGATGAACTGGGAGAGATGGTACCTGTGGAGGAAGAAAGACAAATGATTAGTCCAATGGGAAAAGTTGCAGGAGATGGATTTGTGAGAAGATCAAGCAGAGAAAGAAAACCCACACGGGTCTTCACTTACCCCTCATTGGGTCAGCCCAAGTATGAACTGCCTACTGAGATGGGGGCTGCTCAATTTATGCAGACACAGCAGTTACCATATTACTCTGGGGTACAGGGGCCAGTATGTGTGACTTGTGCTCACGTCCCACCTACATTTCCTTATCAGATAGGGCCTTATCCTACCTTATCACCTTATGCTGCCTTTAGTGGATACTAGAGAATTAGTGCCTACAAGAACACAGGGTTAAGATTCACAAACACATCAATGTGAACAACTAACACGCGTATATTTACACATGACAGTAATCTTGAAATTGGTTACAATGTGAGGAGAATGTTTGTGTTATTGAGTAAACTGTTTATAAGAGTTAAAGGGTCAGTGTTGTTTGGAGCCATTTCTTTTGTCGGGGAGAGTGTGACACCCTGTATGTATTGTCACAGGAATAATTATATTTTTCTGCATGTATTTTATTTTATTGTGTTTATGATATCGTTTCAATTACTGTTATTATGTTGAATTTGTGATGAGTGATACCCACAGTGGACAGTAGGTGGAGACAATGTGCTGATCGGGGACTATGTGAGTAACTGAGTTGCGGAGAAGAAGCCGCCATTACAGAGCAACTCAGACTACTGATAACAGCACAACTTTGTCTGTCTCATTGTTTTACGAAACAGAATTCATTTACTGCAGCACCGCCAGTCGGACGGCGGGCGTGCTACAATTCCACCCCCTTATCCCCCCCCCCCCCCCCCCCCCCCCCCCCCCCCCCCCTTCTTGAATATCTCCCGAATTCTGAGGTCTCAAGGTTGGCAAGTATGATATTTTGCACATGCTATTTTTTTATATTTATCTTGAAAATGTCATGCAGTCAGCTCATTGACATATTTTGAATGTTTTATTTGTTAGCGTTTATACTAGACGGACAATAATGTAACTGTTCGGCATCGTTTTTTCTATGAGTAAGTATGCATCACACTTTTGAAAGATGATAAATGGCGGTCAAGTAAACATCTTTTTTTTTACAAAAACAAAAAACAAAGGCAACGAGCTCAAGAAGTCTCTGCACAATAAGCTGGAATAGGAGAAGGTAGTTTAAAATCAAGACACACATTTGCCTAAATATTTTAAACAGCTGAAATTGTAGTGTTTGTTTGTGCAAAATAGTTGCAGCAAACCACATACAGCTTACTGCTCCTGCATTAGCAAGTTAGCTTGTTTCCTTTGATCGTTCATTATGTTGGCTTTCCCATGCTTGGAGGAGCACTGATCAGGGGCTGTGTTTTCTCTCATTTACAAAAAACAAAAAAATGGCTAAGAGGTAGTGAGAGACTCAGGTGGATCTTTCCTAGCAGCCCGTTGAGATAATGAGCATAAAATGCAACATGCACACGCACATAAATGTACAAATAGCCAAGAACACAGTTAAAATACAACAACAACAGAACTAAATGAGTCAACTGGGACTACCTGTCCGTTTGATTACACACAAATGCAAGCAAAAGCAAAACAACTCCCAGCTGATGCAATGAATTTAATCTTGAAGATCTAGCCACTTTAGCCTTCCAAGCTAATGTTAGCAGCCAAGCCTGGAAGTGTATTGATTAGCATTTCTGGCTCCACACAGGATTATTTTTATCATGCATCCTGTTTCAGGGGCTCAGGTGCATTAGCACTCAAATGTCAGATGCACACTTTTGAAACAATCAATACGGTAAGTGTATTAAAAAAGGTTCAAAATCCCCAATATTGCTGTTTTAACCTCCTGACGTTTTATATCTCATTTTATGTGATGTCGACAGCCAGACAACTATATAAAATATACATTTATGTAATTACGGTCCACTTTGATATTGAAAGTCATGTCAAAATTGTACATTTGCATATCACACTTGTTTTTCTGATGCTGCTATTAACTAATAGGATGTACTCAGCATTTGCAAAACATCCCAAACTATTTATGTACGATTTGAGTAACAGACATTAAATTGACTATATGTATAGTTATTTTAGTGATTTGTCAGGTCTGTTACTCAAAACTGTTACTGAAACTTCATGATGAAGACTGAATTTCTTATTGCCTGTAAAAGCAACACCAAAGCACTTTATGCACAGGCTGGAAGCGGAATTGTCGGAAACCCCCCCTACAGGTTGGAAGCGGAATTGTCCATTACAATTGTCGTAAATAATTTAGCCTATCATCGCACGCACGCTATTTGTTTATGTCTACAGACAAGGTAGAGTATGTTGCATTTTATTTTATGAAACTATGATGCATTGCGACATATGTACCTGCCGAGTACGCTCCACCCAGAGCCTTGCTCCACCTATCGGCTATTGTAACGCTTGCCGTAAAGCAAGTCAAATTTGTAGTTTCTTATGTCTCATTCGAACTACAGATCCGCTACCCGATCTGGCAAATTTGCACAGTACGGTTATAGGAGATAGAGGGCCGCAAAGTGAACGCAGAAGTGCCTTTCACCCTATTACGAGTTGATGAACCACTGAAACGATTTTGGAAACATTATTTTAAAGGGATACTCCACTTTTTATGAAAATAGGCTCATTTTACAACTCCCCCAGAGTTAAACAGTTGAGTTTTACCGTTTTGGAATCCATTCAGCCGATTTTGTGATATTTAGAAGAATATCAGTGACCAGACAGTTTCTGGTCTCATTGACTTCCATAGTAGGAAAAAAAATATACTATGGGAGTCAATGAGACCAGAAACTGTCTGGTTACTGATATTCTTCTAAATATCAGAAAATCGGCTGAATGGATTCGAAAATGGTAAAACACAACTGTTTAACTCTGGGGGAGTTGTAAAATGAGCCTATTTCCAAAAAAAGTGGAGTATCCCTTTAAGGTACGAAAGAATCTTTGGTGTTGCTTTAAGTTCCTCCTTGTTCACTCTTCAGTTGTGTGTTATTATTTGTGTTAGTGCACGCTGTTACGCCTATCTTGATATCGATCCTGTCTTCAGTCCGTCTTCATCTTGTGATAGCTAATTTATATGATATATAAGTATATTTCTGCGTATTGTATTATGTATTTTAATATAGATTGTATTAGGGCTGTCAATTTAACATTAATCATAACAAAAATAAAGTCATAAATTAATCCAATTAGTTTAATGAATTTGATTAATTCTAATCCAATTTTCATACATTGACTGCCCATTCATTAGTTTATACTGGGTCATACTGAGTGAGTGATCATGGCATAGTTAAAAATAACGAGAAAATAAAATAAAATGGTACATTTTATTACAAAAACAAAAAAATTCTAGTGATCATCTCAGATTAATGCAGCCATTTTTCATTCAGAAGAATACGACGTATGCCTCTTTGATATCTCTATCACTCTACATGTAATGAAAAATGACAGTGTATCATGATTATGCATATTTTTTGCTTCTGATATGATGATTTGTGAAATCTCTCCAGCTGGGGCCTGTGGGATACGCCGCATTTAAACGCATTGTCCCCTGGAGAGGCTCGCCGACCTGCGGCAGACCCCACTGAAGTAAAGTAGGCTCATTCTGTTCCCCTATAGGGATATTGGAATGGGTAGTCATGCATTTAAAGCTGCGGAGACAGCTGGGGAAAACGGTACGTTATCTCATTGAGAAAACAGAGCACAACTGAAAAATGCTCCAGAGGAAATGGAAAGAGAGAGAAAAGCAGACGAGAGAGAGAGAGAGAGAGGCTGTGCTGTAACAGTGACCTTGAAGGTGTGATTTGATAAACTGCAGTGTGGAGTACGCTTGCTCAACAACATATGCACACGCACCCATACTCTGATACCCCAGCACTCAAAAAACCCTTTTACATTAAAACATTCTCTTTATTATATTATTATAGGCTTTGAAAAAACGGATTTGTGTGTGTGTCCAAGTCAAATCAGATTAGTTTGTTGAGTATTTTACTCATATGTCCCAAAGTGTGCGATATTGTCCGAATACAATCTGTGAACTAAGAATTGTCTCTTTAAATGTCAATTCAACAGTCACTGCCTGTTTAAATAAGTGGTTCTTGACAAGAATATGCTGCAAATGCCGCAATTCTAAAGTTTTCTATTCGGAAAACAAGGAAATAGAAAAAAGGCACCATGGAAAACCTTTTGAGACTTATTCACCTCTTACCTCAAGTCGAGTATTCATCACCGAAGACGTTCCCCTCTGCGAGCAGGGCTGATGTTTGGATGGTTAATTGTTTTATGTAGGTTGTGGTTTCCTTGATTTGTCTCTATTGTCTGCGGCAGAAACGACTGATTGTTCGCAGAGACGGCACTTTAGCGAAAAAGTTTAACTGCAATTAGCACTTTTCCCCCGTAGAGGAATCCGTTCCTCTGTGGTTCGATGAAGATAGATCGCTCCGCCTCTGCTCTGAGCGTGGCAGGCTGTTTTCTTCATCAAGTTGAGGAACGAGGGACGGGATCTACTTTAAATTTCAAAAGAACAACAAAGGTATTCATTAAAACTCCAGGCTCATTTATCTACATTGTCTTTCTTTTGTTCACTTCTTTCCTTTACTTTAAAGCGACTTTAACTATATAAAGAAAATGTAGCTGTGCTTTGAGTATTATATCTTTGACTATAGATGAGTCTTAAATTTTAAAAAGGAGCCCTCCAAAAATAACTGGGCCTGGTAAGACTGCAAAATAATTCCTATCCAATTTTGAATGATTTTCATTGTAGATATTTGCTTTTATGAGCCAGATATGGTGCATCCTCAATGCCTGTCCAAAAACGTAGCACGTTATCATGATTTCTTGTAGTTCACAAAAGGATTAGCAGCTCTATGCTAAACCAGCAAGCTAAGCTGTCAGCTTGCTAATCGAAGGCTAACTCAATATTTTTTATTTACTGTGTAAAATAAGACAATTGTTGTGGCGAAAACCTTGCTTCCAGAAATTTGCTGTGGTTTGTTAGGGTTTCTATGTGTTTTCTAGGTTAATATAATTGTGTTATATGCGATTTAAAATGCGTTAACAAACTTTTATGATTTATAAAGCAATTTCCTATCATTTATAATAAAGTAATGAATAAAATACCCATTCAAAATGGATCATTGCATGACACTAGCATCTGCAAGCTATCATGCTAATAGGTCATACTAACCAGCAAAATGTTGACCCCCTCATAATAACTAGCGCACAGAGGAATTAAAACACTACACTTTGTCCACTAAAACACACATACTCGTTCTCTGTGACATTCAGAAGAGTATTGAGGATTGTGCAGCGTTTGGCAGTAGGGACCTTGCATCCGTCTTCTCGTGTTCTTTGAATGGCCGCCAAAAATATTAAACTTCATAACCTAGTGCTCTAATGGCTACGCTCCACTGAACAAAGTCTTCTGCAAGTACTTTCTCTCTCTGTTGTGCAATTTGGAAGGGAACTGCTTATCCTACAGAACCTCATACGGCCGTGACATATCAAAGCCGAAATGGCTTTTCAAATAGCGGCCGCTCAACCTCCTTTCCTTTAGCGACACCGTGGCCGTACAATGTCACCGAGGACGTCTTCATTACAGCAGCCAACCCGGATTCCGGGGTGAAACAACTAGCTAAAGCCGTGCCAGTCTTTCACCTTTTGTTTCACGATTATGTAAAGCTCTTTTCGCATTCACATCAGTTGGAATCCACCAGGCCGCCAAATAGAACATTTCTAATTTAATGTCTCATCCACTTCACTTTGTTTGAACAGTTTCTATCCTCTTCGCCCTCCCTCTCGTGCTTCTCATGAGAGGGACTCGCTAAGCCCAGATTACTTTGAGCTCTCGAGCCGAGTATGAAATGAACACATATCTATTCTTTTGATACTTTCAATAGAGTTGAAATGGATTTGCTCTATCAGAAAGGCATGTGCTCGCTACAGACCGGCTCGAAACGAAGTCCGTCGCTTCTCATTTGTCATATATGGCTCATTTTTGACTGGGAAGGATTCAGACATATTTCGGAGGGACTAAATAAATTTCAGCCTAACGTGAATGGAACCGTGATTTCCGAGAGAGAAGTTATTGGTTCACTTCAGAATGAACGTGTACATCCCGGTAATAAGGTAATAAGGTAAACCTGAATAATTCCTTCAGGAACTGTTTGAAGGAAATTGTCTGAGAATTTCTACAGCTATTTCTGAGTCCAGATGAAAATTTTACTGCTCAGACATAGCTCCTTCAAAACTTAATGAAGTCCCCAAACATTTTTCATGTACACTACTGTTCAAAAGTTTGGGGTCGGTAGGATTTTTATGTTTTTGAATGTATTTTCAAATGAAATTTATTCTTGTGATGCAAAGCTGAATTTACTATTCAGAAATCATTCTGAAATCATCCACATAGGACAATCCGAAAACTACTACCACACTTCAACATTCATTCCTGCAGTTCCAATTACACGCTGACTACAACCGCGTCTGGCCGACAACTGACATCAAATTCGCACTCTATTATGCCATTATGTTTTATCAATATAAATTTGTCAGTGGCATTTAACATTGATTTAGCAATGTTTCCATCCAGAGCAGGACTACAAAAGGGAGGAATTAAGAGACAGAAAGCTGTTGGGATTTTTAGTGGAAGATTAATGTCTGACATCTTGAGGTCAATCTTTTTTTCAATTCCATGAACTTTCACAAGTAACATTGTCAATATGAAACCAAAATTGACTATATTTGCTGTTTTAATACATGCGCTTGGTCTTACAGTATTTTGAGCAATTTAGTTTGGCACATCATTCCAAAGGAAAAAGAAAATATTTTCTTGTCAAAATGCAGTGTTATGCCTACATAAGCAAGCCCTCTTATTTTTCAGGGGTCTCTGTCTACTTGTTTGCTGCCAACCGGATTCAGATGGCAGAGCTCACACTTATTCAAATGAACCGCACTAACAGAGCAATCGCACCAGAGTTCGTTTTAACCAAATTTAGCCAAACCTGCCAGGTGGGAACACACCCTAAGACTTTCATGTGGTGATATTTTTCTTGTAATCTTGGGGAATCCCTCTGCCAGCCATTTCCATTCATTCAAACACAGTCTCTATGAGTAGGAAAAGATATAAAACAACCAAATTTATGATCAAGATTACATTGAAATAAAATAATTAATTGCAATAACATACATCAGAAACCAATCAAATTGACCTTGACTTACTGTTTTACTGCTAATGAAGGGCCATTCGTTTCTTCCCAGACCTCCACGTTGAAGAGAATGACATGGAGCCCAGGTTGCCCTTGAAATTCTGTTCATCAGCGAAGTTCACTTTCAATCATCTGTATCCGTGCATTCTCAGTCGGTGAAACAATCACAGTCTGTGAGTTTTAATTTCTAACATCCCTCACTGTCTAAGACTCGCGGAGTGAGCGGAGAGATCCATAATAAAAACTTTATTGCTCGTTGCCGAGGAAGGAAAGTAATTACAGGCTTTATAAGGTTATCAATTCCTTGGACCTGATCTTCATCGATCGCTCCAAAGAACATTTTACACGTCAGACAGATAATGGGCAGGGCCTCAAGGGTGTGTGTTTGCGAGTGTGTGTGCGCAGACATTTTCTTGCTGAGAAATAAAGAAGTCTTGACTTTAATCTTTTTTCCTTGACACAGCACTTTTCCTAAACAGGTGTTACAAATCTCGACAGTTAATGACTCCAGAGCAGATCTAAAAATGTCTGGAACTCTTTAGGTGATTATTTCTCAATTAGATCACTGTGATTCAACATCATTCATACAGAAACCTGTACAACTCTGTGGTGTGAATAGATTCATAGCAAAGAGTCTCAACCAATGTTAATAGATGGACTTTTCACGAGTTTACATGTTAATGTAATCTGATATAATATTATAATGCATATTTGGCTTGCTGTCCGGGGGGAGGGCTCTGAGCTCAGAATTCGGCCCGACCCCAGAGTACTCCCCCCTAACCTTAGAGGTCATAGGTATCTATGAGCGGACCCCGCCGAATGTGGGGTGAAGGGGTGGTGGTGGGATGCTGAGAAGAAGTCATGAGACAGGAGGTAAGGGAAGGCTTTATTTATACTGGCTTCTTCTTGTGCTGATTGGATGATTACCTGAACATGCTCCTCCCGAACTTTGTTACATAAAACTTCATTTCACGAGTTTACATGTTAATGTAATCTGATATAATATTATAATGCGTATTTGGCTTGCTGTCCGGGGGGAGGGTAGCCTAGAAATCTAGACGCACCCTAGCGGCCGCGAAAATCATTTCGCTGCCAGTGTGGTCTAGCAACTCTCAATAGACTTTTTAGTTGGAAAAACCAATTTCGGGTCAGGCCAATCACATCGTGAATAGAGTCGGCGGGCAGGCTTAACACAATGACGGCACAGTTCATGACGTTCCGCGTGATTTCCATAGGTGATTTCCCTGCTACTTGAAAACAATGAAGATGCAGCGGTCTTTCGAATCGGCTTTGGCCGCGACTCTGGAGGACTTGGAGTTAAGAGAACATCACTTAAGTCATTCTTAGAAAAGGAAGATGTGTTCGGAGTTTTGACGACCGGATACGGCAAAAGTTTAATATATCAACTAGCTCCGCTAGTGGGAAAACGCACGGGACTCACTCAGCCACAGCCGTTCGTTGCTCTGGTTGGTTAGCGCTGTCCTATTGCATGCAGAGGGATTTTGAAAGACAACCGTTTATCCCGCCCCTCGGATTGAGGTATGTCAATGGAGAGTTCCCAGACCTAACATCTTGATGTAGGTCTGGCATGCCAGGCTAGGGGGAGGGCTCTGAGCTCAGAATTCGCCCCGACCCCAGAGTACTCCCCAAAATGCCAAATAAACGAAGGACAGCGAGCGAAGAATTTAACCCCCCAAAAAGTGAAGGGTATGTATTTTACCAAGGAGCGAGCTTGCCTGTTCGACCTGGAAGGCTCTAGCTACGACCGACGGGAACTTGGGTGCTCACGGCATCGGACGGATAAGCCCATTCTTCAGTTGAACTGACAGCTCGCTGAGGCGAGAATTATGCGAGCGTGAATTTGTGGACGAGTTTAACCGTTCACCCAGGAGAACTCTCGCAGCATCCGACGGGAACTTATATGCTCGCGGCATCGGACGGGTAAGCCTCGCTGGGTTGGACGGAGGGCGCCCGCTGGACTCGGTCGGGAGGGCTCGACCGGCGCTTCGAAGGGGGGGGGCTGGGTCACGGGAAAGACTCCTCACTTCCCGACGAATGGGGAGCCCTCCTGGCGACACGAGCGCGGACGTCCGGCGACGACTAAGACGGGCAGACTCTCACTGCAATTCGAACGGGAGGTTTCAACCAGCGTTTTGGAAGGGGGACGGAACCCGGCCTTCGAACGGGTGAGTCATCGCTGCGTGCGAACGGGGGAGTCTGCATGTGATTGAAAAAACGAACCTTATGAATATTGAGCGAGTGTGCAAGCGGCGAGCCCAGATGTAATCGGAAGGTGTAACGGATGTAATTGAAATGAGGAGCAGCAGGTGGTAATTTAATTAATTAGTTAGGGCTTGGTGAGCGTTTTTGATGAAAATATAGGTTTTGTAAGCATACCTAATACCTAATACCTAATATAGGTTTTGAAAGCATCCAATGACCAGCGACCGAGGGTTTTGATTTGTTGTTGGGAGAGACCTTTTTGAGCGACTGTGGTGGCTGCACCAATGCGGAATGAGTGGCTAGAGAAATGCTCTGCTGAGACGCCGGATTTGGTAAGGATTGCTTTTAGATGCTTTTGGAACCAGAATCTCGTAGCTGGATGATTGGAGTCGTTAGTGAAAAGAGGGTCGAGTGGGGATTTGGACGAGGAAAGTTTGTACTGCAGGTAATTAAAAAGCGCATGGTACGGTCGGATGGGAGTTTGAAGATTGAAAATATAGACGAAATGGCCTTTTTTTTTTTTTTTTTTTTTTTTTTGTCTCTGTCCGTTTTGCTTTGTTTAATGAAAAATGATATGGTTTCGTTATCTACGATCTGAAGGTCTGAAATTACGGGATGGATATTTGGGTCGAATAAGGAAGTTATGGTCAGTTCGGAACAGCGGAGGAAACCGAAGAATGCTAGGATGAACATGGCTTCCAACGTGTATGCGGTATTGATGGAGTGGTATCCAAGACGGAGTGATGAGATGCATCTGGTGAGTATATCGATTGTGATTGGTTGTCTGGTATCTGGGCGCGTGGGGCGGGATCTTTGGATTCCCTTAATTAGAAGGGACGTTTGGGAGTTATTTATTGCAGGTGCAGGTTTGCCGTGGATTAATTTATGGAAGAATTGAATGCCGCTTAGATAGCTATTAATGGATCCGGCTTGGAGACCTTTAATACTGTGAAGATGAGATATGAATGAAGTAACTGTTAAAAGCAAAGATTCGGGAAACGACAGGTTGATTGAGGAAATTAATCCATAACTTAAGCTCGTTTTTTTGACTCGTCGGAGAGGGTGATCTGATCTTCCAGCGCATGAACGGATGAAGAGAGGGCTATGAGATGCGCGATAAAGGGTCGGCCCTGTGGAGTAATGCGCATCGCATAATTTAGGTGGCCCAGCATCGAGAGAAGTTTGCGTTTTGCACGATCTGTGCTGTCAGTAAAATTGGATGCGATTAAAATAATGCGATCGATTTCTTCCTTAGGCAGTGAGCTTGGAATTTTGCTGAGTCTAGATTGATGCCTAAAAACTTGATGGATGTAGTTGGACCCGATGTTTTCTCGTGAGCTAACGGAATCCCTAGATCGGCAAAAACCTTTTTCACTATGAGGAGGTGAGCCTCGGGGACGGTGTCGTGAGGTGAAATTATTAGGAAATCGTCGAGCAGATGGAGAAGATGAGGAATTGCATGATTATTGGAAAGGATCCAACGTATGGCTTCGGAGAGAGTGTCAAGGATTTTTGGGCTGCTTTTGCGCCGAAAGTCAGCGCACGGTGAATAATACTTTTTTCTGCCAGTTTACGCCGAATAAGTGCCATGAATCGGGGTGGATTGGCATTAGGCTACTTTAAAAGCGGAGGAGATATCTACTTTGCAAGCCATGCACCTCGTCCAGCTATTTTACTCATGGTTATGGCTTGTTCGATATCATGATAGTTGAGAGAATACTCTTCGAGGGGGATGAGACTATTGATGCTCGGATATGGAGAATTATGGGGGGCTGAAAGGTCGATTATCAACCGCTTTTTTCCAGAGAATTTCCTGGTGGCCGCGCCTATGGGGCTTATGCGAAATTTGTCGATTTTATTTTTTCGAGCTTATTTACTACTCCAAGCTCTGCTAAGGCGGACTGAAGGTTAGCGCAGATAAAATTTCGCGAAGGATGGCTTTCTACGCCGGGTTTAAAACCTTTTTTGACTGGGCATATCACGCGGGCGTGTGCGTCGTCATAGAAATCGCAGACGTGGAGAAAATGGCAGCATTGTCTTGGGCATCTCCCTTCGTTGAAGTTCCTACGAACTTGTCTATCGGGTGCCATGGTGCTCTGATTAAAAATCTTGTCTTGCGTGACGTGGAACGTAACTTGTGGATTTTATGGCATTCTGCTCTGGGCAGGGAGGGATCGATGGATTAATTTGGGGCATGCCGTGGTGGCATGGATTGTGGATCTGCAGATTGCGCAGGAGATATTTCTGCGCCCGAGGAAGACCCGGTTATGGAGATCCGACGCTCCCCAATAGGGACACTGATTCCAATGGGAAACGCGGACAGCGCATTTTGCGAAAAACAGCTTGTGGTACGTATAAAATGACGACCTCCGTAAGACAACCCGGGCGCTGCTATAATAGACAGATAGTCGTTCAGCTTGCGCCGTCTATGGGGAAAAGACGAGCATATGATTTCTGTATAGCGGCTGAAGGCAATACATAATTCTGCTAGTGACAATGAATGTGATGTAACCTGTGAATTATTTTTTAGAGTGACTGAAAAGTCGCCGCAGTCTACTTGGCGATTGGACTCAGCCGGAGGAAACAAAGACGGGAGAGGACCTAAGTCAACGTCTGCACCTGCTAAGATTTGAGCTCTGATGTTGTTCGTCACTGGAGGACGATCGGTTGCTACTGCACTCGGAGGGACTGGTTGAGGAGTGGCTGAGAAGAGAGAGAAAGGAGAACGCGCTTGGAGAGGGTTAAAGGGGTGAGAAATCGGGGCTGTGGCCGTTTGCGGAGGCATCCTCACGCGGAGATCGGCCCCCGAGTTAGGTGGAGGTGGAGGAATATGAAGAGCATGGTGTGGAAAGGGGAGGGGAAAGAAATGCGCCGGTGATTGACCGACTAACGGAGGCATCCTCACGTTAGGGTGGACACCTGACGCTTGGGAAGGAGGAAGACTGGAAGAAGTAGAAGGGAAGAAAAACGTTTGGGGATCGTGTAAGAGAGTGGAACTGCTGGGATCTAGAGTGTGAGGTACCACGGTGGGAGGGGCTGAGGAGGGGAACTGGCGCTCGTCCGTGACTGGTTCCGGGGCGCGGCCCAGGCTAGCGGAAGGTCTGTGACGCCGTGTCGCGGGGGCGGAGCCCGGCGCTGCGAGTGCGGAAGGGAGTACTGCGGGAAGCAATCGGGGCCCGGCGAGCCTTGCTCGTTCGAGCTGCAGGAATTGGAGCTGAAACAGAAAGGTGAGAAGATTGTAAGGTGACATATAAATTAAATAATTCTGCTTTTTTCATCCTGCTGGAGAAATTTGCGTTAGAATTGATTAGGGCTTGTCTTAGCCCCTTAACTGTCCGTTTCCCTGTCGGAGGGATGTTAGGGGGGGCTGGAAGGTGTGAAGGCGTGGATGAAGACGATGGTGAAGATGATGAGTTCCTCGCTGGCGGTGGTGAAGGGAGTCTACTGCGTCTTGGAGTATGCGGAGAGGATCTGGAGGGCCGACGACCCTTGGTTGAAGGTGGAGGCTCTATGTTGTCGTTGGCTGCTGGAGAGGGAAGAGTCGCTGGATCTGCGCTTTGCGGTTGAGATGACTCCGAGATGAAAGATTCATCGTCGGAGGGGAAGAGCTCTAACTCGGACGTAACTGCACGGAGGCGGAGTCAGATGCTGAGAAGAAGTCATGAGACAGGAGGTAAGGGAAGGCTTTATTTATACTGGCTTCTTCTTGAGCTGATTGGATGATTACCTGAACATGCTCCTCCCGAACTTTGTTACATAAAACTTCATTTTAGGACATTAAAGGGTTAGTTCGCCATTTACGTAAGACATGAAGTTGTATGCAATTCTTACCAGCACTATAGTGCATACACACTGACCCACTCTGTAGTCACCTCGCTGGTCAGAGTTCTGGCCGCTGGAAGTTTTTCAAGAAAGTACTCCCGGTTAGTTTCCGGGGCCACAAAACTGTGTGTTTTTACGTGAAAAAATCATTTGCGTTTCAAAGCTTGATTAATTTACCACACAAAAAACACGCCGGGACAAAATTCATACCTCAGTTTTAATCGGCACTATTTTCTTTCCATTTCTATCAATCCGCGCTGCTGTCAGCGTCAACAGAGAGCACGTTCGGATCAGCTGTTCCATAGTGTTTACACAATCGATTGACAACGACGTAAAAAGTAGAAAATGAACAATGGTGCGAACTTGTAAATACCCAGGCTGTGACCACAAGAATGTGCCGGGATCACCGTTCAGATTCCATCGTTTTCCTGTTTCGGATATAGAGCTACAGCTTTGGCTGGTTGCCATCGGCTACTCTGCGGGAGCTAAAATATCCAAAATCAAGGATTATGTGCAGTGCTCACTTCAGCGAAGACGATTACATCCCCAACTAAGGAGGAAAAAGAAAAAAAACAGATTTTAAAGAGTTTTGCTGTACAGTATACCACGGGGTAAGCTCTATTTACTAACTTTATGATCCCATGTAAACTGTACGGTAAACAAGCTGATGTTTAGACTCTAGTGGAAAACACGTGAAAAGATGTCTAATATAAAAACGGTATATGGGATATAGGTACAATTTGCTGAGAAAACTATTTGATTGAACACGCACACAATTGAGGTTTCAGGGCTCTCAAGACACCCCGTCATTGGTTGTTGTTGCCTTAATCTTACCCAGATACAATTATTTTCTGATTGGCTAACAACACCAGATGAGACGCGCTTTCCTGCCGGTCCAGAGTTTTGGGCGCTGCGGCATATTAAATATATTACAAATAGTTTTTCAGCGTGAGAAATGCAATGTGTGGCGGGAGAGCGTGACAGAAGACCGAAATGAGTGACTGTCACACTCAATGCGTGACACTTGAGAGAGCCCTGAGGTTTTGTGTTGCAATCAATAACATTTCGGCATCGGTATACTCCGGTTCATAAAGGTATCCCTTTGGCGTTGTGCTAAAATTACTTTCATCATCATCTGTTCCGTCTGACATTGTGCTAAAATTGGTTTCATCATCAGAAGTTTCGCAGTCAGACATGTTGTCAGCGAGTCGCGCTATTAACAGCTGATCCGAACGTGCTCTCTGTTGACGCTGACAGCAGCGCGGATTGATAGAAATGGAAAGAAAATAGTGTCGATTAAAACTGAGATATGAATTTTGTCTCGGCGTGTTTTTTGTGTGGTAAATTAATCAAGCTTTGAAACGCAAATAATTTTTTCACGTAAAAACGCACAGTTTTGTGGCCCCGGAAACTGACCGGGAGTACTTTCTTGAAAAACTTCCAGCGGCCAGAACTCTGACCAGCGAGGTGACTACAGAGTGGGTCAGTGTGTATGCACTATAGTGCTGGTAAGGATTGCATACAACTTCATGTCTTAAATGGCGAACTAACCCTTTAACCCTTAAACGCATACCTCGGGTTTTTAGTGACCCAGAACCGTCATCCAAGGTGAGGTCACACCAGACTTAAAGCTTGTGAAAAATGTCTTTGGACCTCACAACAATTATGGAAAAGAAGATTGGATGTCACACACTAGGAAATCTGCTTTAAATGAACATTCTTATATAATTAAAAAGATAAAAAAGCTCAAATTGGTAATGCAATTTGTATTAGTCTATATACAAACAATTACAAATTCCTTTAACAATCAGACCTGTAAAAGCATATCTACTGTAACTTGATGACCTACACAGGAGAACAAGTGCAGAGCCATAGTCTTTACACTGACACACACATTCAATTTTTTCCCCTCTGACATATCTTTTCAATAACTATGATTTCTGAGATGGAATAGAAAGACTCTTCTTTGATTTGTGCCATAGTCATGGTGGTACTTCTAGCAGTAATAAAAGACTTTAAAACCCCGGAGTGTTTATTTTTGCATTATGAAGGTATACGCACTGTACTCAAAGTCCAGGGGAGAAAAGGGAATGCGACAGTTGTTCTTTCAAACTGCACACCACCTTTCCATTTCAAATGACATTTTGAAAATCCCATAAAGGGATCGAAGGCAAATAATTTCTGTGACATAAAGCAATTTAAGTTTTTTCCTCCAAACCTTGCACTTGGATCTATAGGATAAAAAAAGAGAAAATGACCGTGGTGCTCCAAAAACATTATTGTAACAAAGATTTGTGTTTGCCTCAACCTAAAGTGATAATTGTATGGTTAATTATGCACCCTCATGTCTTTCCTAACCTGTATTTCTTTTGTGAAACAAAATTAGGAGAAATTCTGAAGATTGTGCTGATTGCTTTTTCTTTGCAATTACAATGGATTAAATCTTTAATTTTCAGAAAGTAGCCCAAAATACTGTAAAAAACATAGAATTGTCCACTAGCTTTCTGATGTCATGTATTTATTTTTACAAAGTAGAAAAACTTTAATAAGTTTTGTTGTGGCAAAAACTTCTGTTAAACACCATCACTGCGTAAGAGACACTCAGAGTCAAATTAATAAAAAGAGAAATATTTATTCTTGCAAGAAGGCCCAGTCGCCATCACAGCCGTTACATTCTGTGAAGTGAGTGGCGCCCACCAGGAAGACATGAGACAGCTTTTATACTCTTTTCAAGGTTCCTTCTCACTCGCTGTACTTTTCCACCCAGATAAGGCCCCCACTGCTGTTCAGTTTTTCTTAAGGACACAAACTGGTACTGGAATAAACTAGCCAAACCTGACCATTCCTAAGGTCAAGACGTCCTGTCCCATATATTCCTGAAACGTCACGCACAAGCACGTACACACATATACTTTTACACATTGATATGTTAGGAATAAATGACTATTAAAATTTCTACAACAATTCCACACTTTTTATCATTCAGATTACCCATAATCACAATAATAAACAAAAAGACAAATTTTAAGTCATATCATCACACTACTCTTCATCTCTAGTTTTCGCATAACTGATCACTCTTCTTAAACACTTGTGAAAATAACATTTTGAAAAGAAAAAGCTTAGGCTGTTTTTGTAAGGATAGTCCCTTAAGTATTAGCAAGCAGATAAAGAATTCAACTAAAGCCGGGCTAGAAAAACAATCACTGTTGTTGTACCCCAAGCATAGCTTGACCCTCAGTCACCTTAGTTAAATAAGAAATAGTGTACAGACTAGTTAGAAAAACAACAAATCAGTGGTTACATCAAAATATAAAGTATAAGAAAAGTATAATAAAACCCTTCATTTCAAAACCCTCTCCTTGTACCTTATCACATAGCGGATAAGCACAGCTTTTAACCATCTGTTCATAACAAAAACATTCATAGGAAGAAGAAAAAGAAAAGAAAAACAAACACCAAATGTCTAACACATGTCACTGTAGCTTCCACTACTAGAATCATCTTCATCACATTTCTTGTCATTGTCATCATCATTTGGATAAAACTGTCATTTTACCAATTTAACTGAGCTGGAAACACACAATATTGACAATCCTACCCCCGAAACCCCAAAGAGTAATCAAACAATCCATTCATTTTCCTAAAATACTTTCTAATTAATCAGTGACCAATCAAATCTCGTTGGCGTTGTTTAAGGTGAGATGTTTGGATGGTGGTGTTGCAATCTCCATCCTTGCAACCTTGTTTGTGGAGTGGACCATAGCCTCTGTCACCTGTGAATGGAGATCTTAAGTGTTTTGTTAGTGCTGCTGGTCGTCCTTCTGGTGTGACCTGTGGAATTTTCACCATTTGTTTACTGATTATATACATTATTAGTTCCAAATTTATTCTCAACATCTGGCCACTCCAACAACCTGCAACTCATTCAACTATTACATTAACATTCAACCCACTTTGCTCATGTCAACAACACAATATTAATACATATTGGAACAGAATCATTCTGTTAGCTGCAATCCAATCTGACATTCTGTGAAAGGAAAATTTTAAGTTATGCTCTGCTCCATTCTCTGGAAAGAAAACAAAATGTCGAGGTTATTTTCAGATAGTAAAACTACACGTAGTTTCTTTTGTCTACTGTTCTCCCGGGGCCTTCGATACCCTGGCGTTTCCTGTTGAAACAGTCCTGCAAATACATTTACAGAAAGCAAATTTTGTTTGGGACGGCCTTTACCCAATTAAACCCAGTGTCCTCCCCACATATATTGTCCCTTTATAAAACCATATTTTGTCCCCCCTTTTTTTGATGCACGACTCAACTCGTGCATCAATTTAACATAACATTTAACATAGTGTTTTGATAAAGTTTGCATCAACACTAACCCAAACGTTGTCCTTCAGACAAATTTCCTCCAGACATCTCTTGCTGTCTTTGAAACAAAAATATTACATTCTTCACTTAAAGCAACAATCTCATCTTCTTTTCGAAGTATTTAAAGGGCAAAGGCCCTTGGTCTCACAGCGTATCCTGCTTTTCAGGCCTGTTGTTTGGTCTCTTAATTCAGTCATCTACAAACATTTTCAAAGTCATCAATTGTTTCTATCAAGTCAGGTCGTGCTGTACAGACTTGGTCACTTGTCAGTCAAATAACATTCTCATCCTTCTGCCCACAATAATCCTACATTTTTAGGGCTCTCTTGATAATTTCATGTTTGACTTAGCCAATATGTCACTTTGTTGTTGCCATCAAATCTATAACATTTTCATTTATCTCAGGCCATGCCAGATGGTGATCTACAACTCCACAATTCCAATTTACACAAATACTTAAACTGATCCAGAACGTAATTCAAATCAACATCATAAAAGACAAAAGTAATTAATACCAGACAGAGCTTGATGACCAATCAACTTAAAGCTCGTCCTATGTTCTGTATCATCTTTCATCGGATCCACTCACAATTATCGCTTTCTTTAAAATTTGTCATTTGCCTCAATCCATCTGTAATGATGAAACACTATACTCACTATTCAGGCGGAATATTAGTACCCTAAACTAATACATACAAGACCTAAAGTGCTGTCACCATCACACACACTCATACTAGACACACATATGTTAACTACTCATTCTCCATGTTCGCCTTTCTTTATCAATATTAACTCTTTCTTTTATATATTATTGCTAAAAAGATTTAAATTTTAAGATTTTAAACTTCACATTTTCTGTAGCTTTTACCTAATTTTACATGGTCTCTTAACCAGTTCCAAAGCATTTCTGTTCATTATTCATTAGATTTTCAGTCTGCTGGGTTGCTAGTTCTATATAATCTAAACCCTTTTTAAAATGTTTAATTAAAACACAATCATCCTTTTAGTTACTTTTTCCTTTCTGCAACTCACATTTGTTGTCATTATCCATAATTTTACATCCAACTGTATTCATCAATTCACTTATAAGAATTACTATTATAGATATTTTCAAAGAATTCACTTATAAGAATTCAATCTTTTGACCTTGTTTTTTTCTCTTATTCTTTCTCAGACGAAAATGTTAATATCGTCTTCCCTTAAACACTGATCTACTTTCAAACCCACATTATTACCAGAAATGTGTCACTATCACATTTTCAAACCCCTTCTCAGTGAGCATCTACAGTTACATGTTAAATGGTCCTGCTGACCAGAATTTAAACACTCTCCATCTGCTCTAACTTACTGCACACCCTTGAAGCAGTGTGTTCCATTGAGGAATGCAAACAGAGCCACTGATAAGCAGTGCTCCATATTCTTTTACAGTCCACCAATGGCAGATACAACAATAGCCGAATCATCATTATTACTGGCACAACATACATTATTGATTTCCGGAATCTTTGGACATAGCTGTCTTTACATTTTACTAATTTGCTATTATCATCAACACTGATTACAGAACAAGTGCATATCTAACATCCAAAAAGCCGGGCTGAATAAGCAAACACATTCGTTTTTTATAAAACTATAATTTCCAATTCCTTTCATAATAAACGAAGATGGATGGTAAATCCATTCCTTTTCACTACCCCATTATAGACCCCTTAGGTTCAAAACAATGATTGTCAAACTAAAACTAAACCTAATTTCAATCTTTATTTTACCATTAAAAATATAGAATTGTTCCCCATACTGCATACTGCATTCTTCATGTCATGTTAATCCCTGTCAATCATACAATGCCTTATTTTATTCTAAAACTGACTTTTCATACCATTTAAACAGTTAATTTGACTTCCATAAATTCTGTCAGACATTTTATTTTCATCACATATAGTTTTCTACTATATTTCTTCTCAATCTTCCCCTACATGCCATTTCATTCTGTCCCCTCTCCTTTCTTTTCTCAAACATGCCAGTTCCTTCATTATCTAACCAGAACTTGATTGTTTGCACAATCCCCACATAAACATATCTCACACACCAACCTTCTTGTTTTCCCTTCACTTCCCTCTTCCATCAAATTTCTCACTTACAGTTCTCTCTTTTTCTATAACTCTATCACTCTATTTCACACAGACAGCCTTATTGCTGCTTGCTACTTCAATCCTTATCGTATAACTTTAAGTTCTATAGACATCTAATGTCATGCATCCATTTACTGGATGAAGAAGTAAAAACATTATTTCTCCTGGCAGTTCGACATTTTATCTTCAAGCCAACATTTCATTATCTGTTCACATTTTTACACACATGTTGAACGCAGACACTTTTATTTCTCACTGCCCTGTTCAACTGTTCCCCGCACCACCTTTAATCTTGTGGCGCTCAATATCATACATTTCTGCCCTTAATTTTATCTCATTTGACAGAAAACCGGTATACCAAATTTCGCAAGCTTGCTTTTGAGACATCCCCATACTGCTGCTTCTCTGTTCTCTGTGGATTTCTCTTAAAGAAAACGCACGTTTTCTTTAGTCTGTTAGGCGTCCCCAACAAACCCGATTCTTTTCTTTTAACCCAAATCGGTCGGGTTGCACTATTAGTGCCCTCCTAACTATGGTTTACCAAAAAATCTGTTACGATTGTTCTGGTTCCCCCTAATTAGCCTCAGCACCTAAAAACAAATTGCTCCGTGGTGGAACAACTCATTTTCAGGTTACCTATCTGTTTGAAATCTCTTGATCTGTCACAGTTCTCAATTAATCCCAGATTATTTATCTGCTTGAAATTTCTTGATCTGTCACAGACCTCAATTAATCTCAGATTATTTTCCCTCGTATCTGTTTGAAATTTCTTGATCTATATATAGATCTCAATTAATCTCAGATTACGTACCACAGAAACAGCCCTCAGCCAGTATGGTTCAGTTTCACTTTGAAAAATATTTTAGCCCATAAGAAAAATATTTTAGCCGTCTCTTACCAGAGATGTCTTGAGTTGCCACGGGTTCGTTTTCATCTGATTCCAGTGGAGCTTCTCCTGGCCCTGATAGCGGTCGGCCCCTCTCTCTGAAACTTACGAGGTAGAGCTGGAACTGCTCAGTCCAGGTGGCCAAACACCGTCCGCTCTCAGGTCCAGGAGGCACTGCCAAGGAATCCCACTCTGACACCAAATGTTGTGGCAAAAACTTCTGTTAAACACCATCACTGCGTAAGAGACACTCAGAGTCAAATTAATAAAAAGAGAAATATTTATTCTTGCAAGAAGGCCCAGTCGCCATCACAGCCGTTACATTCTGTGAAGTGAGTGGCGCCCACCAGGAAGACATGAGACAGCTTTTATACTCTTTTCAAGGTTCCTTCTCACTCGCTGTACTTTTCCACCCAGATAAGGCCCCCACTGCTGTTCAGTTTTTCTTAAGGACACAAACTGGTACTGGAATAAACTAGCCAAACCTGACCATTCCTAAGGTCAAGACGTCCTGTCCCATATATTCCTGAAACGTCACGCACAAGCACGTACACACATATACTTTTACACATTGATATGTTAGGAATAAATGACTATTAAAATTTCTACAACAGTTTTTAACATAATTTTTGGGGCATGTCATAAAAGTTTGCCAGAAAGAGGTAAACCTGAATTTTCGTCACATCAGAGCGCCGCCAGAGTCCCGTCAGCGATCCTGAAGGTTCCCCTGGAGATCAATGAGATTTGACGTGCTGTCAGCGGAATCAAACGCTCATGATGGATGGCTCTGTTCGAGTTATTGTCTCCAGCTGACGTAACGCTGAGCGGCTCTCCTCTAGCCCACTTCTTCAAACCCTTAGGGGAACCAAAAATATGAAACAGAAATCTTACCTTGTCTCTTTTTTCACCTTATGTTATGTGTAGTTCTGTAAGAAAAGTCAGGTTCTATAAAGACGACAGTCCCTGGAGACTTGAAATTTCTGTTTAAAGAAATTTTTGTCATTTAAGTCAGCCTGAACTGTACAAAATGTATATATATGATGTATAATGAAAGCACTTTACATTTTGTATAGTTCAGGCTGATTTAAATGACCGAGGTTTAATGCAAAAAATAGCTTCAAATCTATATCTAGCCAATAAAAAGGTAAGGTTTTGTATTATAAAAAAAGAAACAAGTTATATAAATAAGCTACATAAAACATTTGTGGTGAAATGTGGCCTGGAAATGTTCTTGCAGTTGCCAGGCATCTTTTCATTGCTAGCTAATTATTTTCAATCAATGTCCTCACTTTTCTCAGAATTTGTCAAGGGCTTATAAAACATGGTCTAGTTGGACAGTGTTAAAAAAAAAGTCTGGAAATAGCATCATTTTCACAAAGCAGCTAAGCAGTTTCCATGGTGGCCTACGCTAATGCTTTATCGCTAATTCTGACTATCCCATTTAGAAGAGGATATGCGGCCCGCTCGACCCCGGAGTGGGACTGAGGACGGAGGAAATTCAGGAGCATGGGAATACCAATGGCATCGATCAGATGATGAAACAATGATGGGATTAACACATTTTTCCTCACACCCAACCTGTACTAATTTCTGATTAGCATAAACTCCCATGCTATCAGGAAGAGAATGTTTTGGGGTGAATTACGGCTGGCTCCGCAGTGCTGGAGATGGAGAAATTGGATTAAATTCATGCCACTCACAACTGCCCTCTGGACTTATGAACACACACGCGCACACGCAACTCTGGCATCATGAAAATAGAAAAGTCTCAAATCCATGCTAAGCTGCTTTGCTAAATCACATTAACACATTATTTAAGGCTAAAAACCTTTACCCTTATCAACAGCTCAAACATCCAGATGCTCTGACGAATAAACTAACTTCTTTCCTCAGTAAAATTAAAATGTAAAGATAGTTGCAGGTTCTAATGAGTGAATATATTGTGCTACTTTAGCTGAACAACACCTAGCACAGTAAACACAACATAAAGCTATTTTAACATAATATCTGTCATAATTGTGCAATGAGGTTGTTCCAAATCTGTTCTGTGATTATTTACTCCCTCTCATGTTGATCCAAACCTGTTGTGGTTTATGGGGAGGTCACACTGCACTTTTCGTTCCATTGACTTCAATTCATGCGAATGAGTCAAACAGGAAGTCCAAAGTTCAAGTTTGGTAAACTCTGAGCCGCTAATTCACATCTTGAAGACATCACTTGACCATTAGAAGATAAATCACAGCAGAATCAGACCTCTTGGCTGAATTAATAGAACAATATTTTTGCAGTAAAGTCGAGTAGATTGTCTTTTACAGCTTTGAGTGTATTACTATTTGTTATATGTTGAATTCATCATGTTTATTAAAAAGACTAGAGCGTGACGTCATATCATGACCGTTGCAGTGTCCAAAGAAATTAAAGTTTAGTGTGACCGTGAATTATTTGCAAAATGTGGTGTCTAAAAGTTTGCCTGAAAATCCAACGCTATCTCACGACCAATTCGTACGAATTTGTACGAATGATTAAAAGGTGGCTAATTCGTACGAATTCATACGACCTCACTCGTACGGATTCGTACGATTTGTCTAAACCCACGAAGATGGGTAGCTTTAGGGGCGGGGTCAGGGGTAGGTCATTCGTATGAATTCATACGAATTTGGAATTTTAAAATATGTACGATTTAGCAAAAATCCTACAAATTCGTACAAATTCGTCAGGTCGTACAAATTTGTACGAATTGGTCGTAAGATCGGGTTGGAAAATCGCTAAAACAAATTAGCCGTGCAGAGTGCACACAGCAACTGTATAACTTTAGAAGACTTTGAATATACCTTACCAGTTTCATTTTTTGAGACTTGTCATATAGACCAAAATAGTATTTTTGGTCTATTTGGCAAACATGGTCACTAGGACATCTGATGAAAAAAACCAACAAAAAAAAAACACGAAACTTCTGTGTATCTCCTTTTGCACTCCACTGAAAAAAGACCAACATAAGGGTGAGTAAATGACACAATTTTCCTATTTAGGTGAACTATTCCTTTAATCTTATGATGAATGACTTGAAGGCATCGAAATAAGTACACTTCTTCTATTCCCTATGTGGCTATTGATGTGCGATATGTGCAGCATAATGCGTCTCACAGTCTTATTCTGCTACATTTACATGATATTTGAGAGATGATGGCCTTGATTCAGACTCCTCTGACAAAGGTCGACCTCTCTAAAGAGGGCTGAAACTCGCTCTGTCATATCTGTCGTTTTTACTCCCTGTAATGGTTTCCTCAGAGATGAGAAATCAATGCGGATTGACGCTTTTGATGATGATTAACGTCCAAACAGAGCTGGATCAAACTGACCCTATTGTGTCGCCTACTCAGGGAGGGGGAAAAAAAAAGTCTTCGTTCGGGTTCATTTGCTCTGTGCCCACAGCAGAAAATTGGCGGAAATTACTTGATGCTCCATCGCCGGGGATATCATTAACCTATTTAATACAAATAAACAAATCGGTCGCTAACACCTTGGGAAAGTTCATTTTCGCATCTAGCGAAGCTATTATATTTCTGACATGTTTTTGAGGCATCACGTCACCTCAGCTGAATCAAACATGAGTTGGAATGATTAGATGCCGTTTTTGGCGTCAGGGTTTACTGGTGGCCTGAATGCTGTACGTTGTTTAGCATCTCCAGAGAGCCTCAATGCGGAGCAAAATAGCTCAGAAATAACCCGTATCGTTTGATGTATTCGCCCATGCGCTCTTTGTGTGAGCTTCTCCCTGCTAAATTGTATTTTGCATGGTCGTATAATAGTCGCAAGCTCGGGAATGGGCTAATTCCCTTAGCACATATGCTATATCGGAGTTTTTCTTTGAAAGTTTCCTGCTGTTGTTGACACTTTATTTCAGCTCAACTCTCTGAGGGGGTGACGCTGTTCACCGCTAATTAGAAACTGTTTTCATCCAGCCCTAATCAGGTCACTGGCTTCCATCGTATAGCGAGATGTACCAGTTTCCAAAAAAATTGCTGTAGACAAAGGGAGAGCTGTGTGTTTGGGCTGTTTGGTTTGTTTCTCGTATTCTGAGATGTAGCTTTTGATTTGCGCAGTTGATATTTTTTGAAACTCTACAACCACAGTCTTTGTTTGTTTGTCTTTTGTTTCCTACTTGGACTGTCACGCACTGTTTACATTAGCATTAGCTGTGTCTCTTAAATGTGTGTATTTTTTTTAGCTCTAGCATAGTATTACTGTATCCATACCACATATAGGTCAGCAAACAGATTTTGCAGGTGGTTCAGATTGTATAAATATCAAGCTGGATTCAAAATGAAGCAATATTCAGTTTTATTTACTTGGATTCTTCTTAGCAATACCCTGAAACGTCTATATTTCTGTACATTAAGAGAGTCTATAAAATTGGCACTCTATGTACAATCACACACAGATATATGACACAAATCAAAGGTCAAACCATTATTAGTTATTAGCAAAACTTTGAAGGATTATTTTAAATGTCTTTTTACCATTTTCTGTATCATTTTATTCATAATTAAAGCAAAACATAGCTTAAATAGATTAACAAACAACAAACAAAACACACAAACAAAATTTGTTCTTTAGTTCATATTAAAAATACATAAAACAAAGACAGACACACATCTGTTCCAAAGTTTAGGGACAGTTTCTTATTATTATCTAATTGAAAGATACATGCCAACCAGTCACAAAAATTTGGCATAAATTAAAAAATCGATGAAATATACACTCAATATTAGCAAAAGAACTTCATATTATGTTCATATGAAAGATTATGCAAATATTACTAAATGGAGACATGAATGTATAAGGATAAACGTTTACAGTATAACAAAAACTCACATTTTAATGTCATTTAACAATTCTGTAACACTCAGAGTAAAATAATTAGCACACAAGTGCTTACACACATGGGAACCTATTTTAGTTTTGGAATGGTTGAGTGTAAAGCCATCAGAAAAGGACATCTGTTGGAAAAGGCATATGTGATTGGAGTGAAAAAGAAGAGGAGCCACGACAGATCCTTCTGTCGCTCGCAGTGATACATTTCACACAGGAAACATCCCAAAGGCTTCCTGCCAGAAGATACTAAGGCTCCTCTGTAAAAAATATTTTCGACACCATTATGAGAATAAGTTGATAAAAAGTTATTAATAAGTTTTCTAAGCAGGAGGTGTTAGTTTTCAGTTTTGAATCCAAAGAAGAAAAATGGTGGAGGTTGACTCTTACCTTCTTCTAGATCTTCTGGACTTTCTGAGACATCCTGCTCCTCCGGGTCACTCTTAAACGCTAAGTCCTCCTCATTGGTGTAATATGTACCTTTCTGATGGGCAATGTAGCGGAGAACCATTACCATCATAAGCAGTATCATCACGAAAACAGCTATTACAGAGACTCCTGGGTGACAGAACAATCACAAGAAGAACAGAAATGAATGAAATCATGTTGATTATACACTCTTAAAAATAAAGGTTCCAAATTTTTTTTTTTTTTTTTTTGCAGTGATGCCACAGGACAGGGGTGTACAATCCTGCTCCTGGAGGGTCACTGTCCTGAAAAGTTTAGTTACAAACCCAATAAAACACACCTGAACCAGCTAATCAAAGTTTAACTAGGCATACTAGAAATTTCGGCTATGTTCGTAGTCGTACTGTCAATCCAGAGCCGATTTTTTGTGCATATCTGATTGGAATCCAATCACACTAAATAATTATATGATCAAGTTATGACAGCATATGTTTTTACATTGCTTTAACTCATCAAAATAAGTTAAACTATTTTTTTCCAACTTTTTAAGTAATGCAAAATTTAACTTATTTTATAGTATATATTAAGTCAATTTAATGTAATTTATGTTGATTGTGCTTAAAAATTTAAGACAGCAACAATGTTTTGCAGTGCAGATTTATCAAGTGTGAACGGCAAAAAAAAAATCACATAAAATGCAATTTTTACAAACCAGTTTTGAGCAACATGGCCCTCCTGGAACACCTTTGGGTTTTGCATTTCAGCATTTTGGGTTGCCAAAATAACCTTTCAGAATTTTTTTTTTTCTGTGTGAATAATGTTTTACGAATCTAAAGAACCTTTTGTGGAATAGAAAAGTTCTGTGGATGTTAAAGGTTCTTCATGGAAACATCAATGCCAGTAAATAATCTTTTTTAAGGGTAGTTTACACGACAACAAAGTAGTAAAAACATACGTTTTTCCTTTTCGTTTTTCGCGTACAGACGACAACGTTGTTAAAATGGATCCCGGTCACATGGATCCGCGAATTCATGCCAGGCCAGTAGTTGGCGATGTCACTTTGTAAAGAAACATGCACCTATAGACTGAACACGTAATATGGATGCACATGATTTTCACAAAAATCGCCATTTTCACAGACTCACGTTTTTGTAGTTTACACAGAGACGATAATGGTATCATATTAAAAAATTCGCACTTTGAATCCCTTTTTCAAAAGCTTGCATTTTCATGCCTCCAAAACAGCATTGTATTGTAAATTATGTCGTGTAAACTGCCCCTAAGAGTGTATCTAAAAAACAGCATTTTATTCAGAGATGACGGGACTTTTATCCATTGGAAATTGATTGGATGATGAAAAATGTGAGTAAAACGTGAGGTTAAATTACATATAAAGCGAATGTATTGAATAATTCAGCCTTAACTATCCATTGAGACACTTATATTATCAGTGTGGCCTTGTATGATTCAAAGAATTGTAGATGAATAGATCATTTTTCTAATTTGATTGCATTCTTACCCAACAGAATGAGATGCACTGATTCGTCAGCAATGGGAGCCGCATCTGAAACACAATCAAAACATTCAATTTTTCTTGCATTGAATTGATTCAATGATGTTTCTACCCCTCCTCCAGGAACTTTGTGCTTTTCATTAAAGTCTCACAAGCTGCACTTGAAAACGATCTTAGTGTTGTATTTTTAACGGAGGGAGCACAGATCTTGAAGGAAGCACCATGAAGAGGATAATTTTGGCAATGAGGATGTCTATCTAAATCCGAGTGCAAACATCTGCTCTCCACTCCACATAATGCCACATTTTCTTATTCCAAGGCTTCCCGGAGGACAGAAAAATGCGAAATGTGAGCTCTCTAAAGGGATGGTTCACCCAAAACTCAACATTTACCTACCCTCATAGTGTCTTTTCATAATGTAGATTGGAGATGTTGAGTTTCAAAAGAGTTTCATACCACTTGTTCCTACAGTCTTCTGAAGTCATACAATAGCTTTGTGATAAGAGGAAATTTTAGTAATTGTGTTAAAGTAGCTCTTAAGCCTCATTCAAAATTGGCGCGTTTGGGACACAAAAGAAACCAAATTGAAACCAAAATGTTCAACAGCAAGATGCCTAACCTGGTGCCGATTTGACTTAAATTTTGGTTGGGCTATATTGAGAAGACTTGAGAAGAACCAACCTTTAAAACGGTTCCTACTAGACAGCAATTAGACTAATTGGAGATGTTTGGAGAAGTTTCTTGCTTCTAAGATTTTTCTCTTCCTCTAGAGTTTTACAACATAGATCTAAATAAAGTCTCAAACTGTGCTCAGATTTGTTGAAATCCAAGTCAAAGATCTCAAAATAAGCTCCAACATTTATTATAATTGTTTTTCAAGTCCAACCAACCAAGCCGAGTTGTCCATTAACATAAATTTTATAGTTCTGAATTGTTTAAGACCCATTGGCACCAACAACAAGAACTAAAACAATAACTTTATTAGCATCCACACCAACAATGACATTCTGTTCATTATAAGTAAATGCTGCAGTTTTATCTTCTTAAATGTCTGAGCTCTTTAAAGTTGAATAGTTTCGATTTTAGCGTTCATCAGTTTGAAAAAATCTCCAACTATATCGTTCCTCTGTATCGTTACAGATTACAGTTGTAGACTTAGAACAATTTTCATTTTTATCGTTCTTGGTGTGAACGAGCCTTTACTATTTATTTTTGCGGGCAAAATCCAGCCACATTGTAAAAAATTATAATTAGTCAGTTTAAGTTGACATGACTTAAACATCAAGTTGATTATACTTAAAAATTTAAGTCAGCAAATTGTTTTTTTAACAATGCATTTCAATAGGAATGCAAGAGATTTGTAGTTTAGCATGAAGGCAAACATTTTCGATAAGCTGGTTACAGTGACTTTCATAAATTGCTACACTATATTGACATTTTTTCAAAATCTTGCTAATGCGATCGCACCTTTACTCTTCATCAGCGATTGTCTCGTTTCTCATTTCTTCTCCAAAGCAATTTTAAGAGAAAATCTGAGAAACTTCATGAATGAACCATCAATGAGATCTCAATTAAGTCTCCTGAGAAATGGAGGAGCAACTTTCAAGCAATTAAAGCCCTTGGCGGTGATGTGTGGCTGTGTGACCGAGTCTCTGTGTGTCAGAGTGCTTTTGCACAGCTCATTAATGCTTAATTACCTGCTACATCTAGGTGTTAGCCTATCATTACTGCTCCATTAATCAGAGCTTAAAATGCACTGCCCACTCAGAGCCATTAAACAACAAGCGTCAATAAGAGAGAGAAGGGGGCGGATAGGAGAGGACATCATGATAATGAAGCACCTTGAATTGAAGAGGAGAGAGATACAAAACCTATGAGGTAACAACGTAGGAAGCATTTTTAAACATCATAGACATACTAATGAAGGAAAGGCTGTTCCAAAGGTATGTATAGGGGTTGGACAATGCAACTGAAACGCCTCTCATTTAAGGCCCTGTTTACACGTGAACGATTCCGGGTGAAAACGTAAAAATATTTTATCGGATGTGCCTTTCGTTTACACGGCGACGGCGTTTTGGGGGCTTAAAAACGCAAAAAAGTGAAACCACCCTCCAGAGTGGAAATCTGAAAAACGCTCCACCCGTAAATCACCGTAAATGGTAAAAACGCAAATCTGCTCACGTTGGCTCTTGTCGCGTACGCGTTTAGGTCACAGGCATGGGCCAATACAGGAAAATAACAACCACCATGTCGGATTATTTCCATACGTCGGACCTTCAAGTTGCGCTAGCAGCTCGGATAAACATGCAATAGTCTTTTCAGCAGTTGTACAAAATATTCTCAGATATTGGTGTTGTTGTGTGTCAGTGTTTCACATCGCCCCCTAGCCGCCTGGAGTGCACACTACATCAAATTTCACACACTTTTGCCAGGTGTTTCAGTTTCATTGTCCAACCCCCGTAGCTGTCAATTTAACGTTTAGTCCAAGTCAAGTCAAGTCAAGTCAAATATATTTATATAGCGCTTTTCACAATACAGATTGTATCAAAGCTGCTTCCAGTATCAATCAAACAACTTAACAATGTTTGTTTATTACTGGAAAAAAGAATCCAAGTTTGGTAGAGCTGATCAATGGTATGATTGGTTAATTAATTTGAATATCCCCAAATGAGCAAGCCAACCGAAAAACTCCATCAAGTGACCTAATGGTGTCCTAAAACTCCATCAGATGACCCAAGGAGAAAAAAAAAACCTTGGGAGAACCCAGACTCAGTCGGGGCCCTCTGGCGTTTATGAACTAGAGGCCGAATTTACAGTAACTGTAAGATAAAAAATTTATATGAATGCCTGGCTAAATAGATGCGTCTTTAGTCTAGTTTTAAACTGGGAGAGCGAGTCTGAGCAACGAACAATATCAGGAAGGCTATTCCAGAGCTTCGGAGATAAATGTGAAAATGCTCTGCCTCCTTTTGTGGATCTGGATATCCTAGGAATGACCAGAAGCCTCGAATTTAGTGATCTTAAAGAGCGCGATGGATTGTAGGGCGATAGAAGATCTGTTAAATACACAGGAGCTAAACCATTCAGAGCCTTATAAGTCAAAAGCAATACCTTGCAATAATACGGAACTTTATAGGTAACCAATGAAGTGATGATAAAATCGGTGTTATATGATCATATTTTCTTGATCTAGTAAGAACTCTAGCGGCTGCATTTTGGACTAACTGTAGCTTGTTTATTGAAGATGCGGGACAACCAGCTAATAAAGCATTACAGTAATCTAGTCTCGAGGTCATGAATGCATGAACTAACTTTTCTGCATAGTCCAAAATCTAAAAATAAAAATCTAAAATAAAAAATAAAAAATACACTAAACATTTAATAATGACTTTTTCCCAAACAATGAATGGTAATAAAAGTGATACAAATTAGCAGTTTTTATTATGTCCTCAAAACTTTGCAAACATCCAAAAAAAAATAAAAAAAAATAATAATAATTCAGAATGCAGACTATTTCAGAAACACTTTTCCAAAAAAGTAAACAATAAGTAAAAATAAATAAAAATAAAACAAAATAAATAAAATTAAACAAAATCACTCAGAATTCTGAAAATGTCTAACATGGTTTTCCAAAAAAAAAAAAAAAAAAAAAAGATGCTGTCAATTTCTATTATAGAAAAAAAAGTTCAGTTTCTCTGTTTCTCTGTTTTCCTTTCGTAGTTACGGTTTAATTCCTAAAGTTAAACTTTTAAAACTTTCTTGAGACACGCCAAACGGTCGCATGTCGCCTCAAATCACCAGCTCTCGCTGAAAATGAATGGCTTCTGGGAGCTTTGTTGCTGCAAATGAGCTTTTGAGGGAAGCTGCGCAGTATACAGTCAAGCAGGCACATAGGTTTTGGAACACAGCCTTGTGTGGTGTGTTGTGTGTGTGTGTGGTGTGTGTGTGTGTGTGTGTGTGCACGTGTTTGAATGAGAAATCTCTCGAGCTGATTAATTCTATAAATAAAGAGCACAAATGCAATTCTAAGTGAGATGTTTTCCAGAATCCTTTCTTTTGACCTCCGTCCACCTCTCTTCCTTAGTGTATCTGTCTATCTTTTTTTTTCTTCTTTTCTATTCTCTGTACCCCCCCCCCCCCCCCTCAATTCCAAGCCTCATTAAATCCCTCGTCAGCAGCTCTACATCTCATCAGTCACTGCCTCATTTACACACGTCCATCTGTTGGATGCAAGATCACACACACTCTCTGTCTCACTGCAGAGATGCATTACAGACCCCGCGCATTGTTCCTGTTCCTTTGGTGCTTACGATTCTGCTAAATTAGTTAAAACTCAGCTGCGTTCAGTTGGGAAATGCTATGTGAGCTGAATAAAATTGCTAAAAGTATTTTCATACCAGAATATATGATACGATACATATGACATGACATTATATGATACAATACAATACAATGATTACATCACAAAAATAAAAAAGTGCTAGAATGAGAAACAGGGTTACAAATTAATCCTAAACAAATATTAAGTTTAATATTCTTTATTAATTCCAGCAGATTCTATGAATAGACCTATAATATAATATAAAAATATTAGCTTTTATTTAATTAAAAAAAATAATAAAAAGGAAAAAAGAAAAGAAAAATACTAGAATGAGTTACATGGTTTTAAATTAAGCCTGAATTCTAATGTAATACATTATTAAAATAAAATAAATATTATAAATTATAAATATTAAAATAAATAAAAAAATGCAAGAGTATCATTGTTATAAATGAAACCTAAATTAAATTATTTTATGAATTCAACCAGATTCCTCGAAAAGAAAACAATTTGACTGATTCTTGCAAGTAGATTTACTTAACTTCAGTATCGAAACAGCTCCTGACACAAGACTTACCAGCTTTCCTTGGTGTATTTTGTAAGCACACGCACACAAACTGAATATACTCACACATAAAAGCATCAAATCCATGCTAACTTAGAATCAAAGCGAGGCGAGGCTTTGCAAAAGGAAACGTTTCTCATTTGAGTGTCGACTTAAGTTGTTTTGCAAACCTCTCTTTGATGCGGAGTGACAAACACGGCCGGCGTTGATCTTTACATGTCCCCTACAGAGCCGGGACCCTTCGCTCTGTCAGTCGCTCTATCACTCCAACCATGGCCCACATTCAACCCGAGTAAACAAACAAACAAACAAACACCTGGAGCAGTTTCGCTCCCGGCCCACCTCTGGGGGCCCCCGCTTTCAAAAAGGTCCCTAATCTGCAGGCAATTTGTCAAAATAACGTCTTTTGTTTGTCAGGTCCAAACAGCGCTTGTCTCTTTAAGACAGGCATGCTGACAGACGGCTCGCTTGGGTCCTGATGAACGCTCTCTGATGGATTTTGCCAGATTAATGGAGCTGAGAGGCGGTTCTGTTTTGGACGGCCGACAGACAGTTTTCTGATTGCAAAGCCTATTGGTAATGGGCCGGTCTTTAACTAGGGGGGAAAAGCTCTCCGCTATTCGTGACCCTGCTGTTTTATTCTTAATTAAATTGGTATTTGGTTTTAATGCAAATGTTTGCGCTGAATCCTGCATTTCACAAATAAGGTGGGTGGTACCACTGATAAAAATCAGTGGTTTTATGGCTTTTAGTTACGTTTCTGCATATTTACCTTTTGAGGCAAACTAACATTCCTTCAGGGATAGATGGACAATAATAAAAAAACCACACACAATATTTTACACCCCAGGCGAATAGGGTAAAAATAAAAAATAAATAAAAACTAATAGTAGATAGATATCACCATACTTCACCAGTTGATTGGTTACATTAATAATTGCAAAAAATTTGTGTATTACAAATGTTCTGAAATGTTGTTTAAATATGCAAATTAGGCGTTATCTAATTAAATATGCACTAATTGGATAAATCCAGGTTAAATTCTTGTTTAATTTTTTTATATATTAGAATCAAAGGTTTTTACGTGGGGTATCTCTTCTTATTACTCATAAATCAGAAAATATGGTCAACAGCCAAAAATTAATAAATTTTCACCACTTTTTTTTGTAGGAATTAAATGTTGTATAAAATCAGAAAAATTATACATGAACAATCCGCTCTGTAAAAACCTTCATAATATAGATAAGACTAAAACGGTAAAGTTTGGTGTATGTAGCCTAAGTGAAGTGGAGATTTCTGGCTCAATAGGAGGGAAAACGAATTTGGAGAAAACGGCCTTTAAATACTGTGTATATACTGTTATTGAAATCTACAGATGCTAATAGATAAAGTGCTCTAAAAGATAGTTAAATTTGTATTTTGGATGTTTTCTTTCCACTAGTCTGAAAAAAACCCAACACTTTATGAAAAGCCAAAAAGCCCCAAATCTCAAAATTTACAGAAGCATGAAAAACTAAAATATGCGCATGAAATTACCATTGAACAATTAGCAAATCAAACTAGTTTTCTTGGTAGGCTAATTTATTGTGAAATAATAGTATCAAACATTTTATAGGTCTAACAACAAAAAACATGGGATTGGGATTGTTTCAGTACACACACTGTGCAGCCCAGTTTATGATGACTGAAAGATGTTATTGACAAGATAAAGACAAGCTAGCATTTATTTTATTCCAAACAATACATCACTAATGAAAAACCCCAGACGTCCTTGTAAAATCGTCTACAAACTCAGGCCTCCAGAGTGCATTGCACCGTTTTATCCTTGTGCTTCATTCCTAGGAAGTTAGATTCCCCCCTCAAGAGCTGGGTTGGTTTTTAACGGCACATCAATATAAAATGCCCCAACATTTACAGAATTCGAATCCTCTGCACTGAAATTGGTTGCATTCGTTTTAAGGCTTTTTTTTGTATTATTGATGTATTTTTCCCGTTAGCGGGGAAATGGTTCCAAATGACTTTTAAGCCTCTGCGTCTTTCCATTTCTGGTTATTCCATTTCTTACATAAGAGTTGAAATGGAAAGATGAGAAAAACATATTTCTTATTTATAAAGTGAAGTAGGAATTGATAGATGTAAGAAATGAGAATGACAGTGGCCGTGCGGTGAGTAACACACACGGGCGGCGAGCAGGAGTCGGCTAACATAAAAATATCTCGCACTGGGACCGCTGACCCGTATGGAGTCCAAACCTGCTGGGGAAAAGCTAGTTTTCTTGCTAATGCACTATTTGGAGTACTTTCCTCTTCAACTTTGTTTTTTATTACTAGCAAGTTGTTTGAGATGACAAGAAAGTCATTCCTTTTAGTTCCTTCTGAGGATGATTACAACTAATAACCATACACTGTAAAAAGTGAACAGTTGGATCAACCTAAAAAAATGACTTCAATTGGTAACACCTAAAAAAATTAAGTTTTCTCAACTTAAATTATAACGTTTTAATGTGATAATTTAAGTTGAGAAAACGTAATTTTTTTAGGTGTTACCAATTGAAGTATTTTTTTTTAGGTTGATCCAACTGTTCACTTTTTACAGTGTACAGATGTTTTTACTGAAGTAAACAAAGGTTTTACAGTCATTGGAAGCGCTAATATCGAACTGCTAACTGAGTCGATGCTGCAGGTCAGCTGAAAGTACAAAGTTTTTGCTTTTAATTGTTTAGTTTAAAAGCAAAGAGACATTGCGGGCTGCTTCTGCGGTGAGATCAACACTTCTCTGACTTTGGTTAATGAGCTCAGGCCTCAGTGTGTCATGGGAAGCGTGTGATGTTAGCGGGAGCTTCCTGGCACATGGGTCGGGAACCGCCTGTTATTGCCATCAAGGGTAATGGAAGTAAACAATCACCCATCAGGAGCACACAGAGAATTTGAATGATTATGAGTATAAGAGTGAGATCGTATATGTGTGCAGACTGCATTTAAAAGAATGGTCCGGGTTAAACATCTGCGACAATTACACAATTATCTCTTAACTGATAAAAACAAACAAAAATTGCACAGGCTATGATAGCAATTAAGAAATTCCAAAGAGTTAAAAGAAGAAGTTTGCTTTTTGTTGAAAAAAGCAGATTCAGGTCAAATTTCTTACGTACTTCAATGTATACATAAAAACCTGATTTAAAAATAAACTTTAAAAAAATACCTAATCATAATTTAGAATTGAAAAACTCAAAAACTGTATACACATTTTGTGTTCCTGGGTCTGATTCCCTTGTTACAAAGTATGCTGTTTATCTTCATTATACGTATGCAATGTAATTACATATCATACAAAATACATTGGACACAACCGTACACAGACAAGGCTAGTTAGCAATTTTAGCATGCTAGTATCAAGTTTACATGTATAGGCAAATGCTGAAGTAATGTGGTTGTACATTCAAAATAAAAATAAAAAAATTTGCAGTTTTACATGGTGGGTCATGACAGGATTTAAAATCTTGTTTACATGTAAAATGCTTAAGTGGTTACACATTTGCGTAGGGCAAATCCACTAAACAGTAGCTCAACTTTAGCATGCAGTATGTAAGTACTAAAACCACCCACAATTGAGCTAAAAATAGCAGCCTCTAAAATAGGTGTTAAATGCAAGTTGTAGTCAAGCACACGTTTGTCATTTTAAAGAGCTGATTCAGGTGAAATTCTTCTGTAGTACTTCAATGTTTACCTGATATAGTCCTCGCCCCACAGACTGTAAACCCAATTTTTGTTTGATTTCGGTAAACTGAGGTACAAAATTCAATGATTTTCAGTGGTAATAGAGCTTAACTTGTTAAAAACCCATAACATTACTAAATGAAAGTGCATTTTGATATTAAACGATATTAAAAGAGCCAGTTTGTAAACGTTTGCATTAGCATTAGCCTATGAGAAATTGACCTGCGTGTGGTAATTGTGGGGTCTTTACTGAAGTTGCTTATATAATTTAAAGCGTATTAATGCGCAATTTCCACTCTTACTCGCACAGCGAGAGAGATGTGAGAAATTAAATAGAGCCATAAGACAGAGCCATAAGTCCATCCTCCGTGGAAGTCATTTGTACCCCCTCCGTTCTCCTCATAAAACGATCACCTAATAGTCTCTCGCTCTCCCTCTCACACAAACACACGCAGGGAGATACACAATTCAGATAAATCAAAATGACAAGATGATTGGTTGGGGGGAAAAAAAGCTTAAAGAGGCTGTAATATTTTCCTCAGAGATATGAAAGTGACTTTTTCTTTCCCCACTAGCACACACACACACACACACACACACAACAAAACATACATAGATTATAACATACATACATTTTGTATATAAATAGTCATTATCGACCCCCTCTCGCTCAGAAAACATGTCGTTAGACTTGCTACAAAGATGATGGACATATCTTTTTGAGGTGACTCTAAGGGTATGCTAACATGCAAACAAGCTAAGCAGTGTTTTCAACAGCAAATATAGAAATGGATGAATAGTTGGATGGACAAACATCTAGACAGACAGACAGACCGACAGTGTCCAAATTGAAATAGCAACGCCTGCACACTTCTTGCATCTTTGCTGCCAAATGCTAGCGCAAACTGTGCTGGTTGGGTTTATCTGCCGACCACAGCATGGGTTCTAACGCTATTATTATAGCCCTCACAGGTGTGGACCGGTGGTGTGATTTTTCTATGGCAGGCTCTGTTCAAATACGCAGTCGCACTGCAGGTTTCAACAGGAAATTGAGCGGGAATGGTATCAGGTTGGAATAACTGGACAGGTGGTGAGCATGAAATTAACTTATTTTTTGAACATTTTGAGATATTTGGGGGCTTTAGGGTTCTTAACTGGAGTTTCTGGAAACCATGGATGTTCTGACTAAGATGTGTGTGAATTGAAGTATTTTCAAAGTTATATAAAAACATTACAGATTAAAATCACGTTAAAATGCGTTTTTGAGAGGTGTTACTTTTTTTTTTTTACTTCAGTAACTTCTAAAACTATCTGAAAGCACTTAAAATACAAATTTTGACCTAGTGGGCTATTTTCTATGTTGTTTTCGCCACAGAATAAAAAATACAGGATTTACTTAAAAAAAGTTAGGCAACTTTTTTCACTCGGAAAATGCTAGTAAATTTACAACGATTTGCCAAGTAAAAACCTAAACATATTTATCAGTAGCTTTAATTAGAAATATTTAAGTTAAATTTACTTGGAAAATGGAATTAAGTAAACTTTACTTAACCTAGTCAAGTGAAAGTAACAAAGAAAATAAGAAATTTTAACTTGGCTAGTAAAAGGTTGAGTAATATCAATTTAGTTGAAATTTCTTTTGCATTACATTTCACTCAAACAATAATATTGAAATACCAGTATGTGCTTTACTTAAAACTTCTAAGTAATTTATACTACATCATGTCAGATGTTAAACATCATGTGAATGCAAAGACCTCAATACTTGGTAGAAAATACTAGTGATGGGGACGAGACCGCCTATGCCGAGTCCGAGTCAAGACCAAGTCTTTGAAGGGTCGAGTCCGAGTCGAGATCGAGTCCGTTGGTTTTCAAATACAGTCGAGTCCGAGTCAAGACCGAGTCTTTGAAGGGCCGAGTCCGAGTCAAGACCGAGTCTTTGAAGGGTCGAGTCCGAGTCGAGACCGAGTCCGTTGTTTTTCAAATACAGTCGAGTCTGACGCTCGTTTCACACATACTCCGTTTGCAGTACGTATGCAGAGCATATTTTTTTCCGTGCCCATGTTAACAGGTTAGAGCTTTCACACTGCACGCGGGTGCGGTCCGGCGATCCGTTCCAGGTGCAGTACGTACACAGCAGTGCAGAGATCGTTTCCGCACCGAGTCTATCGCCCGTTTCACACATAGCCTACTCCGTGTGCAGTGCGTATGCGGTGCGTGTTGCGGTGCGTATACGGTACAGGAGCAGCACACGCTATAGTGCTTTCACATATGCTGCGTTTGCAGTGCGTAACTGATCCGCGGCTGTACCACAAACATATACTCACTATTTTTATTTCAAATCTAGAAATTATGCAGCAACTTTTATTTAAAAAAAGTTTTGTCAGCATTGCGATTCTCTTTGTACACATATACAAACTTGAATGGACGTATGCACGTTTAAACACAATTTAAACAAAATGCATTACTTCTATAGGCCTATATATATTAAGTTGCTTAAGTGATCAAATATGTGCATGTACTACTTATATTAAAATCGTAAACATTTTAAATTAAAACTTAAAATTGAAAAAAAAAAACAGCCGACTCTCATGCCTTTTCTTTTGCATTTAAATTTTAATACAATAAATCTTGCATGTCACAAAGAACTTGTTTTTCCACCTCCACGAATGAGTGTCGTTCATTATTATGTCCTTGTTGGGGTAAATTGTCGTTTTCCTTGCTTAAAACCCCGATCTTGAAGTACAAAGATGAAAAGTAGTATTTAATTAAATACATTTATGGTGAGATTACTACATTTTATTGAATTAAATGCATTTATGGTGAAATTACTACATTTTCAGGTCCATCTGTGTTCATTTTGACCACGAACCGTGCGCTGTCACTTTAATTCAGCGTTTGCAGCACAGCAAAAATAGACTTGGTGCGGAAACGATCTCTGCACTGCTGTATACGCACCGCAACTGGAACGGATCGACGGACCGCACCCGCGTGCTGTGTGTAAGCTCTACGCCGCCTTCACACTGGCAGTTGAAATCAGCTCCGTAATACGCAATACGCTCCCAGCGGCCGTCGTACTACACCGTGAAAAGCGTCGGAAGCGAGTAGAACAAAAATGGCGGAGAGGTTAGAAAGGTTGATTCTGTCAGAATGTACAATTCTGTATGATCTCTCTGATGAGGGTTATAGAGACATAAATAGAAAGGCTGCTGCGTGGAGGAAAGTTGCTCAGGACATTGACATGTCAGGTCGGATATAAATGTGATTATAGCCTACATTTTAATTGTATTAACTGCCATAATAACGTTCTAAAATCATGAAAATAAAATAATGACATGACAACTTATCGTTATAAAATCATTATTTATTGTATTAAAAGTTAAGAATTCAGGTTTGTTTATCAGTACCATAGCAACGCATAACTTCCGCTGGAATTGTCGGATAGGAACCGTCCGTAGCTTTTCGCAAGAGTTAAATTTTTTGAACGCATCCGGATGACCAACGGACACGATTTTCTTCGCACCGCACTCGTTCGGACCCGTTACGGACCCATTCGCATGCGGTCTGCGAATCTCCATAGGAAATGAATGACTTCCGGTCGTTTCGCTGCTGTATCGGAGCTGATTTCAACTGCCAGTGTGAAGGCGGCGTAACCTGTTAACATGGGTACGGAAAAAAATACGCACCGCATACGCACTGCAAACGGAGTATGTGTGAAACGGGCGTATTTCTTCTGTGCTGTACGCGCTGAATTAAAGTGACAGCGCATAGTTTGTGGTCAAAATGAACACAAATTGACATGAAAATGTAGTAATTTCATCATAAATGTATTTAATTAAATAAAATGTATAGTAATTTTACCATAAATGCATTTAATTAAATACTACTATTTTTCATAGTCATCTTTTTACTTTAAGACTGGGGTAAACAAGCAAAACTGCAATTTACTTTAGCAAGGCGACATAATGAACGACACTCGTCTCATTCGTGGAGGTGGAAAAAAGGTTCTTTGTGATGCAAGATTTATTGTATAAAGATTTAAATTATGCAAAAGAAAAGGTATATGAGTCTGCTGTTTTTGTCAATTTTAAGTTTTAATTTAAAATGTTTGCGATTTTAATATAAGTAGCCTACATATGGTTCAGTATGTTACCTTGCTTGAGCAACTTAATATATAATCTATATAGAAGTAAGTAATGCATTGAATAATTCGTTGCTTAAATTGTGTTTAAACGTGAATACGTCTATTAAAGTGTGTAGATGTGTACAAAGAGAATCGCACTGGTAACAACTTTTTTTTAAATAAAAGTTGCTGATAACTTCTGAATTTGAAATACAAATAAGTATTATAGTGAGTAAATATGCTTGTTTGTGGTAGCCTACAGCCGCGGATCAGTTGCAAAACGCAGCATGAAAGCTCTATAGCGCGTGCTGCTGCTGTACCGTATACGCACCCCAACACGTGCATACGCACTGTGTGAAACGGGCGTTAGTCAAGACCGAGTCTTTGAGGAAGCAAGTCCAAATCGAGATTTTGTCTCGACATGTCAGTTTTGATATTAATGATTTAATATCACCCCAGTGGAAAAAAAAATCTCGAGGACACAGTCTGAAATTACGAGTCCTTCTCCCACTGTGGTCCGAGTCCGAGTCAAGACCGAGTCTTTGAAGGGTCGAGTCCGAGTCAAGACCGAGTCTTTGAAGGGTCGAGTCCGAGTCAAGACCGAGTCTTTGAAGGAACGAGTCCGAGAAAGCAGAAATCGGTCTCGAGACCGGACTCGAGTCCGAGACCGGACTCGAGTACTACATCACTAGAAAATACACAATGACGGTAACATTTGATGGATCGTTTTTGTGTTTGAATGTGTCATTTTGAGCAGAAAATGTACTCGAAATGTCACAATATGGCAAGTTACTAATCCTAACAACAAAAGCAATGATAAAACAGTGTAAATACAGCTGGAAACCAGTGAAAAATCAACCTCATTAATTATTCAAGGTCCAGTGCATGATGACAACCCCAGTATCAGAAAAGTTGAGTAACTTTTACTTAAAGGTGCTCTAAGCGATGTCACGTGTTTTTAAGGCCAAAACATTTTTTGTCACATACAGCAAACATCCCCTCACTTACCGCTAGCTGCCTGTCCCCTGAACACACTGTAAAAAAACGTGGTCTCTGCGAACACACCAGGCTCCACAAACGGCTACAAAAACAAACTCTTGCGACCCGCTCCACGAAACATAACAAACTGTTCCAGCCAATAACCGACAAGAATGGTTTGGGGGTGGGTTTGAGGGGTTAGTGCACGGATGAGGAGGAGGGAGGGTCTAGCTAGCCTCCGTTTTATTAGACAATAGTTCGAATGTCAACAAGAAGTGATGTCACCCAGGATCGCTTAGAGAACCTTTAATTTTATTAAGTTGATATTTACGCTTTCATTTCTACTCACTTGAATTAAGTACTGATATGGAATTTACTTAGTTTTTTAAATTCTTGCCTGAACTAACTTTTTCATGTAAATTACATTGTTTTTTTTTCAGTAGTATTTACTTCACCACAAAAATCATTTTTTTAAAGTGTGTGGTGGAAACAAGCCTCCATAATTTTCAGTATAGTTCAGTATAATTCTACCTTAATACTCTTGCTGCATACTACTAGTATGTGCCGGTGTTCTGAATACCCAAATGACCAACAAAAGTTTGCACATTGCACACAACAATGCATCCCATAATGCAATGCGTACAGCTTGACGTTCCTTTTCCCCCCCACACAATTTAATTCAACTTATTATCTTTGCTAACTTGTTTACTACCATGTTTAGATATTTTGGCTAAAAAACATGACTATGAAAACAAGAAAATACTGATTAAGGATTTTTTTTGCAGTGTTTTGAATAAAATAGGCAGTATACAGCATGCAAGGGATATCCCCAGTGACTTACATTCTGTAAAAAATAAATAAAAAAATACCTGGCCTCAGAATCAGTCACTTTAAAAGCCCCTTTTGCACCCATGACATCACCAGAACACAACTGTTCACTTAGCCGAGCTGAAAACCATGATGTGTGCCAGAGCTTTGTCTCCAATGCAGAAAATGTCTTCAGAATGACATACTTCACGATGACTCCTGTCCTGCCTATACTTGCCTAGACTCCTGCCCAGCTGCTGTCAAATATAACAATATAATATTCCTGTCTATGTTGACACTGTCAACAGACGAGCTAAAAGACACTGTGAATCAGTTGCTCACAACAAAACCCAACCCTCAACTCTCATCCCAGAAACTGCAGTGGCTTGATCTGATCTTAGCACAGATTTGAAATCATGGCTGCTTAAAATAAATAACAAACCTTGTGGGTGGTTGCCAGAGTGTTGCTTGGCGGTTGTTAGGGTGTTCTGAGTGGTTTTTAAGACATTGCTATATGGTTACTTGTGTTTTCTAAAAGATTGAATGCTATACAATTGCAATTAAGGTGTTCTGAGTGGTTTTAATGAATTTCTAGCACATCACTATGCGGTTGCTAAGTGGATTTAGCACATTGCTATATGTTAACTAGTGTGTTCTGACTATTTTTTACCACACCACGTATTTTTCGAGAAGTTTTACACAGCTGCAAATTAGTTTGAAGTTGTTTTAGTGTAATGATATGCGTTTGCTACTGAGTTTGAAGTGGTTTTAGCACATAAAAATGCAGCTGCTAATGTGTTTTCAGTAGGGGTGTGACGAGACACTTCTCACAAGACGAGATGAGACGAGATTTCATATATTTCAGATATTTTATAGAAATCCTCAATGACAAAATTCATGACTGGAAAAATAGTCTGCAGGTGCATTTGGAAATGTTTTAACTAGTGCTGTCAAACGATTAAAATATTTAATCGCGATTAATCGCATTAATGCCATAGTTAACTCGCCATTAATCGCAATTAATCACACATTTTTATCTATTCTAAATGTCCCTTGATTTCTTTTTGTCCCATTATTATTGCTCATTTTAATGCTCATCATTATGGAAAAGTGGATCGGCAGTAAGTTTGTTCTTAGCTGTGGTATCCATGTGCTTCTGTCTGAAGTCATCCATTGTAGAGCTTAGATTGGGCCCAAAAAAATCAAGCCCGACCCTACCCGAGCCCGTGCACATTGTGTCCTAGCCCAGCCTGACCCGACACATTAACTGTAATTATGAGCCCGAGCCCTTAAACCCAACCATTTTTTAATACGTGGGTTGTTATAACTGACGTTCTCAACTACTTTCTATGTTACTTTCTCCCGCCCGCAACATTTATGTTTTGTCCCGCTCCCGCCCGCAAATAGACTTTTTCTGTAGGCTACCTCCAAATACTTTCAAGTTAGCCTACGTGTCGCCACCATACACATCAGCATAAATGCTACTGATAAATTATTTGTTATTAAAGCATTAACACTGTTAAAACATAAAAGCAAGCAGCTACTGCGTGCATTGTTTGATATGACTGAATGCGCGCAAAGTGCGTTCCCATAATAATTCCTAAAAAGCTGACATCAGTTCATCGCAATCTCACACATCTCTGTTATTATCAATGAAGCTGACTGCACAATGAATCTTTCATAATACACTTTGTTTGATATAATTAGAGGATTTGGCAACATACAAAATTCAGCACTGAACAAAAAGTCAGTTTTGAGGGGCGAGGGGAGTCGATCTTAAATGCTTCTGATTGGCCATTGCGTTCAAGAAATCAACACATATGTCTGTGATTGGCTACTAGTGTTGTAGTCAAGACCACCTAACCCGAGACCGAGACAAGACCAAGACCAAGACCAGAGTGTATCGAGACCGAGACAAGACCAAGACTTTCAGGGGCCGAGACCAAGTCGAGACCAAGACCGAGGGAGGGCGAGACCGAGACCAAGACCAAGACCAGTGCCCACACTACAAAAAATTGTGAAACATGATCAAAAGAGCTTCTCAAATTGATCTGAAAGATCCACATTCCCATAAAAATACATAGCCTAGATATTAAAGTTTAAATAAACGTAACCATCTTTATTCAATACTCCTGGGTGACTTCCATCATTTAGTAGCTACAGTATGCAAAAAAAACAATTATTCATTGTTCATCACAAAAGTCTTCACTTTTTCTCCACCTTTTATAAACAATACATAAAGTTATGTTGTTTTTAAACCTACAACAATCCTTTTTTAAACGTATTTTAGCACAATTCACAACCAGCGGTAGGCCTAATTCAGGAAAAAAATATCCGAATGCTCCACATGAAACTATGGTCTTCCGATCTTTTACCATCGTGTCGATTTATTTTTATTAATATGTGCCATGCAAGACAGCACTTAGGAGACGGTGAACCCTTGTTTATACTTTTGCCTGGCTCAGAAGAGAAAAAGTGCGCGCGCGCCCGCGACCGGGCGCTCTCTCGCTATCGCTCTCTCTCTCTCTGTCACACGCACAGCAGTTCGTCTACATTACTTATCGATCGTTTTACATCTAATAAAAGCAAGGATGTTAACAAAAAAATGAGACAATATACTGGCAATTTAGTGATATTTTCACAGTTATGGTCTTGACTGGTCTTGAAAAAAAATCGCGAGTCCTCAATGTCCGAGACCGAGACAAGACCGAGACCAAATGCGGTCGAGTCCGAGACGAGACCAAGACCATCAAAAAGTGATGGTCAACGCTGCAAACATGTCATAAATAGAAACTCTGGCCTGTAAATCGTTTCTATTTTGTTTTAGTTGTTCTTGTTGCTTTTCTGCAACAAATGTATTAGTTTTTATGTTTTATTCATAGATATTTCTAGTTTGCGGGAGTCCCGCGAATCGTTTTATTCTACCGCAACCCGCACACACAGAGGGAGTGCATTACCGCCCGCACTCTATTGCGTTGGGAGTGCACGTCTCTAGATCAAGGGCCCAGCCCGGCCCGAGGATAATGACGGGAAATATCTTATACGGGAAGAATCTTATTGGCAATGGCATCCATTTCGGCGTCTCGCGCTCGCCATCCACTCAAAACGTAACACTACTCTTTGGCCGGCGCGTTATTCGCGCGATAAAAAAAATTTACGCCGTCAAAAAGCGGTACTTTTTGCATTAACGCCATTAATAACGCAGTGTTTTGTGTTGTTGTAGTGTATCACTATGTGGTTGCTACTGTGTTCGTTGATAATGTGTTTGAATGTGACTATTTTTACCTCACTGACATGCGATTGTTAGTATTTTTTTTAGCAGATTAGCACATACAGTAGCAGATTGTTGGCGTTTTGGTTGCTTTTAGCAAGTTACTATACTATTGATAAGGTGTTCTGGGTGGTTTAATGCATCGCTATGTGATTGCTAGTAACTTCTGAGTAGATATGTGTTTTGAGTTGGTTTAGTCTATCAATTTTTGGTCGCTACCATGTTCGGAGTGGTTTTAGCGCATTGCTATGTGGTTTCTAGTTTGTTCTGACAATTTTTTTACGCATACACAGTTGCAAATGTGATTTGAGCGGTTTTAGAGTATTGCTATTCAGTTGCTAATGGTTTTGGAGTAAATATTAACACATTGTACAGTGGTTGTTTGTGTTCTGGGTATGTTTACCACACTAGTGCTTTCAGAGTAGTATAGCGCATACGCAGTTTCAAATATGTCTTGAGTTGCTTTAGCATATCGCTATGTGGTTGCTACTGTGCTCTGAGTGGTTTAGCACATCGCTGTGTGGCTGCTAATGTGTTTGGATTGAATTTAACATGTGTTCTGACTACTTTTACCACACTGCCATGCAGTTGTTAGTATATTTTGAGTATTTAGCACATAGGCGGTTGCAAGTGTGTTTTAGCACATTGCTAGGTTGTTCCTTTGTGGTCAAAGTCAAAACAGAAAAACATGTTCGCTATGCATTGAGAGAACAATTCACCGAAGCCTTCTGACAAGTGTTATTTCTGAAAATAGTCCCCGAACATGTTTGAGCCGTGTGAGTGTCACAAGCACAATGTGTCATTGCTGCGAAATCTAATTTACCAAAAAGAGCAGCGGCAGAAATCATGTTCTCAGGTTCACAAGTGTTCGAGCTAGCTAGCGCCAACAATGCGCTTCAGCTATGTTTTGACATGTTTAAATGGGAAATGACAATTAGAGCGAGTTGGTGAACGTCCTCAGAGTAAGGCGCTGGATACGAGACGACATGAGCACTGGGAGATTTCATCTTCTATTCTGAATAGTATCCCATGATTCCTTGCAGCTGAAAACAGCAAAGAATCAATAAAAAATTGATGTCTGCCTGTGATTTCACAAAGATATGAACCCTAAACCATGGATAACAAACTTGTTTCTGCCTGCTTTCTCTTAAAAGAAGAGTACAGTATGCTTTTAATAAAGCATATAAGCTCATCATACGAGGCATGGCCTTATTTAGTTAGAGCATTCTCTTTCTTCTCCTAGTTTATTAATTTATCTAAGCCATCATTTTCCCAGCTGTCATCATGGCATGCCGAAGCGTCTCACTGGCTCTCTGAGGGCCCCATACAGTGGCGCTATGAGCCCGTTTAGAGACCTTGAAATCTACAGCTGGTCTTATTGGGGCACATAGCTCGCACAGGCAAACATACTCATTTACACACATATATAGACACACATTGGCGGTACTTCTGGGGCACCGAGCTTCACATATCTGACAGATGCTCTCCTTTTCTCATTAACTCTGGCACAATGTGAAAGAAAGAGACAGAACAACTCACTCAGGCTTTTTTAAGTGGACTTACTGTATACGTGGCCCGAATTAGGACGATTATTTCTGAAGTAGTTCAATTAATAATGAGACACAATGGGTACATTCTCACATAAGCAGATGTGACTGAAAAGGTGCGGGCTAACCTGATTTAGCACCTCTAAGTGACCTCAAATTGAAGTTGTAAAAAGTGACCCAAACTGGCCTCCATTAACTGAATGAAATGACTCAAAGCCCCCCTTAAATGACTCAGTGACCACATAATTGACTGTGTGACTACCTGTTTCAAATGGTTCAAAAAGACCTCCTTGAAGAACTCAAAGTGATCCCATTAAATAATTCAATGTTATCGCTTAAATGATTCAAAGTTAATGAGTCGTGACTACCTTGAACAAACATTGAATTATCAAAAATTATCCTGTTAAATGTCTCAAAGTGATCTTATTAAATGAATCACCTTAAATAATTCAAAATAAACACCTTAAATTACTTTCAATGGCTTAAAGTGATCACCTTAAATGATTCAATGTGATCGCTTAAATGACTTAGTCTACCATCTCAAAGTGGCTGCATTAAATTGTTAAAAGCGTTCACTTAAATGACTCAAACTGACCTCTTTCAGTGGTTCAAACTGACCACCCTAAAAACTCGAAAGTCTTGTTCTTGTGGAACATAGATTGTAGCAGTATCGTAAGCTTAGGTGAGAGTAGACGCCTCTCGCGGTTCGAACAAATAGAGCTGGGCAAGAAACTTAATCTCCTCTGACATGTCTCTTTAAAAATTTGCTTTTTTTGGCTTCAAAATGTATGGTACCATTCAGTCCCATTATATAGTTTGGTACAGCCAGGATATTTATTTTTACATAAAACTCATAAAAAAATAAAGAAAGTTATTTACACCTTAGGGGGGGAGTAAATTATGGGATAATTTTTGTGTAAAAACAGGTGAACTGTTCCTTTAAGACTGAGACAGCATTTAATCAGAGAGCTCTTCTATGATAAATCGCAAAATGACTTTCTGAGTGAGTCTACGTCTGCGTGTTCAACCTGTCAAAGCCCTTCCAACCTGCTACGAAAAACAACGAACCGTCTCAACAGGAGGCATGCAGCACTTTCCCAGAAAGAACGGACACGCCAGCTCGCTTTTTCATTACAGCACTCACATACACACGCAAACGTACTCGGGTGATCAAACGTACGGATCAAACGCATGGCTGCGTCAGAGATGTCAGACGTAATCGTCAACGCTGACGTGCGCCACGAGCTTTGATTCGTCTACGTGCCCTCAGTAGGGTGCTAGTGCAGTGGAGGAGACAGAGAGAGGGTAACGGGACAGAGGAGGCTTCAGGTGGGTTGTTTGGAGGTTTTGCGTTATTACAGCATTACTTGCGGCTGCCGTTGTCAGATGTGATTGGATTTTTTTCTCACAGTGAAGCTAAGCATATCAAACTGTCTTCTTCTGTCAAACGAGAGCTACGTTTCTATCAAAGCAACTTGCTGTAGTCAACCAACTCATTTAATAAAACTTAAAATTTACAAAAAAGTTAACTTTTTTTAGCAGGCTTCATATGGAAGACAGGGATTCACCTAGCCCCTTTAACATAAGAATAATATATAATATTGAAATATACTAGTGATTAAAATGCATAAAATAATTTATAATCACACACACACACACACACACACACACACACACACACACACACACACACACACACACACACACACACACACACACACACACACACACACACACACACACACACACACACACACACACACACACACACACACACACACACACACACACACACACACACACACACACACGCTGTCGGACGGAAGCCTTGTATGTCCAAAACTGTTACTTTTCAGGAAACGAAAGAAAACCTGTTTTCCCCCCAAAATAATTTCCAAGCTCTTTTAATGCTTTTCATTGGTTAAATATTTGATAAAACACATTGACAGATGTAAAGGGTGACCAATAGCATTGATTTTTGAAAAAACAGGGAGATATAAAATATGGATTCTGCTGTTGCTGTCGGGATGGAAACCTTGTATCCATATTTATATTATAATGAATTATTTTATAACTAAAATAAATGTATTTATTTTGTCAGGTCTGCGACACAATCTTAAAGTATAGTGAAGTTGTATACTGTATACAACTTCAGTAGTGTAAGTAGTAGTAGTGTATACTGTATGTCTTTAGGAGAAAATATTTATTTCTTTATATAGCCTATTTTTTTCCTGAAAACAGCATTTAAAATATTTAGTAACGTTATATAATACAGTTTATATATAACGGTTAATAAATGAAGACAGTTCTTGTCCTTGTTTAATGCATATTTATCAAGGCATATTAATTTGCCAACACAGATAATAACAAAAATTGTTCATGCATGCACAACTGCTAACTCTGTATAACTCTGTATGACTTCTGTTCTCTTACGAGAGTATCTCTCGTACTGCGTAATATCTTACGCTACGGGGAAAAACTCTTTTCCACGAGATATTGAAGCCAAAAATTATCCTGAATTTTTTTTAATGTAAAACGCTTTGCGGCAGCAAGCAGACATAGGCGAGACAGCTCGCGCGCCTATTGGCTGCCCTGCGGCAACAGCAGCAGCCTATCGAGAGAGGCTCTGCGTGACGTCACGACGAATGGGGGCCTTTCGCGCCCATATCGTCACGTCCCGCCAGAAAGGGCGTGGTCTCGCCCTATGAATAGGCTCGATAGCTGCTCTTACGTTGATTTTTCATCTCTTCAGCGAAGCCTCCTGCATCGCTGGATCCAGAGTGAGAAGCCGCGCCGTCGACTTGTAGCCTTTTCAGCGGGACGTGCCATCGAGCCTGGAGTCGCTGGCCTCGCCGCCTTCAGCCGCCGTACCTGCTGCGCTTTCCGGCGTACATATCCTTTCCTCTGCTTAGAGTGTGTGTGATTGCATTATCTGCTTTTTTTCCCCACCCCTCTAAAAGAGCTGCGTCTTTTTAAAGATGCCTTCCTGTGGTTCTTGCCGAGCCCCACTCAGCGATGAGGACTGCCATGTCATCTGCGTGTCCTGCCTGGGTGAGGATCACGCGGCCATCGCGCTCGCTGACGGCGGATGCATCATTGTGAACGCTTGCCTATGGTGACTCTGCGGACTCGCCTAGCTTTGTTCTCCGAGCCCGCATCCCAGCCCGCCGTGATGCCGCGCCGCAAGAAGCGCCGCGCCCAGCGCGCGCCCGAGCTATCTCCAGCCCGCCAGAGCTCGCCGGTTCGCCCGCCAGCTTCGCCGGCTTCGCTCGAGTCGCTCCCGGACGGACAGCGGCCGCCGTATACGCCGTCGAGTTGGACGACAACACGTTCTCTTTTGGCTTCGGATAGCGAGGATCGGGCGAGCTCCGTGGACCTCCCCTCCACTACCGTTTCCCGCCAACCCTCTGGGAAGAGAACCGGCATTGAGGCTGAGCTGATGCGTCTGCTCACCCAGGCCGTGGAAAGCATCGGTCTCGAGTGGGAGGCGCCCACGCCGCCCCTCTCAGCGCGGGCCCCGGCCGAGGATTGAGATAAAGCCCGAGGTCTCAAGGCCTTCCTAGTCTCTCTAGGAAAGCAACAGTGTTCAGTTCCCGCCGCGGCCGGAATTTCACCAAAACTTCTCGCTCGTTCAGTTCCAAGCAATGTGACTGTTCCAGTGTATTTCGCAGTGAGCAAGCTGGTTCCACAGCCCGCTTTCCTGCGCACAAAGGCCGTCGTTTCGGCTACTCAGCAGCGCCGCCAGGCCCGAGATCAGACACCGCGCTCTCGCTCTGCTGGACGCCGCCCCCCTCGGCGCGGGCCCCGGCCGAGGATTGAGGTAAAGCCCGAGGTCTCAAGGCCTTCCTAGTCTCTCTAGGAAAGTGACTGTGTTCAGATCCCACTGCGGCCGGATTTCCACCAAAACTTCTCGCTCGTTCAGTTCCATGCTTTGTGACTGTCCCAGTGTATTTCGCAGTGAAGCAGCCGGTGTCTCAGCCCGCTTGCCTGCGCACAAAAGCCGTTTCTATGGCTACCCAGATAAATCCAATAAAGAGTGTATTTTCTGGTGTTCCGGCCACAGCCGATGGTGTTATGAGTGTTGTAAGAATGCCCACGCCCCAGTGCCCATTCCCACACCCAGACACAGCCCGCCACGGTGCAGAACTAGCACACATAAAATCGACTCAACTCGATTGTGCAGACTGTAGTGAACGCGCCCATACAATGCCCGCTTACACTACACACTGCGTGTCCCTTGGTTTCTGTAAAAACGAAACCAACACACATTCAGTCGGCTCCGGCCGAAAGTGTTCTCAGTGCAGTAAATGTGCCCGCTGTCCCGCGCCCGCATCCTCTCACTGACACGCCGAATCCCACGAGATTCACCCCCGCTCGCTTCCTCTGCGCAACCCGTCATAGAGAAGCTGAGCGCGGCCAGGCTGCCCGCTATAATCAGCGCGCGGCTTGCACGCTGTAAACACAGCAGCGTTGATTCAGTCAGCGCGAGCTGACAGTGTTATCAGTACAGTTAATGTGCCCGCAGTCTCGCGCCCACATTCTGGCACACACGCCGAATCCCACGGGATTCACCCCCGCTCGCTTCCTCTGCACAACCTGTCACAGAGAAGCTGAGCGCGGCCAGGCTGCCAGCTGTGATCAGCGCGCGCCTCGCACGCTGTAAACACAGCATTGATTCAGTCGGCGCGAGCTGACAGTATTCTCAGTGTAGTAAATGTGCCCGCATTTAGTAAATGTGCCCACATTCTCTAACACACGCCGAATCCCACGGGATTCGCCCCGCTCGCTTTCTCTGCGCGTCCCGCCAAAGAGAAGCTGAGCGCGGCCAGGCTGCCCGCTGTGATCAGCGCGCCCCCCGCCTCGAACGCTGTAAACACGGTGTTGTGTTCCCAGTACACAGGGGCTCTCGAGCCGCCGTTCTGCCGCGGCCAGAGCCCAGATTTCATTCTACCCTTAGCTATTCACGCAGATGCGTGGTCAAGGCTTCCCGGGGTATCAAAATGGGTGTTGAACACTATAACGAGAGGCTATTCGCTACAATTCGCTCGACGCCCTCGCCGTTACACGGCGCGCGTCGAAACTACGGTGAAAGCGAAGTATCTCATCTACTTCGAGCCGAGATAGCGAAACTGCTGAGGAAAGGGATTATAGAACCTTTATCTCAGGCTCAGAGCGAAGGGGGCTTATACAGCAGATATTTTCTGGTACCGGAAAAAGGATGGTGGGCTCAGACCCATTCTAGATCTGCGACTGCTGAACAGAACGCTCGCGAAGCGCCAGTTCAGAATGCTTACGACCAGGAAAATCCTCGCGCAAGTGCACCAAGGAGACTGGTTCATGTCAATAGATCTTAAAGACGCCTATTTTCAAAGACAAATAGCGTCCCATCACAGGCGATTCTTGAGATTCGCCTTCGAGGGCCAGGCATATCAATACACAGTTCTGTCGTTCGGCCTGTCCCTAGCACCCCGTACGTTCACGAAGTGCATGGACGCGGCACTCGCTGCTTGGAATTAATAGCAGTCGACAAAGCGCTACGGCGCTTCTGTCCCCAGATAAAAGGCCACCACGTATTGGTCCGGTCGGACAACATGTCAGTGGTGGCGTACATAAATCGCCAGGGCGGCGTCAGGTCCCGAAACCTTTACAGGCTGACGGAGCGCCTCCTGGTCTGGGCTCAGCACAAACCTGCTCTCGCTGAGAGCGGCGCATGTGCCTGGTCACCTAAATGTGGGACCAGACAGGCTGTCCAGAAACAACGTCCCAGCAGGAGAATGGTCTCTGCACCCGCAGACGATCCAGCTGCTGTGGGAAACGTTTGGCAAAGCGCAGGTGGACCTGTTCGCGTCCCAAGAAAACGCTCACTGCCCGAGATTCTTCTCGAAAAGCCGGGACGCGCTGGCCCATGTTTGGCCCCGCCGCCCCCAATATGCTTTTCCCCCTGTCTCACTCCTGCCTCAGGTGTTGGAGCGAATCAGGAGGGAGGGATGCCCAGTGCTACTCATAGCTCCGCTCTGGACAAACCAGTCGTGGTTCCCTGTCCTGATGCAGCTGACCAGCGCTGCCCCATGACCTTTACTGTTGAGGAGAGACCTCCTCTCTCAGGCGGAAGGCTCGATTTGGCATCCTCGCCCGGATTTGTGGTCCCTGCACGCATGGGCCATCAACGGGTACCCGCTGACCTCCCAAAGGGAGTGTTAAACACGATCGCGCAGGCTAGAGCCCCGTCTACCAGACGGCTCTACACCTCGAAGTGGTCTGTGTTCTCTGCTTGGTGTCAAGCGCAGAGCTTTTCACCTGTAGACTGCGGGGTTACGGAAGTGCTTTCCTTCCTTCAGGAGCTACTGGATAAGGGCAGGACCCCTTCCACGCTCAAAGTATACGTGGCGGCCATAGCAACGTTTGCAAAACCGGTGTCTGGCCAGTCACTAGGAAAGAACGACTTAGTCGTGCGTTTCCTTAGAGGAGCTCGGAGGCTAAACCCTCCCAGGCCCCCTTCAGTCCCGACATGGGACCTTTCCACGGTTTTGGAGGCCATGAAAGGTGCCCCATTCGAGCCAATCCAGTCGTCAGACATGAAACACTTGTCTTTCAAGACAGCGTTTCTTATGGCTCTCGCTTCAGTGAAGCGCGTAGGGGACTTGCAAGCGCTTTCAGTGAGCGCGTCATGCATGGAGCTGGGACCTAATGACTCAAAGGTCATACTCAAACCGAAGCACGGCTACGTGCCAAAGTCCCTCAACACACCGTTCAGGGCCCAGGTGATTTCCCTGTCTGCCCTTCCGGTTCTCAATGAGGAGAAGGACGCGAGCCTCCTTTGCCCTGTCAGGGCACTAAGGGCTTATGTGTCCCGCTCGTCTGGTTTCAGACAGACTGAGCAGCTTTTCGTTTCGTTTGGCGGCCGTGCTAAGGGACTTGCCGCTTCGAAACAGAGCCTATCCAGATGGATAGTCGGTGCCATAGCGCTGGCTTACACTTCTAAGGGCCTACAGTGCCCTTTGGGTGTTAGAGCGCACTCCACAAGAGGCATGGCCTCCTCGTGGGCATGGTCTAGCGGGGTTACCCTGCAAGATATTTGTATGGCCGCGTGCTGGGCCTCGCCGTCTACATTTATAAAATACTATAACCTGGAGGTTCCCGCCTTACAAGCTAAGCTTTTGGCGGTATAAAATTCAGTGCTATCTGCCCGCTGTGCGGCTCGGATACTGAGTTTGACCTGCGTATTGCTCACTGACCGGTACAGCAGCTCATTAAAATGTTGACACACTTGTGGCCACCCAGTTCAGGCTGAATGTTCACCCTGACGGTATGGTCTATTTGTCACATGATTAGCTCCTTTCGGATGCTATTTTACAGGGAATGATGCCTCTAGCCTCTCTTCCCTCACTCTCTGTGAGTTTATGGTGATCATGCACTATATGCGCCCCGGGCTTCGGCCCCTGGGACTTTGGTGTTGGATCCCTACCAGCACGGCGTGTTGCATTGTGTTCCCCATAGCGTAAGATATTACGCAGTACGAGAGATACTCTCGTAAGAGAACGTACTCGGTTACTAACGTAACCTCGGTTCTCTCTAGAGAGGGAACGAATACTGCGTATCTTGCCGTGCTTGGAATACGCTCTGGTTCGCTTCGGCGATGAAAACCAACGTAAGAGCAGCTATCGAGCCTATTCATAGGGCGAGACCACGCCCTTTCTGGCGGGACGTGACGATATGGGCGCGAAAGGCCCCCATTCGTCGTGACGTCACGCAGAGCCTCTCTCGATAGGCTGCTGCTGTTGCCGCAGGGCAGCCAATAGGCGCGCGAGCTGTCTCGCCTATGTCTGCTTGCTGCCGCAAAGCGTTTTACATTAAAAAAAATTAAGGATAATTTTTGGCTTCAATATCTCGTGGAAAAGAGTTTTTCCCATAGCGTAAGATATTACGCAGTACTCGTTCCCTCTCTAGAGAGAACCGAGGTTACGTTAGTAACCGAGTACGTTTGCGTCTTTTCCTACCTAAATTTCACATATCTGCTTTGTATTTATGTAACATGAAAACAATCTTATAACCCAATCCCAATATTCACACCCTGGTTGCACGTTGCTTCCTTTTTGAAAAGCATTATAAGCAGCCGCCTCAGTATGGCATGGGTTATTATAGTCTGTGGAGACTGGTTTCAGTGGTGTGTCGGTGATCTCCAGAGATCCGTGGACTGCCTATGTGCGTTTCAGCGAGGGGCCGTGAGCGTGAACACCAAATGAAATTACATTCCTGCAAAACTATTTTTTCTGCTGCTGCTGACAAAAAAAAAAAAAAGCTCTAGGTCTGATAAGAAAGCTTGTCGTCAATATTCCCTCAAAACCCAACACATCTGCTCCAGAAAAGAAAAAAAATTTCTGAAAGAATAGGAAGAAAAAATGTATGATGTTCTCCGGAAGCTTTTTTGACAACTCAGCTTTTTCTCTGAAGCTACGGAATGATAAATGAAATGAGATGAAAAGAATTGTTTTATGCCAAATGAACATATTGCAAAAACTTTATCCATTATCTATCCATCCATCCATCAATCGTATTAGTATATTTTCCCAGCAATTTATCATATTAACAATATATCATAATAATATTTTTGAAAGTTTTCCTCGGTTTTATTGTCCATTTTATCTTAAAAATGACAAAAGGCAAGTTTGTTTATGAAAGAATTGAAAATTCTTTTGCCTATTTAAAATTCTATAACCGATTGTAAAATTGCTCTGTCAAGTATCAAACATTGAGTTGAACCATAAAAAAGTGAATTTTCTACACCACTTGCATATTTTTGCATATTTTATTAGGTGTAATAAGGTCCCAATATAGCAAAACAAAGATGTATTTTGTATTTGATTTTGATTTAATTTCTGTAGGACCTCCAATGTATTTACTGTAGGTTGCCTGAAGTTAACGTTCTTTTCACAAGGGAGCTAAAACTAAAACCATGTAGCTATCAACTGCATTTATTCTCTTTGTAAATTCAAAGCAGAACAATTAAGATGCACATTTCAGTGAAGAAAAATTCCCAGGAATAAATTGGAAGCAAAAGGTGAAGAATGTTATTATTTTTTGTGTGCATGTGTGAGAACATTTCATTAGATGTCAAAGCTGGAGTGGGACCAAACCACACTGTAATTGCACATTCCATTTTTAGCTAATGAAACAAAGAGATTGAAGAAAGGGTTTTTGTATATTTTAAATAAGGGATTTCTCATGTGGGAGTAATCTTAATGCCATGTCTATATAAAGCATAAATGACAGTGTGTCGAGCAGGACGAGGCCGAGGGCCGTAAGAGAGAGGCGCGAGGCCGGTGGCGTGATTACGGATGAGCGACACCTGCGCGACACACCGGTCTCGTATCTCTCACGGAGTGGAAAGGAGGAGCGACGACAGTGAAGAGAGAGAGAGGAACAGGCCTGGACTTATGTTGTGTTTTGTTTTATTATGTGACAGCAGTCGTCCGTGAGGGGCTGCTGTCTTTTACTTTCGTTTTGTATTTGTTTTATTTTTGGTATTAAAATGTGTGTGAACGTTCGCCGGTTCCCGCCTCCTTCTTCCTACAACATAACCTTATTACAGACAGCTATTCACAAAGATCTCAAAGATGTATTTATATGTTGAACTCAGCGTCTCAGGGAACATGAAAGTGAAACATTTGGTTTCTATTAAAGTGCACTTTATTATGCTATTTTAAAGGTTCCTAATTTTTTTAGAGGTCGTTTACAACAGGTTTACGTGCATCTAAGGTAAAAAAAAAAAAAACACTGATTTTCTCATAATATACATTGCACATCACCTCATTTCAAAGAGTCTGAAAATTGTTCTTTCAAAGATTCAGTCTCTCTAAACCCCTCCTTTCCAAGAGTTACTCTGCTCTGATTGGTCAGATGGCCAAGTCTGTTGTGATTGGTCTACTCTGCTTTGATTGGTCAGATGACACAGTCTGTTGTGATTGGTCAGATGACACAGTCTGATGTGATTGGCTACTCTGCTCTGATTGGTCAGATGATCCAGTCTGTTGTGATTGGTCTACTCCGCTCTGATTGGTCAGATGATCCAGTCTGTTGTGATTGGTCTACTCCGCTCTGATTGGACAGATGGCCCAGTCTTATGTGATTGGCTACTCTGCTCTGATTGGTCAGATGATCCAGTCTGTTGTGATTGGCCTACTCCGCTCTGATTGGTCAGATGATCCAGTCTGTTGTGATTGGCCTACTCTGCTCTGATTGGTCAGATGACCCAGTCTTTTGTGATTGGACGACTTTGGGAGACACCAACTCCATTTGTCACAAAATTTGATTAAAACTTTACAAACCTTTTATATTCACAAACAGTATATATTATAAAATCATTATGACATCGGAATTGATTCTATTTTGTTTTAATAAATGTCATCTAAATAAATCGTAGGCTTAGCCTTTTTGTTTTTTTTTTTGATAAAAAAGCCACATTACATTTATATGTGTTGCAAAAGCCATTTGTCTTTTAAGACAAACAGTGAAGATTTTAAGAGCCTAACGCCAGTGAAGTGCTTGAAGATGCACAGCACCACAGAACCGATAAATACTCCAAGCACCCCTGTCTCCTCACATCCCAGAATGCAACGGAAATATGCCACTGTCTCTTGCTCCTGCTGTCACCGCTTTCATTGATGGAGGGAGACAAGAGAACAGTGGGATTCTGGGTAAAGACTCTGAAACAGATTATTGTAGGCACAATAGCGTTGTAAGGGAATGAAGACATGTACACAGCTATATTATAATATTTGAGACCACATCAAAACCGGATTCTTTTTCCATAGAAAACACAAATTTACCATTTAATTCATGATGTCTACTATAATGGATGGAAGTATTTTCAGTTACATAAGGTAAACTATAACATACAGCGATAGCTCAATAAAAGTGTTCATTGAATATTATTCTGATATTCTACAAGTAATTGGTGATTCACTACTAGTGTTGTGGTATTTGATTCATCCTAGTAAATCTTTTTAATGAATTCAAAAGAAAGACTGTTGTTTAGGCTACTTATTCATTACTTGTGTGTCTTTTTGAGTCACTGAATCACTCATTCAGTCAATGACTCAATTTAATTAAAAGATCTGTTCTCAAAAAATATCTGTTCACCTAAAAGATTTGTTCAACTAGCTATTCACCATATTGAATGTTGACAAAATTAAATTTATATATAATATTTTGATTCATCATCTCAGTAGAATCTTTTGAACCAACTAAAACGTGTTCATATTTGTCTACTTATTAATTAAGTACCTTTTTAGGTCATTGGCCGTTTCTCAATACCAAGTAGGCCTACGCAAACTTCGGACTTGCGTCTGGTAGTTCGGACTTGCAAGTTCGACTCGGGAGAACGAACTCCCGAGGACGGGAGGACGCGAGTCCAGTTATTCTGCAAATGGAACAGTGCGTTCTTGCTCACGTCACTCAGCTCGCTCTGGCTACTCCGGTTATCTCTCTATGTATATTTTAGGCAACCATAAAACGAAATATAAAACACCACTCAAAAATATTAAACATATTAATGGCCACACAAATCTGGTTCAGGCTACACATACATTGATTATCTTCACTGCATTTATAACACGAAATATAAATCGCAACCCTTCTTTTTTGTTTTTTTTTTTTATTGAAAAAAAAATGAATCATTAAAACGGACATTTAAAAAACAGACAGGGTTGTTTCATTTTATTTTATTATTCATGTTCATACAGTGAAGACAATGTAAAATAAATATTACAAATATTCGAATTATTTTAAAATATATTAAATAAAATTACACAACCCTGTTTCTTTTTGTTAAATGTCAGTTTTAATGATCAATCCAGTATAAAAGTAGCCTAAAAGGTATAAAAAGCGATATAACGAGAAATAAAGCAAACGATTAGGTCAAACATAAGTCGGCTCTCTAATAGTGCTAGTTACTTAACTTATAGAAAGTTAAATTTAAATAGCCTAAATATATAAAATTATGAAACTTCACTTAGCCCTCAGCCAAAACAAATTGCCATGGAATAAACTATAGATTACAAACTTTATATTAATCTATATAGATGAATTGTTTAACCACTAGACTAGAGACATCAGAGCCAGCGGCAAACATCAAAGCACAAGCCGAGGAAAAGCTCTTCCAGTCGGGTTGATCAGCGCCGAACGCCCGCTGATTGCCTGGATCTCACAACTCCGAAAACGTCAGATAGATTTTTCAAATAGGCGCTCTCTTTATAAATAAACCACAGATTTGAGCTTTAAACAACTACATTCTCGACTGAAACACTCTTAAAATTGCATTTCGTGACACAATAACAGTAGTATTTTGATATTACGCGGGTTTTCTCCTCTGCTATTGACGCTTGCTGGTTGGTGCGAGATGCATTCTGGGATACCTGTCTGTCTCGAGTCCGCACAAGTCACCTCTCCATGCATCCTCGGTAAACGGGGTGGATCAAGAACACATACGGGGATTTGAACTGTTCTTGGCTAGATGTGAACTTTGAATTGGAACAGTACTTGCAGTGTTGCCAGATTGGGCGGGTTGACCCTTCGCGTGGAGCTTGATTGACAGGTGTTCTAACCAATCATACTTCGCCATCCGCCATTTTGTCCGAAAAAGCAGCCAGTAGAGTTAGGAGGATTTGAACTTGGTAAAATGAATATACTGACGCCTTTCCGCGGTTAAAACAACATTACTTCTTATGTTCGTTCATGTTTATTTGATGCTATAAATGAACTAGAAGGAAGAGATGATCGGATCACGAGCAGCTTTAACGGATGCTCTACAGCGATCTGTCACGGCACATTAAAGAGCCCCAAAACGGTATTTATTGTTTAAATTTCTTTCAAAAAATGACCACATTTGAAAGCTGAGACTTTGTTTAATATGTTTAATATCAAAAGTAACCGAAAAGTAACCTGGTCTGTCCTGTCTGTCCGCGTGTTGTCAGTCTCCTCTCTGCTCCGCGATGTATTTTTCACTGCGTGAGAACATGGTAAGAGCGTGAGAGCGGTGTAGCTTGTCGGAACATAGCGACAGTAACTAAGGAGGGCGGGTCTTTGCGAAGGGTCAATTGGACGGTTTTGAATTTGATTGTGCGGGTAAAAAAGGGTTTGGGCGGGTGGACAAAATTTGGGCTGGTTTGGGGTCAGTTCGGCGGTTTTCAAACATCTACTTATTAAAGTCTAATTGGTTAAAAAACTAAGCTAAAGTGTGCATGATGTGCTGTCATCATGACAAACACACACACGCCCATGCAGAGTCAGCTGGCGTTGGTGTTGATGTCACCGATGAGCACGCACGCACTTATAGCCAATCAGCGATAGGCAGGCAGACGCGATTTAGCGCAATAACTTGAAGGCAGCTGTATATTCTAGTGATCAATAATGCCAAAGTGACCTACATATACAGTAAGATGTATCTACAGTAAAGAGTAAGATAGTGATCAACTCTAAAAACGTACACGTGGTGGGAGATGACTCGATGGTTAACTCTGAGAGGAGAGCAAAGTTCAGTTGAAATACTTGAATTGGAATCGAATATGGGACGACTCCTGTCCATGTGCACTAGCCTAACCAGACATCTGCAACGTTTACACCGTCCAGACTGCATGAACTCTCCTGTCCCTGACAGCTGCTGAAAAAGGTTTGATCAACAATGAATCAGTTTTGACTGCTAAATTCTGCATTATGTTCTACAATGTGTAACAGCTACTTCTGAGGGTTAAAGTCATCGGTACATTTCTTGATTGCCGTTTTGACAGTGTCCACCTGGACATTTTAGTCATATTTGCTAATTCTTCTTAATTATTGCCCTGTTTTGATCCGTTTTCCTGGGAAATTTATTTATTGTATTTTATCATCGTTATTTTGTTTTAAGGAGATAAAAATGGTACTTATCAACCTTGAATGACATGATTGTATCACATTATTTTGGCAGTAAATTTTTGGGCGGTTTTTTCTCGGAGTGGGCGGTTTTTGGTGAGCTTTTGGGCTGGAAATCACCGTCCCAATCTGGCAACACTGAGTACTTGGGCAGCGACTGATGACGTTTCACAAGTCCACAAGAACACAAGTACAGACAAGAACGCATATTGAGAAACGGCCTTTGTATTCGCCAATGACTCGGCCAGTCAATGATTCATTCATTTAAAAGATCCATTGACTTAAAATATCCATTAATTTAAAAACAGATATGTTCACTTAAAAGATCTGTTCACTGTTGAATTTGTTGAGCTAAATAGCAAATTCAAGTCAAATAGAGCATTAGCGCTTGCAACGCCAAGGTCATGGGTTCAATTCCAGGGAAAGCAAGAACTGATAAGAATGTAAATGTGTACCTTGAAATGCAATGTAAGTCGCTTTGGATAAAAGCGTCTGCCAAATGCATAAATGCAAATGTAAATAATAGGAAAAATTTTGATCTAAAAATGAGAAAGGTTAAAGGTTAAAGTAGTTAAAGGTTAACTACTTAGTACTCAGAGGGGGATATAGTAAATACTAATACATTACAAATTTACATATTTCTATTCACCCTTTCACTCACATGATGTCAATAAAATATAAAAAAGTCTATTAAATTAGATAAATGCAAACAGAAGTATTTTGGCTGGTGGTCTTGGGACTTTTGGATAAAAAGAGCATGCAGTTGAACGCTGCTATCAGGCCTGCAAGACACATTGTGTGAGTCCTGTAGCTCAGCGTCCGTGACTCCCTGAGAGCCTACGATAAACCGACACTCCCACTTAATCAGGCGCAGTGTGTGTGTGTGTGTGTGTGTGTGTGTGTGTGTGTGTGTGTGTGTGTGTGTGTGTGTGTAGTGTCCATTTTCTCCTGTAGCATGTTTGAGTTTTCACTTTAAAGCTTTAGGTTATTTCCGAGGCTATTATTGTTCCCGAGGGAGTGTGAACATACACTACCAGTACACTCATGTTGTCCGGATCGCTCAATGCCAATTATTGTCTGCCTGTACGGCAACAGAAAAATTGAGACTAGATATCTACTTCCTGTCTCCATCCCATCTCTCTTTTACTCAGAATAAAATGTGTGTGTGCTGCTCTCGCTTTAAGTGAGAAGAATGTGGCGACAGTAGAGGAAATCACAACCCACACCTCAGTTTTTCACTCCTTTTTTTTTTTTTTTTTTTTTTTGCTAGGATCGTGCTAAAGTGAATGTTCATGTCATCTAATGCCTCAGGTCCTCTTCCAGCAGACGTGTGAACTGCTTTGCTGTGTTCTTAACCCTTAACCCGGTGTCCTTCCAAGTTCATGTCAGCGGTGGAATTGTTAAAGTCTCTGGGGTTTTCTTCTAATCTTGTCCTTCTGAGTGGAAAATTGGCGAATTTATGGACATTGGTCCAATGTCAAAGACGCTTCTCAACCTCATGCCTTGAAGTCAGACTAGCTTATGGTTTTACATGACAGCCCTTATTGGCCCTAACCAAGTTCACCGAACATGTCTCCCAATTACTTTAACAACTGTCCTGAGAAGTCAAAAGTCATCTAAAGTCCCAGACAAAACAGTTTGTCATTGGTAGACTACTATGTTGACGAAATGCAGCTACATTTTGAATGGAAGTCAATGGAGAAAGCAGAATGCTTTTTTTTTTTTTTGGTGGCAGAATACTAATCAGTTAAACGTTGACCCCTTGAGGTCCACCCACTCGTAGTCCACTTGATCAAAGTTAGATCACCTTAGACCTGTTAATAACCATGAATGACATTATTAAAATCAATACAATGTGATCTAAAACAGGATGGTGAATGAGAAAAAAATAGAGCAAGATTTAATATTATCCATTGGGAATTGGTTGGATCATAACAGCCTTAACGCCAAAGTATGCTTAGTTTCTATCCGGATGGTGCATGTGACTTGAAAACAAAGTCCACTAGATAGTGCGCATGGGTCTTTCCACACTCATGGCCAAAGAAGAAATACTTTAAAAGACAGAGCAGAACGCAGCAAATGAAGAATACCAGGGCCTTAAATATGATACGTTGTTGGTATTAGTGTCTAATTTGTTAAAGAATCGTTGTATTTAGTGGTTCACAGAACTGGTCTGAATGATTCATTGGCTAAAGAAATTACTTGATTTGCTCTCTTAAGTCAGACTGAAAGACTTGTTGGCAAAAACGATAAAACAATTCACAGAACCCTTCACAGAACTGGTCTGAATAGTTCATTCCTCCAACAAAATGATTGATTCACTTTTAAATTGGACTGAATGACTTATTGGCAAAAATGATAAAACAATTCACAGAACCAGTCTGAATGATTGACACAACTGGTTTGAATGATTCATTCATCCAACAAAATTATTGATTCACTCTTAAATTGGACTAAATGACTTGATCACGAAAAAGAAATAATGATTCACAGAATCAGTCTGAATGATTGACAGACAGAACTGGTCTGAATGATTCATTCCCCCATCTAAATGATTGATTCACTCACAAATTTGACTAAATTACTGAATAAATGATAGAATGATTCACACACAAACAGTCTCACCAAATTAAATGATAGATTCACTGACAAAATAACTTGTTTCTGAAAACTAATTTGCTTGTCAAATGGACTGACTGATACCGAATTGAAACCGAATTGAACAACTAATTCACGAATCACGAATTTAAATGATTTGGTCCGATTGGTCCTTGAGTTGACAACTCACTGAATCACTGAACCATAATCACTGAATGAAATCTTTAAAACAATATTCATGTGAAACTCTTGAACTCTTGAAGGGATGGGTAGTACGGCAAATTTTTTATAAAACCATAAAAATACCACATTCACATTACGTAAATGAGTCTTCATGAAGTCAACATCCACTCACATGGAATCTGAGCCCATCTCAGCACGGATGCTTCTCTCATCTGCCGTCTCCCTGGAGACAGCAACCATGGAAACCATGACAGGCCCCATTGACTGCAATCCCACAATTCCCTGTCCACTCGGCATGTACGGTAAAAGCTTTCGTCTGGAGGGCTTCTTTATTCAGGTGACTTCAAAGGTAGATTAGTTTACCTGCAATCGATTTGGCACACGAGGAAAAGACGAGGACGCCCTCCAGATCTAAAGAAGCACAATAACAATAAATCTCAAAAGACATTTTAACCACAGCCTAGAGATGAAACAGTTTCGTTATGAATTCCGAAAAATTTGAAGTTTCGTTACATGACATAACAAGGTAGGACAGACAAGAGGAAGATCTTAAGTGCCATTTCAAACAGTAATTGTTTAACATGGATATGAGGTCATTTCAGAATGATCAGGCACTAGTTGGAATAGGAAATCTCAGTGTTTTTCTACCACTACAAATTGGACCCAGTGACTTGTTCACAAAAGCTATAGAACAATTCACAGAAACAACCTAAACGTACGGTGGCTGGGAAAGCTCAACGTGCTGCAACTGAAGTAAACACATCTTCATCAGTTAGTTAGACAACACATTTACTGCAAATACAATGCAAGCAAATACAGAAATGAGCTGCAAAAACTCACAACCAAATACAGAAGCAAGCTGCAAATACTCAAAATGCAAATAAATTTAGAAACACACTGCAAATACTCTAGCCTGGGAAAACCCAGACAACTTCCGGCAAATTTAGATTTGCTCTGAAAGTTACTCTGGCAAAGAGCTCATTCAAGTCCATTTCCAATCCGCCGAAATCGTGGCACCAATCAGAAGCGTTGGGGCGGGCTTTACACGATGACGACAGCACTGGGATTTTGAAGCCTACATTACAAAGATGGATGCCGTCATCAAACATCACTCGTTCGAATCAGCTATCGCGTCTGTTTTAAGCGATTTAAAAAATTCATTTTCGTTATAACCCGAGCAAAGAACAACACTCAAAGCCTTCATGTCTAAAAAATATGTTATCGCTGTCTTACCGACTGGATTCGGCAAAAGTCTGATATACCAGTGTGGCGAGCAGGACGATCGAGGCCGAGGGACGTGATAGGACGGCGTGAGTAAGGCCGATCTCGCATCTCTCACGGAGGAGCGGAAGCATAAAAGGAGGAGCGAGGACGGTGAAGATCGAGAGAGGACAGGCCTGAATTTTATTTGATGTTTTGTTTTATTATGTGTGGCGGCAGTCGACCATGAGGGACTTTGTATTTGTTTTATTTTGTCATTAAAATGTGTGAATGTTCGCTGGTTTCCGCCTCCTCCTTCCCATAACAACAAGCCCCGTTGGTCAACACTAAACTAATGGGTGGGTCTTAGCCATAGACTAGCAAGAGCCCTAAGCATACGTCATCTCCTTCATCGCTATGATTGGTTTTAGGTCTATCCAATTGCGCCAAGAGTAGGCTTGGGTATCGAGTATCGAGTATCGATTGGAACCGGGACTTGCTTTGCGATTTTCCCGGAATCGTTCAAAAGTTTAAATTTCGATTCCTAGTTTCGATTCCGCCGACCGGAAGAAGAAACCGCTGAACACCAATGAAGAAGCGTCCACCAGAAGTGTTGGCATAACCGAGCGAAGTAACTCGAGAGTCGTCCTATGCTGCGTTCACTCCAAACGCAAATAGCGCGTCAAATTCGCGCCTACCGCGTCTAGTTATACGCTTGAACACTTTGAATCCATTCGCGCGTCAAGAGCGAAATGACGTGCGTAAAAAAGGAGTATTCGTGTCTATATACACGGATATTATAAACTGAAAAGCGGGCCTGTCCCCATTCGCGCCACAGGAATTGTTTACGCGCGTTAAGCCTGGTTTATACTCGACGCGTCCGCAAGGGCGCGAAGCGCGCGCGGCAAAAATGACGTCATTGCGGTGTGGGCGGTCGTGCGCGTTGGGTGCGCAAGACCCCATTTCGCCTGGCGGTGTGCACGGCACTTTTTGTAACTTCGCGCGCGGCGCCGCATCCGAAGATGAACGACTTCGAGCCGAATCAGGCCGAACTGGTACTGTACCAGCATGTTTATGATCCTTCTATACACAGATACATTTGCATTGATGGGCGACCATAAAAGCCTCTCATTTTGTGAATAGGAACACATTTGCATTAAGCACCCAGTTTGCACTTGTCTAAAGTAATTACATTTACAAAATAAGCATACAATAACAGAAGTAAGCCCTGCTGATGAAATTAAGGTTTAAACACTCTTCAATAAGGCTTCAGTTGTTTAGTTTACATGCAGTGAAAGTAGGCTACAATAAACCTACTGCATTTATTACTCTTTTATGAATCGGCAATTAATAAACTACTAATAAACGGCAAACTACTTCTTCACTGCTGATTCCTGGTTGTTTAGAGGAGAAGTACTCCGAGTCGCCCCCTGTCGTTTCACAGAATAGCACAACGGCGAGCGCGTCAAGTATAAACGCCTCGTCCGTTTGGAGAGGGGCGCGCGCAGTCAGCGGAGACTCGCGCTCGTGCGGACGCGTCGAGTATAAACAAGGCTTAACGCGTCTATGCATTGACTTAACATTGAAATCACTCGCGCCAGACGCTCTATTCGCTTCTGGTGTGAACGCAGCATCAAACCAAGGCATGGATATGTTCAAAAGTGCTCTCGACGGCGTTCAGAGCACCGGTTATTTCGCTGGTTGCTCTCTCCTCGCCAGATGACAAAGGTTTTACAAGTTGTTTCTTATTGTTTATTTGCTATTCTGCACCAGGTTAGCCCATCAGTGGAAGCACATTAACATGTTTAAGTACCTGCAGCATCATACATCATGTGTAAATGTGCTTTCATGAGGTTTTCAAAAATAAAGCTCTTGAGGAAAGTGTACCCCTGTGAAAATATATTCATAATTTATAATATTGGTAACACTTTACAATAAGGTTCGTTAGTTAACATTAGTGTACTACATTAGTTAATATGAACTAATAATGAGCTGCACATATGCAGCATTTATTGATCTTTGTTAATGTTAATTTCAACATTTACTAATACTTTATTAAAATCTTGTTAACATTAGTTAATGCACCGTGAACTAACATGAACAAACAATGAACAGCTGTATTTTTATGAACTAACATTAACAAAGATGAACAAATGCAGTAACAAATGTACTGCTCATGGTTAGTTCATGTTAGTAAATACATTAACTAATGTTAACTAATGAACCTTATTGTAAAGTGTTACCATAATATTTATATTCACGTTCATAGATTTGATATTTATATTGTAGTTGAAAACAGCCCTGTGAGAAATTCATATATGTTCATAAAAAGTAAAAGGTTAAAAGATAGATTAAAATTGATGGAGAAGGTCAGACTATTTCCTTCAGAAAGACCGTTGGTTAGCTAGCTCATTTAAAATATCCTAAACTTTTTTGACCCTGCCTATTAAAAGAATCGAAATCGAGAATCGTTAGGAACCGGAATCGAAACTAGGAATCGGAATTGGAATCGGAATCGTTAAAATTAAAACGATACCCAACCCTAGCCAAAAGGGTTGAGGGACGTCCGTTGGTGACGCCCCTTTGGAAATGATTTGTCTATAGAGCTTTGCCAGACCCTAACTCAGTTTCAACAGAGAAGGGTCTGGTTTTAACCAGGCTACAAATACTCACAATGTAACCAAATACAGAAGCGAGCTGCAAATACACACAATGCAACAAAATTCAGAAAAGAGCTGCAAATACTCACAACAACGCAACCATATTCAGAAACACACTGCAAATACTCACAATGTAGCCAAATACAGAAAAGTGCTGCAAACACACACAACATAACCGAATACCGAAACAAGCTACAAATACACACATCGGAACCAAATACAGAAACGTGCTACAAATACATACAACACAGGCAAATACAGAAACATCAATACACCATTGTACATCAGTACATTGAGTACATCCAAACTCAATCCAAAAATGTTGACATTTATCAAAAATAAAATAAAGGTCAAAAATTATAATCAGCAGGAATTTTTGCCTGGACGATGGGAGAAAACAGACATTTTCAACTCAAACAGCAATTTTTTTAAAACAATTTTTACACCTGTAAATGACAAAGCGATTACCACCTGAATAGGGCTAAAAGGTTTCAGTTCACTCAATGTCACACTGAAATATCATCATGTGACTGACTACATATGAGGCAACTTTATTGGACAACATTCTTTCCTTGAATTAATTAATAGCTGTCAAAATTCATTTTTATCACGGTTTTATCACAGAAGTTTTATCAGGGAAAAAGCCATACAAACATTATTTTACAGAAGCTCCCTTGAAAAACAATTACTGGCCAAATGGGGTTTTAGCACATACTGTATTGCTATGGTCCTTTTCGTGAGCACACAATAACTGTTATACAACGCTCTCCATCTCTCTCTTTAAGTTGCCGCACGTATGGCAGCCCAATAATCTCAAGCTTTCAAAACATTGCTCGCTCTATGCCGGCCCGCGCGCTGGAGTGATGTGCAATTTGTTTAGCGAGAGGCACTCTATAACGGCTAAAGGGAGGAACGCAACTGGAAGAAAAGCCTTTTATTGCTCCAACATGGAGATCTTTCAGACAACAGCAAAATATACAGACACTCCACTTTCCTGCCAGTCAAAGCACAGTCCATCTAAAGAGATGGCCGAATATTTGTGGACAGTTAGGCCTGTTGAATCACTATCTCCGCCTTTCACTATGACTCCAAGATATTTGAGGACACAATAGGACTGTGGAGAGATGAAAATAGAACAAAAAAAAAAAGGCTTACAGTTAGTATAATTCAACTATCTATATATATATATATATATTAATCTATGACCTACGGCCGAATTACAGCCGTGCTGATATAGCTAGGGCAATATCGCACGGCTACTCGTGTGATATTGCTCATATAGGCCTATTAAGAGGAGGTTATTTAGTGTTAATCCAAAAGGAAACCCAGTTTCATGACCATGAAACACAATCCACACACAAGGAGTCTGAAGAATCAAAACACACTTAGCCAGCCTTGCTGTTACATTCGCTCAAAGCTGGATATCATGAAAAGGCCTTGTGTACGTGCCCCAATCGTGCACTTTTCAAAGGCAGCGAATCAAAGGCCAACCTAAAAAAAACACTGCCAGACCAGAATCACAAAACACCATCCGCACAAGTCCTATATTTACTCGGTTTTCCCGTCTTCCTACTTTTCCCGTCCTTTCAGATCTCAACGTCTTAAGATTTTTAGAAGAATGTTATAAATAAATAATTATATTAAATATAATAAATTATACATCTAATATATCAATGACAACAAACAAAATCCCAAACAAACAAATGAAATAAACATAGTTTCATGACTGAAACAAAATGAAAGTGAATAAACAATTATGTTATTGTATTTATAATATATGATAATACATATAATACATTAATAATAATAATAAAAAAATAATAAAAAAATGCATATATATATATATATATATATATATATATATATATAACAGGGATAAAAAAATGAATGTGAATAAACAAATTAAATGTTTGGGTAAACCATCCCTTTGAATACATCTCAAGTCAGTAAAGTTAGAATTATGCAATCATTAAAGAGTTTGTGAAAGAGTAAATAAATTGCTCCTTGGTTGTTCAGAAATATGAGAAACACACTTACATGTGACATTGTATGGAATCCATGTTGTGGTCTGTGGAGCTGGATCAGTTATCAGGCTTATGGATAGTGAAGGGCTGTGAGTCACATTCAAATCCCCCATGTCTGACTCGGTATGTAGTCTGACTGTGTAGTCTAGACAAAGAATCGTGAGGATATAAAATAAAATACAAATCTTTAAAATACAAATACATGTTCAAAATCAAATGTATGTATAATCATGTTTTAACACAGTATTTGCTTTGCATCTAAGAAACTGCTTGTATGAAACTCTCAGTTAGCTCTGACACACCAGCTTCGAACAGAAAGTGTCGACAATTGTCTGAGATCAGACTGTGAAGCTGTTGGCTGACTCACAGAATCTCCAAAGTGTGATCTGGCTTCTGATTGGCTGTCACTGCGCGCATACAGTCCCACGCCCTTATTTTTAGAAAAAATAACCGTTGGATGAAACACTGGTGAGCTTTCAAAGTTATCAGTCAAGAACATATGAAACTGTTTATGACGATCTTGCTGGCAATTTACGTAAGTACATGCTGCAATTTTCGAAAGATTTTCTCTCCCCAATTTATGAACGATTTTTACTCAGTCTCAGATATGATAACCAAAAGGGTCATCTTCAAAAGAGGAGATTACCAGTAATAGATTTACATATACAGCTAATTAAAGAAATATCAACTGTGTTTAAAGATAAATGATGCTGAGATAAATTGTGTTATTAGTGTGCTGTCTACTTAGACAGCATTTTAAGGCAATAAACATACTCGAAGTAATTCTATTCCTTCTACAATACCTTTTTGGTACAAAATTTAAGGCAGCACCGTATGTATCCTTTACAGAGAAGGAAATCCCAGGATGCAGTGCAAGCTCAGTGAAAAACATCCAAGATCGTTGAAGACTCAAGAAATTATGATTATTACACTTATAATTTATTAAATACTTAAAAAGTAGCAATCAAAAAGTGTAGTATAATAAACAAAAAATATTTTTTAAATTTGTGTGTAAAGTACTTCTCATGTTGTCCCAACCCCGGAAGACCTTCGTTCATCTTCGGAACACAAATTAAGATATTTTTGATTAAATCTGAGAGCTAGGGGTAGTAGGCTCACTATTGGCCAACACTGGTCATGCGTGTGACGTACAACATAGAAGCACTACGCTATTACACTACGTGTACTGACTCGAGGCCCACAGAGAAGGAAATGAATAGTTGAAATAAAGTCGTTATTTTAGGTTTTTTCCGCACAAAAAGTATTCTCGTCGCTTGATAAATTTAAGATTGAGCTACCGTAGTCACTTGGACTATTTTAACGATGTCTTTAATGACTTTTCGGTGCTGGGAAGTTTCAATCCCTTAGAAGCCTATGAAGGAGTGATCTAGCTCTCGGATTTAATCAAAAATATCCTAATTTGTCTTCCGAAGATGAGCGAAGGTCTTACGGGGTTGGAACAACATGAGGGTGAGTAATTACTGACAGAATTTTCATTTTTGGGTGAACTATCCCTTTAACAACATGCCAACATCAACTACTGGAGTCTTACTCAATTCTTGTGCCCTTTAGGCCCGTTCTAAGGACAATACCTATAACAATAATTATAAAGTTTTAATAATCGTTCTATGAGAATACTGGAGTCCTAACAATGACACAGAGGAACAATGTAGTTTTAAATCACTTTCAGAAAGAACTTTTCCCAGCTTATGAACGATAAAAACACAGACATCCAATCAGAATCCACCTGACCTTGATCCTGAAGTTGACTAGGTATTCACTTATCATTTAATAATGGAAAAGTCTATCCTAACAAAAACATATTTTACCTAACATTTATGAGTGCTGTTTACTTTTTATGCTTATCAAATTGTCGCAGTGTTAGCTTAGCAGCATGCTAATCCTAAATTCAACTGGAATCAGTGAAGAGTTTGCCAACTATGTTTAACATTCCAAATCAGTCAGCGAACTGCCAGTTTTTGTCCTAAATTCAGCATAAAGTCACATTGAGTAGGAATACGTGCATTGGGAAGCTAATTAAGGTGTTGTGGATTATTTCAAACTTTTCCCGGGAAAAGGCAGAAATGACACGAAGGACCAGGCACCTGTGATGAGTCTTATTTGTCAAATTCGAAAGCGTCGCCGCTGACAGAATGAGAACGACAATTAGTTACATTGCAGGTGTTGCCTTGAAGCATGGATCTAATGTCCCCACCTTCTGTCCCAGCGAAAGGTTAGCGTGTCCTTACGGAGCTACACGAGGGTCCCACGAAAGCAAAAACACAACAAAGTGGAGTGAATGACAGAGCTGAAACTTACCAGGCCAACTGCAGCAGGTTGTCTTGCCTTGTTTCACCAATTGACGTCCACTGAGTGGAACTTAGTCTCGAGTTTGATAGCGCATGCAGCTAAAGGGCCATGTGCTGAACGTCTCACCTCTTTATCTGTCTGTCAGTTTGAATGTCTCTCTCTGGTGTTTTTCAGATATGAACCTCATATTTTCTCATGTTCGCTATCTGAACTTGTAGCCCCACCCTTCGAATTTAAACAAGCTGCAGTTGCTTCCTGGGCCAGATATGAAGAGGGGCTCTGGAGAGAAAGACCCACACCCATAAACACATGTGTTTAGAGGAAGTTGGCTGTGGAGAAACTGATGAAGTCAGCACGCAGATGTTAGGCCGTGATATAGTTATGTACTGTCAACATGAAGTCAAAATAGTCCCATTTACTATACTTTTCAAAAACATGGTTCTGCTCTTATTGTGCCTGATTGTATTCCAAAAGAAAATGAAAAATCTTTAACCTAATCTTAACAAAAGGAACTTTTCTTTTTTGCTGAAATCATCATGCACTATTTTCAGCCATTTTTCCTTCAACCATCTGCCTCCATTCTGCTTCGCAACATCCACTTTTCATTATCCAGTCAATTCCCAGTGGACAAAATTAAATGTTCTCATTGAATATCCAGTTCCCTTCACAGAAAAAATTTGATTGCAGAAGTAGGTTGCAACCTCTGGATAACTTAGTCATGGCGCATTAAACTGGATTGTAGGTTGTAAAACTTTTAAGCTTGACATTTTAATGAAAGTAATGGTAATTTAAAACTCATCTGCTTTTATTGCCATCTCCAAAATCATCACATTAGGTCATATTCTTCAAAACCTGCACTCATACTGCATATAATCACAGTTTCTCAAGGCCTGAGTTTTCGGATCAAGTTTTCATCAAGTGTTCTTCTTTTACAATCCCTCTGTTCCTGTCAAAACACTTGGCTGTACAAAGTTAAATTTGTCATTTCACACAAAAGTAATACAAATCTTATCCAGTTCTATCTGCAGTGCGGTGGAAAAGAAATTCAGCACCTTCTCGCCTACGAAGTAACACGCTTCATAATAATGGGGAGATGTATAGTGAAATTGCTCCAAAAATGGTGAGAAACAGAATATATTACTACATAAAACAGAAAGTGTGAGACCTCAATAATCTCCGGAGTTAAAATAAGACCTCAATGTACAGTTACATAATCTTCTCAGTTAATTATTCTCTGATCATTCTCAAAACACCCTTAAAGTTCAAGCAATTGACTCCAAAACAGAGTATTCTTATGTTTACACATATTTCACAGCAAAAAAGACTCCTTAAAGGATTAGTTCACTTTTAAAAAAACTTTTGCTGTTAATTTACTCACCCCCATGTCATCCAAGATGTCCACGTCTTTCTTTCTTTGTCGAAAAGAAATTAAGGTTTTTGATGAAAACATTCCAGGATTTTTCTCCATATAATGGACTTTATTGGGAGCCAATTGGTTCAAGGTCCAAAAGACAGTTTCAGTGCAGCTTCAAAGGGCTTTAAACGACTCCAGACGATGAATAAGGGTCTTATTTAGGACCCTTCGAGTCATGACTCGAAAAAAAGATTTGTTAATTTTGATGAACGAGTTCGAACAGGACAGTCACGAACGCTCATCTCAGAACAGAGCAAGACGAGCATTTGTGCTTAAAAAACCTAAACTTTGTTATTTATTTTTTAAATGAGCGATGGTTTCGCTAGATAAGACCCTTATTCATCGTCTGGTATGTTTAAAGCCCTTTGAAGCTGCACTGAAACTGTCATTTGGACCTTGAACCGTTTGGCTCCCAATGAAGTCCATTATATGGAGAAAATCCTGGAATGTTTTCATCAAAAACCTTAATTTCTTTTCGACTGAAGAAAGAAAGACGTGGACATCTTGGATGACATGGGGGTGAGTAAATTATCAGCAAAAGTTTTTTTTAAAAGGGAACTACTCCTTTAAGTTCTTTGTTAGTGTTTTTAAGACTTGTTTCCAAGTAAAAAATCTAATAATCCTCAAAATTAGATACATTTACTTAACACTGTATAATATATTAAGGCTAAGGCATGATTTTATTTATTGTATTTTAAATATAAATGTGTTTTGTCGTATGATTTTCAAACGTTGTAATATTTAAAACAAATGAAAAAAAACATCCCTCAGTGTAGTATGACAAAAACAGTGTATTATACTACAAGCAACCTGATCTCATGAGAAAACATAACTATTTTACGAGGTGACGATTTCACATGAATTCCTACGAAATTATTCATTTCTCGGAAGAAAAAAATTAAACCTAACTGTCAGTGGGACGTAATCATTGGTGAGCTCTGGCTATGACGCAAACCTTCAGAATGACGGCAGAAGGTCTGGACTCCATAGCAGCTTTTGTTGGCCAAGGACCGCCATGTGGCCTTCTGACTGACATGTAAAGCAACCAATCACAGTTTGTTTTGTTCCTTGGTGTGAAAACTCTTGGACTCATTTTAAAAACGCTATGCCGTTTAGTTGATCCCGATAAGTACTTCATTGTCACAGTTGTAAACATGACGGCGTTCTTTGGCATCACAGCATCTTTGTTTCCAGACGGGCCGGTAAAGAACGCGACACACGTCTTCCGAACATCCTGTAGAATTCAACAGATGACGACTTCGAAAATCCTGAAGTGTTTCTAGTTAAGTGTGCCATATGCATCAGACTATCATTTAGCGGTCTGTGGGCGTGACGTCTGAGGCTGAGACTAGTCCAACACTAACTTTAAGTATATTAAAGTTGATACTACAAACGACGGAAAGGAGACATCAACTTTCTGTTCACGGCACTCATCCAGGGGGAAGCTCTTGGGGCGAGAGACGGAAGGCGTTAAGGGATCCGGAATGACTTTTTAATTACAGCCATTTTCTGCTCAGAAATGAACTGATGCAGGCTGTCAGCAGCCACAGATGCCGCGCAGACCGAGGGGATGCGGGCTGCACCGAGACACCCCCCCGCCAGCTACAGCTGGATCATATGGGCGAGGATATTAATTACTGAGAAAACACATGCACTGACCTGCTGTATTCTGTGTGACTAACGGAAAGGAAAACAATGATCGTAGTGACTCGTTACATTATTTATGACTGCCTAATGTTTAGCGCGGATTTCGCTAATTGTGTTTTCAAACAAACGTATTAGCAAGGAAATTAATTAGCGTGGGTGTGCGTTTCATAATGCAGCAGTTAATCAATGTTAAGATGGGCGACTCTACAATGATAATGTTAACGAACAGTTCAGGCGAAAGTAAAAATACTGTTGTTAATTACTCACCCTATATATCATTCCAAACCGGTATGTTCTGGCTTCTCTGGGACACAAAAGGAAAAGTTCTGAAAAACGACATTACGAAACATTAAAAATGACTAAAAATATATATAATATGACCCATAAAGTACTTGGCATTTAAATGTTGCGGACAAGCCTCATCAACATGTGTTGGATTTCTCAGAGGATGCCTGAGCACAAAAATGTAAAACTTTTACAGACACTGCAATTTCAGTGAAATATCAAGGAGGAAAAAATTTGCTTAGTCTGAATACAAATATATTGATTTTGCACGGCTCAGAAGAGTCTGACTCTTCTGACAGGTAAATTCATGTTTCACTGACATACTTAGAGATTTTAACTATGCTCATGTTTTTATCATACAGTGTCTGTAAAAGAATAATGCAGCAAAATTAAAAAAAAAATTGTTCTCAGGCGTCCTCTGAGAAATGCAACACAGTCCGGATAGAAGTGTCTCAAGTATATTATCTTTTTCACAATGCTTCTCCTAATTTATTCTGACCTTCTTTCGAATACCATAACTACAGCTAAATTTGTCATTGGACCTTCATTATGGATTTGGACCATTTTGCCAACTTTCCGACTAAAATAACAGTTGGTTCAAGTACTACTGGCATCTCACTTAGCGTAAAAAGAGAATTAAATCAATAAGGAGAATCAGATTTGCAGATAGTAGCAACGTCAGTCGTTTAACTCTGGTGCACAGTGCACTTTTTTATGTCCTTTATGATTGTTGTTTAGGATTGTACAATGTGATCCAGGGTAAAATCCATGGATTGTGCGACGTCAACAATAAGTGTGAGCATTAGATGACTGTAAATGCAATCTTCATGTAAAAATGAGGGAAAATAAGCATGCACAATTAAATATCCAATATTGGCCGATACAATAAATGAAAATCTAGTCAGAACAAGTTGCCATAGGCTAATAAGATTTATCGTGAAAGTAATCATTTTGCTACAGAGCCACTATAAAGGGACATGGTAAAGGAGAAAAATATGAGATGGGAGGAAAAATTATATATCACAAAACCTTTGAGTTCCCACGCAAAGAATGCAAAAGTTTTGCGAGTGAATGCAAAGGTTTGTAAGCGAGCGCAAAGTTTCTCAGCGAAACGCAAAACTTTTACGAGCGAATGCAAAAGCATTGAAATATATTTTTGGATCTTTACTGCACTGTAAAAAGTGAACAGTTGGATCAACCTAAAAAAATTACTTCAATTGGTAACACCTAAAAAAAAATAAGTTTTCTCAATTTAAATTATCACCTTTTAACGTGATAATTTAAGTTGAGAAAACTTAATTTTTTTAGGTGTTACCAATTGAAGTAATTTTTTTAGGTTGATCCAACTGTTCACTTTTTGACAGTGTAAAGTGTTTTGAGGAGAAACATTGGAGAAAAAAAATTCTCAGGGACGATAAATATATTTATTCCTCATCACCATGTCCCTTTAGGCAGGGGCTCTGTATTTGGCCAATCAAAGATAAAAAAATCTTTTTTGATCCCCAGAAATTTCTTCAAATTCCAAAATAGTGACAAAAATTGGCTTTGGAGAATGAATCCTGCTTTACTCAGTCAGAGAAAGAACTGGGAAAGCCTCTGATGATAACCTCTCTCTGTCTCACACGCTGTCATCTATACTCTCCACATTTTTTGCCATAATTGACACTGATATTCAGGGTGTGTGTGTGTGTGTGTGGTGTGTGTGTGTGTGTGTGTGTGTGTGTGATTGTGACGTGACTGTCCGAAGCCTTCCAAGTATGCCAAGGGAACGAAGAAGGGGGTAAGGGAAGATGGAAGAGAAGGTGCAATGAAGGGAGACATGTGACGACATTTAACGAGGCAGATGCTCGTTCCGAATTTGTGAGCCCTACATACTGAAATGCCATCGTGAAGGCAGAAGGGAAAGAAAGAAAGACAGATAAAGGCCAAGAGAAAAAGTAGTAGAACAAAAGAAAGTAAAAAGAAACATGAAAATAAAAGATGGTGACTCCGGAGAGCTCTTGAAGGAAAATAAGAAACACAAACAAAATTCTTTCATTTCTCAATTGTTTCTCCCAGAAATTGAGAGCAAATTGAGAATTTTTTTCTACGGATAAAAAGGAAACATATCCCAAATAAGGATTCTTAAAGTAAACCTTATGGATGATATTTTAGTAGCCCACATCTTAAAATTCGCAAGATCTTTTTTAATATCTCACTTGTTTCTCATTGTCTGCAATACGATTAAATGGAGACTAGTCCTTTAGTCTCATGTTGCTCAGATGTTTCTCCTGAAGAAAAGACCCCAGTAATCTCAAACTCATCTCATTTAGAGTTTCAGAAGAGATCTCAACAAAATATCAATCCTGATCTGAATCCAAAGTCTGCAATCGGAAGTCAGAGATCTCAATATGAGCTCAAACATTTCTTAAATTCAAACAACACATGCTCTTATATAGGATATCCACCTTTATTTGTAATTTGCCTGAAATGTTTCTCTTCAAAAGGAATTTCAAAAGCAACATCTGGAAAACACAGATTAAACTGAGACCAATTTGAGATTTTTTTTACGGATAAAAAGGACTTGCACAAGTGTCTGCTGTAACATTTTAAAAGATATCTCAAAAGTGTCTCTAACTATGCTCAGATTGGCAAATAAAAAGTCACGAGATCTCAATATGAACTCAACTACTGTTGATGGAATTTAGAGACCATATGATTTGAGCTCTTCTAGTCACATTGTTTGGAGAAACATCGGAGACAAAGATAATACTTAGGTTAAGTAAAACATAACTATCAAATAGTAAGTTTCCTCTTGAATGTATAATAATGAAAAATCGCCAAAGAAGTCTCAAACTGTTTTGAGTCTGCAATCTGCAGTCTGCAATCAGAAGTCAGAGATCTCAATATAAACTCAAATATTTCTCAAAAACTCTTACTCTATGTCAACATGTGTCACTTGCCTCACTATTATCTCAAGGAATTTTGGGAAAAAGACAAAGTTGAAATAGATCCTGGAATGCGATTCTCCTGTGAACAGAGTCTGGTTTTCGTCTGATTTGAACACACATGCTGGATTGCCACAGCTCATGTTTCTCTATCTGTGTGTGTGTGTGTGTTTATAAGCAGAACGAGTGCGTATCCACATCTGACCCACATCATAAATGTAACTGAAAATCATCAGAGAGCCATTCCAGTTCACGCCAAACCACACACACCTCGCTTGTGAAAATCCTTTTATTTGTGATATAATTCATTTGCCGTGTCTTCTACCACCCACTGCCTCTTCATGTGACTTCTGACTGCTCGTTACCGCATCCCGAATGGCCCAAATTAATGATGAAAAAGGACAATTATGAGGAAAACGCAATTAGCTAACGAACAGTGAGCCAATTATCTCTCTCCCACACAGTGGGCCAAAACTCAACGGCTGCGGGTTCAACCCAGAGGATTTTTACAGATGCAAACATGCAGCATTTTCCCTTCTGTCATCACACGGACGAGGACTGCGGCGTGGGTTTAATTAAACAGAAGCTTGAGTTCGCCTCTGAAGTGTGAAATTTAAACCAATCGTTGTTTTTAAACCGTTGTTGTTGCTCGCTGGATAAATATTTTTCGTCTCAAGATAAAAGGGGATTGTGTAAGTCGGTTTTAAAAGGAAAGTCTCATTTCATGCAAAGGAAGGAAAAAGTACAAACTAAGTATGTCAAAACAAAACAACCAAAGACTCCAGTAGGTGGTGCTGTTGATATCTCACCAGACGGATGAAGTCTCCAGGTTCAAACAGACATGTTTCACCACACCCTTTCCTCTCATTCACTCTCTCCTCGATTTTACAGTCCCTTTTTCTAACCACAGGGGCTCCCCTTATGATGGACGATGTGTTTAATGGAGGATGCAGAGAGGAGATATTCCAAAAATTCCAACAATTCTGTGTTTCCTTTTGTTCTGTCCATCAAAGCTCTTCTACCGTAATAAATCCTGGTTACTAGGTCCTGCTGTCTATTTTCTCTATATAGCTCCTGTAATGGGAGACTAAAACCTCACGGTTGATTCGTCGTCTCGTCTCGGCTTGTCTCATCTCGTCTCTTCTCATAGGAAAACTCGCAGTTGTCCGGTTCTCTTCTTGTCTCGCTTCTCAAGTTGTCTCATCTCTTCTGCTTTCTTCTTAAAGGAAGGGTAAACCTCAGTTATTCTCATTTCACATTGCCTCGTTTAGTTTCTGTTAATTGGAAAGTTCAGTTCTTCAGATTTTCTTTTCTCGTTTTGTATCTTGGGTTTTGTTCATCTATCTTCTTACAGACAAAGCTGGCATCTCAGTTATTTTTATCTCACCTAGTCTAAACTCGTCTCTGCGAAATTCTCTGCTAATAGGAAAAGTTAACTTCTCAGTTATTCTCACCTCATCTTGTCTCTTCTCATATGTAAAGTTAAACTCAAAGTTGTTTTGTTCTTTTCTCATCTAAACACTTCTGTTTTCTTCGAAAACATCAGTTATTCTCAACTCGTATCACCTGATCTCTCTGTTGTTTTCCTCTCTGTCTGTTTGCTTCTCTTCAAGCCTCTACTAATGGGAAAAAAGTTACAATTAACATCTTTTCTCGTCTCACATCATCTCATCTTTTCACCCCTGCGCTGAAAGGAACAGGTAACTTCAATTATTCTCATCTCGACTCATCTCTCTGCTAATAAGAAAGGATAAAAAAGGATAATAAAATAGGTTTAGTATTTTTCTCTCTTCATAAAAAAGGAGAACCTCATGGTTGTTCTTGTGTCATTTCCCCTTAAGTTTATGATTGAAATTACACAAGATAAACTCTCTTTTTCACCTCAAATCATCTCGCCTCTTCATAGAAAGGATAACCTCATGATTTTATTGTCTCTTTATCTCTCTGCCACGAGGGAAGAGGAGAACACTGGATTACGATTGAAATTACACAAGATAAATGTCATGGTTATTATCCTGTTGTCTCATTTAGTCTATTCTCACATCTTCATCTCTCTGCTAATAGATAAAATTAACTGTTCTCAGTTGTATCTTCAGCTCTTGGAGTTTGTCTCACAGTTGTCCTCTGTTTTCTTGTCTCATCTTGTCTCATCTTATCTCGTATCGTCATAGAAGAGAGGGATAACCATATGGATTCTCTCGTCAATTCATCTCTTTGATAGGAAAGAAAAGAACACAGGATTATGACTGAAAGATTTCTCATTTTGTCTCATTATCTCTCTGCTAATAGAAAAGGTTAACCTCTCAGTGGTTTTATTTTCATCTCATTTCGTTTCTTCATTTCTCTGCTAATAGAAGAGGTTTGTCTCACAGTTGTACTCTCTTTTCATGTCTCATCTTGTCTCATCTCATCTCATCTCTCATCTCATCTCATCTCATCTCATCTCATCTCGTCTCGTCTCTTCATAGAAATGATAACCGTATGGCTTCTCTTGTCTCTTCATCTCTCTGCTAAAAAAGAAGAGAACATGGGATAATGGACAACAAAATTACACGACATAAATGTCACGTTGTTTTCATCTTGTCTCATTTCGGTCTCATCATCTCTCTGCTAATAGAAAACGTTAACCTGTCAGTTGTTCCCTTTTCTCTCATCTTGTCTCTTTATTCTCTTATAGAAGAGGTTTGTCTTACAGTTTTCTTCTCTTTTTATGTCTCATCTTGTCTCACCTCATCTCATCTCATCTCATCTCATCTCGTCTCGTCTCGTCTCTTCATAGAAATGATAACCGTATGGCTTCTCTTGTCTCTTCACCTCTCTGCTAAAAAAGAAGAGAACATGGGATAATGGACAACAAAATTGCACGACATAAATGTCACGTTGTTCTCATCTTGTCTCATTTCGGTCTCATCATCTCTCTGCTAATAAAAAACGTTAACCTGTCAGTTGTTCCCTTTTCTCTCATCTTGTCTCTTTATTCTCTTATAGAAGAGGTTTTTCTTACAGTTTTCTTCTCTTTTTATGTCTCATCTTGTCTCACCTCATCTCATCTCATCTCGTCTCGTCTCTTCATAGAAATGATAACCGTATGGCTCCTCTTGTCTCTTCAACTCTCTGCTAAAAAAGAAGAGAACATGGGATAATGGACAACAAAATTACACGACATAAATGTCACGTTGTTTTCATCTTGTCTCATTTCGGTCTCATCATCTCTCTGCTAATAGAAAACCTAACCTGTCAGTTGTTCCCTTTTATCTCATATTGTCTCTGTAAGAAGAGGTTTGTCTTACAGTTTTCTTCTCTTTTCATGTCTCATCTTGTCTGTCTCACCTCATCTCATCTCTTCATAGAAATGATAACCGTATGGCTTATCTTGTCTCTTCATCTCTCTGCTTAAAAAAGAAGAGAACAGAATTATGACTGCTAACAGAAAAGAGTTCTTAACTGTTCTATTCTCATTTCATTTGGTCTCTTTAGCTCACTGTTAAAGGTTGGTCTCGCAGTTGTCCTCTATTTTCACCTCACCTTATTCTCTATGCGAGCAAATCCATCGGCGGAGTCAGGTTAGAAAGGAACAGGTAACTTCAATTATTCTCATCTCGACTCATCTCTCTGCTATTAAGAAAGAATAAAAGGATAATAAAATAGGTTTAGTATTTTTCTCTTCATTCAAAAGAGACCTCATGTTGTTCTTGTGTCATTTCCCGTAAGTTTATGATTGAAATTACACAAGATAAACTCTCTTTTTCACCTCACATCATCTCGCTCTTCATAGAAAGGATAACCTCATGGTTTTATTGTCTCTTTACTCTCTGCCACGAGGGAAGAGGAGAACACTGGATTACGATTGAAATTACACAAGATAAATGTCATGGTATTATCTGTTGTCTCATTAGTCTATTCTCACATCTTCATCTCTCTGCTAATAGATAAAATTAACATCTCAACTGTTCTCAGTTGTATCTTCAGCTCTTGAAGTTTGTCTCACAGTTGTCCTCTGTTTTCATGTCTCATCTTGTCTCATCTTATCTCGTGTCGTCATAGAAGAGAGGGATAACCATATGGATTCTCTCGTCAATTCATCTCTTTGATAGGAAAGAAAAGAACACAGAATTATGACTGAAAGATTTCTAATTTTGTCTCATTATCTCTCTACTAATAGAAAAGGTTAACCTCTCAGTGGTTTTATTGTCATCGCATCTCGTTTCTTCATTTCTCTGCTAATAGAAGAGGTTTGTCTCACAGTTGTACTCTCTTTTCATGTCTCATCTTGTCTTATCTCACCTCATCTCGTCTCGTCTCTTCATAGAAATGATAACCGTATGGCTTCTCTTGTCTCTTCATCTCTCTGCTAAAGAAGAGAAGGAAATGGACAACAAAATACACGACATTAAATGTCACGTTGTTTTCATTTGTCTCATTTCGGTCTCATCATCTCTCTGCTAATAGAAAACGTTAACCTGTCAGTTAATCCCTTTTCTCTCATCTTGTCTCTTTATTCTCTTATAGAAGAGGTTTGTCTTACAGTTTTCTTCTCTTTTTATGTCTCATCTTGTCTCACTCATCTCATCTCATCTCGTCTCGTCTCTTCATAGAAATGATAACCGTATGGCTTCTCTTGTCTCTTCACCTCTCTGCTAAAAAAGAAGAGAACATGGGATAATGGACAACAAAATTACACGACATAAATGTCACGTTGTTCTCATCTTGTCTCATTTCGGTCTCATCATCTCTCTGCTAATAGAAAACGTTAACCTGTCAGTTGTTCCCTTTTCTCTCATCTTGTCTCTTTATTCTCTTATAGAAGAGGTTTGTCTTACAGTTTTCTTCTCTTTTTATGTCTCATCTTGTCTCACCTCATCTCATCTCGTCTCGTCTCTTCATAGAAATGATAACCGTATGGCTTCTCTTGTCTCTTCACCTCTCTGCTAAAAAGAAGAGAAGAGAACATGGGATAATGGACAACAAAATTACACGACATAAATGTCACGTTGTTCTCATCTTGTCTCATTTCGGTCTCATCATCTCTCTGCTAATAGAAAACGTTAACCTGTCAGTTGTTCCCTTTTCTCTCATCTTCTCTTTATTCTCTTATAGAAGAGGTTTGTCTTACAGTTTTCTTCTCTTTTTATGTCTCATCTTGTCTCACCTCATCTCATCTCATCTCGTCTCGTCTCTTCATAGAAATGATAACCGTATGGCTTCTCTTGTCTCTTCACCTCTCTGCTAAAAAAGAAGAGAACATGGGATAATGGACAACAAAATTACACGACATAAATGTCACGTTGTTTTCATCTTGTCTCATTTCGGTCTCATCATCTCTCTGCTAATAGAAAACGTTAACCTGTCAGTTGTTCCCTTTTCTCTCATCTTGTCTCTTTATTCTCTTATAGAAGAGGTTTGTCTTACAGTTTTCTTCTCTTTTTATGTCTCATCTTGTCTCACCTCATCTCATCTCATCTCATCTCATCTCGTCTCGTCTCTTCATAGAAATGATAACCGTATGGCTTCTCTTGTCTCTTCATCTCTCTGCTAAAAAAGAAGAGAACATGGGATAATGGACAACAAAATTACACGACATAAATGTCACGTTGTTTTCATCTTGTCTCATTTCGGTCTCATCATCTCTCTGCTAATAGAAAACCTAACCTGTCAGTTGTTCCCTTTTATCTCATATTGTCTCTGTAAGAAGAGGTTTGTCTTACAGTTTTCTTCTCTTTTCATGTCTCATCTTGTCTTGTCTCACCTCATCTCATCTCTTCATAGAAATGATAACCGTATGGCTTATCTTGTCTCTTCATCTCTCTGCTTAAAAAAGAAGAGAACAGAATTATGACTGCTAACAGAAAAGAGTTCTTAACTGTTCTATTCTCATTTCATTTGGTCTCTTTAGCTCACTGTTAAAGGTTGGTCTCGCAGTTGTCCTCTATTTTCACCTCACCTTATCTCTTCTCTTCATATAAAGGATCACCTTTGGTTTCTCTTGTCTCTTCATCTTCCGATTACAAGGAAATAGGATAACATGATTATGACTGAATTACAGAAGAAATACATCTCGCTTGTTGTCTTTTCATCTCATTTAGCCTCTTCTCTTCTTTGGATGATTCTTAATTTTCCTGCACAAATAAGGCCACAATCAGGACACACAGAGGAATCTGAAAGGAGCGAGAATTATCAAAGGGACGTTCTGGAAACTTTGCACGCCTGAGCTCTGTGGAGGGATACAGGGAGTATAATGATATTCTCTATTGATCGCAAGGAGGAGAACAAATGCTGGTAGTTACGCCGTTGACATTTCCATCCAGCTCACTTGCTCCATAAGTTCCAAACAAATATAAAGATGCATTTCTCACAGCTCCACCATCTGAATATCAAAGATATGAGGGGAAAAAAGGAAGAAAGATGAACGGTTTCTTTGATGGTGAATGCGAATGAGTTTAGAACTTCACCCTCAAGAAGCCTTCTTTTTTTACAAATACGAAATTTTAAACAGCATGCATATCCGCTTAGATTTGCATGACCTTTATAACCTACAAAACATTACCTTTAGCTGTTATGCTAATGATGTCAAGCTATAATTAGCAGCATTTGGCTTTTTGTAGCATTAGCACTTTTAGCTGATGGCTATACAGTAGCTAAAGTGCAGTTGTATCTTTGCTGGTTTAAAGTCACACTGGGAAAATTTAAAGTCATAGTTATGGGTTACAAATGCATGCAAATGAGATTGTACCATCAATATTCACAATTCTCAATTGTTTCTTGCAGATAAGATGTGGGATATGATATTTGTGTATATATACTGCACACGATTTTTTAAAATAAATAGTATGCTAAGGATCTCAATCTCATTTGTTTCTCAAGACAGTAAAGAGATTTAATGGAGATCAAATTGATACTTTGCTTACCCAGCATCTCAGATTTAGACCATAAAAAAACACTAGCAATTTCACATGCGTTTCCCGACACAAGTTTCAAAAGTTCTCAACAATGTCTCAAATTGTACTCAGATTTGTCAATATACTGAAAAAAAAAAAAAAAATGTAAATATATCCTCAAACATTTCTCATTTTTACTTATTCAAAGGCCTCATAGGTGTTTCTCTGAAAATCTTTTGGGAAAATAAAAGACAAAGATAAGGTCAAGTTAGACACTTGATCTCAAATGTGTCTTCTCTAGGTTAGATGTTAAATACTGCTCAGATTTGTGAAACATAACTGAGAACTCCTGAGCTGTAAAAGAGCAACCTCTGAGCAATTACTCTTTTCTACTGGAAGTGTCAGTATCGTGAACAGATTTACCTTTAGCTGTAAGTGCTAATGCTATTATTGGCAGCTTTAGCATTTTGTAGGATTAGCATGTTTTAAAAGATACATTAGTGAAGTGCAACTTTTGTGTAGACCTACCTCTGTTGCCTTCAAGTCCTCCAGGGAAGTTCAGAAGACGTACAAAATTTAGCAAAAACTTACATTAGAATTAACAGTTAAATGCAAAATTAGACCAATGCCAATATAAACCATGATTTCTTTACCTGAAACCCTCAAACTTGGAACTCGAATGAAAAGCCGCCCTCTGGCAATTGCATTGGGGTTCATGCGAGTTCTTCTCATAAATGCAATAATTCGCACATGGCTTGAAGGCAGCTTTTGGTCTCTGGTGAGACACTAAAGTAAAATATAACCATGGTATATAATGAGAAACCTAAGCCGAGTCTTCTCACAAGGCAATGGCAGGAGGACACACACCGGGCCAAGAACGAATGGATGAAGGAGATTCTCTTTCTTTTATCTCTCTCTCTCGCTGTCTTCCTGATGTTCCTCCTCTCGTCTTCCTTGTTTTTTTTTTCTTGTTTTACTGTCTCCGAGCCGCCTGTCAGAGGGCTATAATGAGGAGACTATAACTAGAGCAGCTTTCAGCCCTGATCAGTGACCACCTGTGGAATCGACAGGGGTCTTATCAGCGACTCTCATCCTTTCACAGCCGCGCGCACATCTTTCCGTCTGTCGCTCTCTTTCTCACACAGGCGAGCCAATGGGATCCCGATATGAGAGGAGCAGCAACCCGCAAAGGCTGCTGGAAAGGCTAACAGCAGTGGAATGGAAGCCCATGTTTGCGTGGTTGAGCCCCAGAGGTCGGGCCGCTGCAAATGCCAAAGCCGTTCCTCTGAAACAGGAGAAAAGTGGGCTGAATAAAAGGAGAAATGCAAGCTGAGTTGGTTGAAAGAGAAGGTGTCGGTGTTTTTGATAGATCCAGTCAGCCGTAAAGAGAGGCTTCACACCATGGGCCTCCCATTGGGAGCGAACGCACACCTGCAGGGGATTGAAGATGTGATCCAAGCCAACAGGGGCCAAATGTGTGTGTGTGTGTGTGTGTGTGTGTGTGTGTGTGTGTGTGTGTGTGTGTGTGTGTGTGTGTGTGTGAGTTTAACTCAACATGGAAGAGGCATATTCTGACCCTCTGAAACTTTTTAAATGTGTCATAGCCACATTTCATTGAAAAAAATGTCAAAAAAGGTTTGGGGAAAAAAAACTGACCAAAAGTAAGAAAGTATATTTTGCATATTTTTTAATTTATTTGTGAAATTATTTTAATGAAAATCAATCATATGCAAATGTCATTCTTATTGCTCTAACACGATAAAAATGATTTATATTATATTATATAATATAATTTGTAGTAGGTTGTACTGCCTTTAATTATGCTGACTTAAATGTAAAAAATCATTCTATTCAAAAAAAATTACCGTAAATTAATTGTAAATTGTAAATAAATGTAATTCAAATGTAATTATTATATTATGTTATATTATTTATATTATATTATATTATGACTATGTTGTAAAGCCTTCTTTAACTAGGCTGAATTAAAAAAATCTTTCAATTTGTTCTCGTAAATTGATTGAAAATTGTACATTGATATAATGCAATTTCAATTATATTATATTATATTATACTATATTATATTATTATTATATTAGATTATATCATTATATTATATTAGATTATATTACACTGTTGTACTGCCTTATTTAAAGCTGCAGTCCGTAATTTTTATGGATTAAAAATTATCCCAAATAAATTTGAGCAAGTAAATTACCAGCCAGTGCTCAAAACTATCTGCTTGCCGTAGCTCGATTCAAAACGGTAAGCTTGTAATAATGTTTTTAATTCCAGTGGTACTGGTGGAAATTCGAGCATGTCTTTGCATCATTACGTCACACATAAAGAAGGAGTCTCGGCTAGTAGGCTATATTGCGTGTGAGGATGTTGGAGGTGGAGATTTATAGCCTTTTCTCACAGCACTTGATATAATTCAACTTTTCAGTTTGATGGCGGATCCAGAAAGGTTCAAAAGACAATCACCAACTGGAGATTCATCCGCTGTAAAATGCAAAAGACTGCAACCGGCCCCATGTGAAAACAAGGATAAATATCGGAATTTAATTATATTCCAGTTTTAATTACAGATTACAGATACGTGTGTTTGTATTTTAAAGAGTACCAGTTCTAAGGAACATTCATTTGTTGATATTACAATTACAAATTAGACTGCACTGAAATGGAAACTGAGCCCTAATACACATTAAATGTAGTCACGCAATGCTGATGTTTTTAACATTAACAATTTGAGAACAAAGTATAATTTGCACGGTTTGACGTGATATGATAAGCGATCGTTAGATTTAATCAGCGCGATTTACTGCAATGCTTTTTTTCCATTGACATTTTCCAGTGAAAATTCTTATGTTGGTCATACTTCCAAAAAGTATAATATGTGATTCTGAATGACAGTATCCACACCGGCGCGGCGACTGACAGCCGCACATTCTCTTCAAAACATTGGATTCATCCCCGCTGCGAATAACTGAAATTGCAGATTTCGAACAGAGATGGCGACAAAGAGGAAAAACTACGAACTGCAGCTTTAATAATGCTGAATTAAAAATCATTATATTACAGTTTTTCCATAAAACAGAAAAACTATTTCAATAATGATAATTCATTTATAATATTAACAATAAACAATACTTGACTTTTTGGGAGTATTTTCATGGACAAAAATGTCCCTCCAAAATACGCTTCATTTTCTTTATGCAAAATATGATTTCTTACAGTCTCTGTAGGGTAAAATGTGACTGACACATCAAACATGATTTGATGTGTCACTCATGTGTGTAGCACAAAAGGTTCAAATTACTATAAATATGCACTCACAAATACTTAGAACAAAAAAGTTTTTCCTATAAATGTTGATTGCTTTGCTATGTGGTAGCTCTGGTAAGAGACACTGAGTGTGTGCGAATCAAGCACACACACACACACACACACACACACACACACACACACACACACACACACACACACACACACACACACACACACACACACACACACACACACACACACACACACACACACACACACACACACACACACACACACACACACACACACACACACACACACACACACACGCTAATGAGGCTGCACAGCCTTGTTACAGAAATAAACAAACTAATGTTCATCAATTAATATCACTTATGCTTTAACAATCAAAACATGAGCTTAATTGTCCTCCTGATACTTTCCCCATGATTCTGTGATGGTTTTTTTTTTCGCAACAAGCCCTTTTAAATTAAAAACTCAACCAGTAACAAGTACTTGACCCCAAGTCTTTCCTTTTATATTTTCCCCTTGTTTTACCTTAGGATATATCTGAAATTAAAGCCTATTTTCACAAAACCTGTATAAAATATTCTTGTTCTAAACATCAATAGCAAATAATGCAAATCTTGGCATTCCTCCGAGAAGTTAACATTGCAGAAATCGTTTTTTATCTTTTGTTTATTCATCCAGTATGGTAGGGAATGAAGAACCCTTTTCATCAAATTCAATTTGTGATCATTTCCATTTATAACTACTATTTGAACATGATGTAATGAACAGCTCATTTCATTAGAGACTTCAGAAGAATCCCAGCATCAGGAACAATTGTGGATGGTTTATGTTTTATGGCATCCCGTATTGCGTCAGATGATCATATGTTTGTTTGGAGCATTTTGTTTTTGTCAGCGAGGCACAGTTTAAAGGAGAGTTTGCAAAGAAACTTTTGTGTAAATTAGGGTTTTATATGGATAATGTTTTCAAAAAACGTACTCATGTTCAATAGCGAGTGGGCGTTGATACGATTTCCTTTGCAATGGCGTTAGCCAATCATAACAATGGTCATATACTGTCAAGCCTTCAAGGAGCCGCCCCTTGAAAACAGATCATTTCAGACACAGGGTCAGAATGAGGGTTGAAAATAATAATTTGTCCATATATATATATATATATATATATATATATATATATTTTTTTTTTTTTTGCTATTTGGACCCATCTGCTTTGATATATTACCCATGATTACCCAACAAGGCTGTTGCATGCATTGTCAACTCTGTTAATTAAAATGAATAAAGTCTGTTTGGTCTTGGCAGAACTTGTGTGTGTGTTTGTGTACCGTGAGGGTCCTTGATATTTACGGGTTCATTTAGTCGTCACCAAGAAAAGAAGGAGCCCACATTAACCTTACCAAAACAAAGCGCACACCTTTTCCTTTCCACTCTGGGGGGTTTTGACAAAACAACCTCTTAGACAAGTGCATTAGGGGACTGGGGTTCGTACCTGTAATCATCATTTATCAAGCTGGAAACCAAAATGTTCCTCAGCTAGAAACTCTCCTGCGTGTGTTGGTGGAGATTGAACCTTCAACTACGGACTTTTTTCAAGCAGCTACAAGAACTGACACCCAGCGGCTGGTGCCATGACCCTAGTTTTTTTTTTCTTCCTCCGCCCTATTACACTATTTTATTAAGTAAGTCTCTCAGAAACATGTCCAAACTCACATTTTGCCTAAAAATCTGTTGAAAAAAGAAAATAAACTAGTTTTATTAAAGAAAATGAGGCCTGTGTAACGGTGGCTGTTTCAGAGGAACGAGAGAGGGATCCAGATGCAGCAAACATTTATTCAAACAAAAGTAAATCCAAGCAAAACTGATAAATGCAGACACGGGCAAGGACGGCAAACAAAACGGACATCACGCGCACACATAACATCCAGGACAACACCAGCCAAAGAACATGAGAAACACTTGGGTATATACCGTATACACTCAAGGGGAGATTGGCGAACAAGACACACCTGGGAACAATCATTAACTCATCAACAAGAAAAACTACAAAGGACTACAAAACATGGCACATCTCTATACACATATATTTCTTTTTGACATTAAGGTGTTGAGAATGAGTTTCAACAAATACTACAATATTGAATATATGATACAATTTATATTTTATAAAAAAACATATATTTAAAAATATACTGTATATAGGCTATATATATATATATATATATATATATATATATATATATATATATATATATATATACACACACACTCACACATACATACATACACACGTATATATAATTTATATATTTTATAAATTATAAAACATGAATAGAATGTGAAAACTATGATATATAATATATTATTTTTAATTTTGTGTGAAAAGTGGACATGACATTGAGATTCCTCACATGTCATTCCTCCCGATACATTAAACCCAGTTCTCCTAAAGATGTCAGGTTAACATGAGGGCAGTACTAACCTGCGGGGCAAGAGTTGTTCGATAACAAATGCAAGTCTGCACCCAGTGTTGCCTTACAGGTGCGCTATCATCAGACAGAGACAGGTCAGAGTTGAGGAAGTCGGTGGATTTATGAAAGAAGAGATAAACCTCCAGCTGTACCCTGGGGTCCCCCCTCACTGACCCCCTCCTGTGTGAAGGTGCATCTCGGGTTTGAAGAGAGAGAGAGAAGAGAGAGAGAGAGAGAGAGAGAGAGAGAGAGAGAGAGAGAGAGAGAGAGAGAGAGAGAGAGAGAGAGAGAGAGAGAGAGAGAGAGGAGAGAGAGAGAGAGAGAGAGGAGAGAGAGAGAGAGAGGAGGATCAATGAAGTCAAGCGATGACACTTTTTCAACGCACACCCGCTGCGTACGCATTTATTTGTGGAAGTATGGTATATGAGATTGTGTGCATCAAAATCAACATGAAACGACTTTCGCAACACATTTTATTCCTGTAATGTGACATGTCTGATTTATCTGCAAATATGGAAAAAGATGTAGAATGGAATCAGGAAAAAAAGTAAATCAGGTAAATTCTGATTTCGTTGCCTTGAAATGAGTTTTAAAGTGTGTTTATATGACTGTGTGTGCTTCTGACCTCTCCACTTCCGATGACCTGCCGAGTCCGTCATCCTGGCCGTGTTTGATGAGTTTGACCGCCGTGAAAGCGTCTGAGCGAAAAGGTCGCTGGGCTGATCTGGCTGAAATCTCTGCCTTTCTCTTTCTGACAGGTGAATCGTTCATGTGAAGTGACAACAGGAGCAAAAAGAAGAGTACAATATACAATGTTTATAAGGGCACTCTCAAAGTTGATGTCACAGTTATGAGTTTTTATTGCCTCGGATAATGATAGAAAAAAAATAAATATTAGTACTCACCTGCAGTCAACAGTCAATCACTCTTAGAATATGGAAAAAGAAAAAAATATTTACTCTTAAACACACACAAAAATAAAAATGATGACCATTGTTGTACCATATGCACAATTTAAAAAAATATAATAAATAAAATAAACAAATATATGATCATGGTGTCCTAACTGCACAAACAAACAAATAAACTGTACAAACTGTACAAACAAACATGCAACCAACCAAGAACAATAAATGTTGTTAATAATGCTATTAAACAACAAATAATTAACATAATAAACAACATGATTGTGGTGTATAAACATTCAAACTAACAAATAAACAAACAACAAATAATGTTAACAACAAACAAACAAAACAATAAATGTTAATAATAATAATCAACAATTGTGGTGTTACATATAAACATTTAAAGAAAAACAAAACAAACAAACAAACACAACAACAGCATATTGTCCCATTTAGCATTCAAACAACAACAACAACAACAACGATTAATAATAATAAACACAATTGTTGTGTCACATCTAATCATTCAAACTAACAACAAAAATACAACAGCAATCATGATGTCTTATATAAACATTCAAACAAACAACAAACAAACAAAATGTTAATAACAATAATATTGAAAAAAATCAACATAATCATGAAACATTTAAACAAACAAACAAAAATACAACAAAATCATGATGTGTATATTAAACATTCAAACAACAACAACAACAACAACAACAACAACAACAATCAGTCACATCTAAACTAAAACCTATAAAAAACAAACAAACAAACAAACAAACAAACAACAAACAAACAAACAAATAAAATGATCACTGCATGTCTAAACAAACATCACTAGCAAGGCCACTTGAAAATGCTTCTACCAGAATATATATATACGTAAGCTATATATATATATATATATATATATATATATATATATATATATATATATATATATATATATATATATATATATATATATATATATATATATATATATATATATATATATATATGAATTCTTAGTGTTTGGTTGATCTCATTTAGCTCCAGCAGCACCAGGGCTGTCATGATGAAAACCCGATGATCATGATCTCTGGCATGATTTGAGAATGATCCAGGGAGCATATTGAACTTCAGTAGAAGAACATTATAAATCTCATCAGCTTTTTTCCTCAAGTATGACACCATTTTAAATGCCTCGTTGCCACAGATACACTCATGTGAGATGGCATTTGAAGGCGAGAGGGAGTTTACTTTCTGTCAGCGGCTCTGTCAACTGTGCCAGAAGCAGCTTGGGTCATGAATATTAATTCTGCTGAGTGACATGTGCTTGATTTACTAAAAAGTGGACACTGGTAGGTGAGTAGCATTGGTAACGCTAGCCATAGTCAGATTTAAATATAATAATTTGCGCATTTCTTTAATAAAGTGCCAAAGAAACCAATTGGTTGCTTGTTCCGAGTCCTTATTTAATGTGATCGTCTACACTGCGGTCATGAATAATAAATCTCTTTGAAACATGATCGAACTGATCGTTTCTCAAAAGGACAGATTTAGAAAGTTTCAAAAACTTAAAGTCTAATTTTTTTTATATATTTCTTACAGGAATCAGATAACACTGTAATAATAGTATCATAGTAATCATAGTAATAATAATAATAAACCGTGGTATCATATCAAACAATTGTTCATTAAGAAAAAAAAGTGGTTACAACTTACCCGGAAATCTTGACAAGTTGGCATAGTGCATTTTGGTATTTAATTTCAGTTTTGAAATATTATACTATACCATTTCATACTACAAAAGCATGAAATTCATTTTTAGTCTTTTTTTAAACAGTTGAATCAGAATACTCTAGTCATTAAATAAACACACACACACACACACACACACACACACACACACACACACACACACACACACACACACACACACACACACACCACACACACACACACACACACACACACACACACACACACACACACACACACAGTATTGTATATGTTTAAATGTATTTATTTAGTTATGCATTTTGCACTTTTTTTGTCAGGTTTAGCTCACTTCTGGGTACAAATTTGTTCCCAAAATATGGTTAGTTTGTCTGTCTGTGTGTGTGTGTGGTGTGTGTGTTGTGGTGTGTGTGTGTGTGTGTGTGTGTGTGTGTGTGTGTGTGTGTGTGTGTGTGTGTGTGTGTGTGTGTGTGTGTGTGTGTGTGTGTGTGTGTGTGTGTGCTTGTTTTTGTGATTGTTTTTGTGATTTATGAGGACACAAATGTGTATAATGACATGCATATTACACCGGTATTACAACTTACACGTGATATATGAGGACATTGCAGGCGTCCTCATATTTCAAATGGCTTAAAAAAATAAAAAAACAATGTTTTTTTAAAAATGTAAAAATGCAGCATGTCTCCTGTGATGGGTAGGTTTAGGGACAGGGGCAGTGTAGGGGGATAGAATATATAGTTTGTACAGTATAAAAACCATTACGCCTATGGAATGTCCTCATAAATCACAAAAACAAACATGTGTGTGTATGTGACACACACACACACACACACACACACACACACACACACACACACACACACACACACACACACACACACACACACACACACACACACACACACACACACACACACACACACACACACACAACACACACACACACACACACACACACACACACAAAACTTCTTCTGCAGTAGCTACATTAGCGTGCTGTTAAAACCCTCTCCGTAATCTTTTATAATCTATGTGACTTCTGACATGTGGAAATCAATGACCCGTCTCTGGGTTTAATTAAACTGTTTGTATTGCAGTAGCACATCCACGTTTCCCTGATCAAAGAAATCGAGTGACATCCCAACATAAGCCACGACCACGTCAGCTGTACTTTTATCCTATATCGATGTTATAGTAAACCGTTGAAGCTTGATTACTTAAGTCAGGTAGAGAAAGAAACAGACAAAAACAGTTTGATGCCAGAATCAACATCTTAAATTGAACCGGAATCTATTACAATTAAAAAAGTTTCATGCTCCACTAGCACAACTTGCTGGTGTTCAGATGCCAAGCGAAAAGAAAAAAAAAAAAACCCACAATGTCCAATGACAGTAAAACAGAATTGTGCCGTGTGATTGGCATGCTGGTTCGTTATAAAACATGACTTATACAATCAGTTCTCTTTTAATATTTTCTATAAAACGAGGCGCACAAACCTTGAAGGGTGGCCTCCAATGCGCGTGAAATTGGTTGATTCTTTTTTTTTGTTTGTTCTGAAGCAATTAATTTTTCCGTTCTTCAGGGAACGTTATAAGAGAATACCCACACAAACACAAAGTTGTCACTGAAACACAACCGAACAAAACAAAGAGAAAGAGACAAGGAGGAATTTTAAAAACAAGAAGCTATGAGTCTCACAAAAACATGTCATATTTCACCCCAAAAACAAAATAAATTAGATTTTGCATAAACAAAATGGCTATTATTAGGAAAACATTTTGAATTATGAAATTTTTCACTGCTGTACACGTTATTTTATTTTGTAAATTCCATTATTCCTTGTGGTAATACTTTAAAAAAAACTATATGCAGCTTTTTATTTTTATTTTGTGGTAAAATAATAATAATAATCATCATCATCTATTTAGATTTTTATTTTGTGGTGAAATATGAGCCAGGAATAATATTGATTATTTATAATAATAATCATCATCACCATAATTATACATTTAGATTTGTATTTTATGGTGAAAAATGCCCCAGGTACAATACTTATTGTTTATAATAATGATAATAATAATAATAGTACATTTTATTATTATTGTTTTTGCTATTATTATTATCATTATTATTTAATGTGTAGTTGATTTTGCCACAGTGTACAGCTTGATATCTGTGCTTGAGTTAGAGTCTCAAACTGTGCCCCGTTACTGTCAAAGGTCATCAAGAGTGTTAGTTGTGTTGTAATCATAGTTTGCATTATCTCTGCAACTCTCTTTTGCTCTTCTAACACATGTGCACCTTTCCTCAGCTGCTCTGTACCGGGGCTGGAGACCCTCAAATAGGCCATGACAAGCAATTTGCCGCATGGAGATGATGAGAAATAGAGCAGAATATGATTACCTCTGCACATGGCGGGCAAACACAACTCACAAATACAGGAGGAGGGGAATATGTATGGGTGGAGTTGAAGGGTAACTGCTACTTGTAAGACCTTGAGATCAAGTTATGCAGAAACACCTTCTGAGAAAGTGTGGGAATTTGCAAGAGTCTCACAGGAACGTTAGATCTCATTGGTGAATTTTCTTACTTATGGAAGGACATATGGAAAAGTCTCCATTTGGTCTCCATTTCATCTCATTACCATTTCATGAGTGGTCTCTTATTGGAAGACATATGCAAAGATCTCCATTTGATCTCCATTTAATCTCTTTGCTATCTCAGAGAAACAATTAAGAGATATAAAAGAGATCTCATTATTGGTTTCTTATGGAAAGACACATGCAAATGTCTGAATTCAACCTTTTTTAATCAAGGTTTAAAATATCTCATTAGTGATTTTTTTTTTTTTTATAGAAAGACATGCAAAAGTCTCAATTTGGTCTCCATTTAATGTCTTTGCTATCTCAGAGAAACAATTGTGATATAGAAGAAATCTCATCAGTGATTATTTTTTAATGGAAAGACGCATTCAAAAGTATCCATTTGATCTTAATTGAATCTCGTTGCCTTCTCAGAAAATCAATTGAGATATAAAAGAGATCTCAGCGGTTTCTTATGGTAAGACTTATGCAAAAGTCTCAATTTGATCTCCATTTAATCTCATTGCAATCTCAGTGAAACAAATGAGATATAAAAGAGGTCACATTAGTGTTTTTTTAAAATGTGAATACAGAAGCAAATGTCTCCATTTTATCAACATTTTTTTTGGAGAAATAATCGAGATATAAAAGAGATCTCAGTAAAGATTACTTATGGGAAGACATAAGCAAAAGTCTCAATTTGATCTCCATTTAATCCCATTGTTTTCTAAGAGAAACAACTGAGATCTTGTGATTTTTTTATGGGCACATATGTGTCAACGACGTCACGTTCTACTGTTTAAAAATAGAATGCAGTACGCCAGCATTCCTGTCTGAACGTAGCCCACCTCTCTCATTTGCTTTTGTTCTTTCCCTCCTTTTTAGTTTTTTGTTGCTTCTACGGGCTCTCTTCGCCTCCAGATACTCTATCTTTGAGTTTCTCTAGGGAGTATTCGACTGAAACGAAAGGTCTGTTGTTCACAACTCCTCCTCGTCGCTAACACATTTACACTTCGGCAAAGCTCTGATCATCTCTGATGCTAACAAACACACAACGACTCACACAATCCCGCTGTACATGCAACAGAACACACACACAAGCTGCTGCAAACACTCCCTGTTTTAATAACAAAATGGTGTACAGCGAAACGCCTTCAAAGCTTTGTGTTTCCAAAACCGTTTCCAGCGCAAAATCAGCCGTGAAAGGCAATATATTCTGATTTCCCAGGACAGAATGAGCTATTAAAGAGAAACGCAGACAAAGTTTCTGTAATTTCAAGTTTTCCCTAACACATATGGGCTTATTTTAGCTAAAAAATTCCCTTCAGATCGAGCATATGTGTGCATACAAGATTTGGTGTGTTTACTTGTGTGTGCACTGACAATATTGTTTGCACAGATCCATGTTAAATATCTACAAATTTAAATAAAACTCTCTACTTTCTCCCCAGAGGAAGGAAGAAGCTGTGAAGTTCAAATCGCTAAACCTCTGCAAAGCCCTGATGGGTTGCTTATCAAGAGCCAAGAGAGGAAAGAGTGACTGGCTCTCAGTGTGTGTGTGTTACCGTCTGCAGAGATATTTCGAGGAGAAGAGGTGCCTGGGAGATTTCCAGCATTCACTCACAGGGATCTACTCCAAATGATGAACAGAAAGCACTGCTCTCCAAACGACTCAAAACCTCTTGAAGTCTCTGAACCACTGACAAATTAAATGAACAACATAAGAAGAAACTTCAACCCTTGCTTTATTTTCCCCAATCATACACAAGGTATAACTATTAATTAGTCACATCATAAGAGGAAAAATATGGCCCAAGTTGAACATGAGTTAGTTTCAAACTGAGATGCTACAGTAGCAATATGCTAGCTAAAGCTAAGCTAAGCATATTTCTACTACAGATTAATGCTAGGTTCAGGCTACACAATATTTATGTGTGTTACGACAGTCACTATCACGGGCAAGATACATGTCAACTACATCGTTGCTTCCCAACCAATCATCGCTTACTGTCTTTAATGACATGCGGGATGTCATAGAGACGCGGAACTAGCGATTGACTTCTGGAAACAAGAGCATAAACAAACAATGGCTACCAAAGATATCATGTCGTCTGAACCCGGCATAATGGGAAGTACATATTTCTAAATATGTTGTAAGACATGCAACTACTGTCAGGGTTGGGTGCAGGTAGCTGAAGACGAGGACAGAAGCTTCAATATAACAGATTTATTTACCAAACTTAAAACACAAACAGAAACAACAGGAACAGACTCCAGGACTTCAGGGCTTAACACACAACCATACATCGACGACAATCGACAAACACTGAGTGAAAACACAGGGCTTAAAAGAACTGAACCAAACAAGATAATTAACTGAAAACAGGTGCAGAAAATTGGACACAAACGAGGAGCGGGAAAACTAACAGGACTAAACCAAAATCACAAAAGACAGGGGAAGACAAGATACAAAACAGAACTCAATACATCAAAACGTGACAGTACCTCCCCCCTCCCCGAAGGCGCGTCCTCGCGCCGTATAACATCCAAAGGGGTGGGAGGGTGGGCGCCCTGGAGGCTGACGAGGGCATGGTGCAAGTCCGGGAAGCCTCCAGGGCGGAGCAGGCTGTGGGCGTGGCCATGGCGGCACAGGCTGTGGGCATGGCCACGGCATAGCAGGCTGTGGGCGTGGCCACGGCGGAGCAGGCTGTGGGCGTGGCCAGGGCGGAGCAGGCTGTGGGCGTGGCCACGGCGGAGCAGGCTGTGGGCGTGGCCAGGACGGAGCAGGCTGTGGGCGTGGCCACGACGGTGCAGGCTGTGGGCGTGGCCACGGCGGTGCAGACTGGGCGTGGCCACGGCGGTGCAGGCTGTGGGCGTGGCCACGGCGGTGCAGGCTGTGGGCGTGGCCACGGTGATGAAGACCCTTCAGGTGGCCACGGCGGTGAAGACCCTTCAGGTGGCCACGGCGGTGTGAAAACCCTTCGGGCGGCCTGAAGACTTGGCGGCCGTGGTTGAGCCCTTCGGGTGGGCCAGGCGAGACGGTGGCGGGGTTGGTCAAGGACTTGCGCGCTGGGTACACGGCCTGGGGTCAACGGCCTGGGTCAACGGGTCTGGGTCAACGGGCTCTGGCGCTGGGTCAAGCTCTGGGTCAACGGGCTCTTCGGCCTGGGTCCGGGTCAAGGGCTCCGTGGCTCTGGGGCGCTGGGTCAACGGGCTCTGGCTCTGGCGCTGGGTCAACGGGCTCTGGCCTTCTGGCCTGGCGTGGTCAACGGGCTCTGGCTCTGGCGCTGGGTCAACGGGCTCTGGCTCTGGCGCTGGGTCAACGGGCTCTGGCTCTGGCGCTGGTCAACGGCTCTGGCTCTGGCGCAACTGGGACTCAGAACTGGACTGGGCCAGCACATCAAGGGACTCGGAACTGGACGGGACCAGCATTTCAGGGAGCTTGGGGCTGGGCTCAGGCTCTGGCGGGCAGCAACGGGCTCAGGCTCTGGCGGGCAGGCGACGGGCTCCGGCTCTGGCGGGCAGGCGACGGGCTCCGGCTCTGGCGGGCAGGCGCGGGCTCCGGCTCTGGCGGGCAGGCGACGGGCTCCGGCTCTGGCGGGCAGGCGACGGGCTAAGGATCTGGCTGGATGTGGCTGACTTGAACCCCAGCCTCGGCAGCCATCTTCTTGGCTAATCGCACCGATATCAGCGGGGGATCAGTCATACCGGATATCAGCCGGGGAAGTCCAGGGACCGATCTGGCGGCAGGGCTGATGCGGTGTGCAGGCTCTGGCGGGCAGACGATGGGCTCTGGTGTTAGCGTGCAGGTGATGGGCTCAGGCGCTGGCGTGCAGGTGATGGGCTCAGGGGCTGGCGGGCTTGGAACTGGCTGGAGTGGGAGATCTTCAACGTGGTAGCTGGATCCACACGCCCACAGCGTGTGATCCACAAACTCCAGGAAGGATAGATGGAGGTCCTTGACAAGAATTATCTGGGCTAATGGGTCCTTCAGACCACCCCAGAAACTCTTTGTTAGTTCCTCTTCCTCCATCGACACATCATCATAAAGGTCTAAATAGAGCCCCGCATACTCTTCGAGGGAGCGTTCGCCTTGAAAGAGGATTGGTGTGTGAATTGGGTTCACCTCTCTCCTCTGGCTCATCTTCTGTTTTCGGTCGATCGTTCTGTCAGGGTTGGGTGCAGGTAGCTGAAGACGAGGACAGAAGCTTCAATATAACAGATTTATTTACCAAACTTAAAACACAAACAGAAACAACAGGAACAGACTCCAGGACTTCAGGGCTAAACACACAACCATACATCGACGACGATCGACAAACACTGAGTGAAAACACAGGGCTTAAAAGAACTGAACCAAACAAGATAATTAACTGAAAACAGGTGCAGAAAATTGGACACAAACGAGGAGCGGGAAAACTAACAGGACTAAACCAAAATCACAAAAGACAGGGGAAGACAAGATACAAAACAGAACTCAATACATCAAAACGTGACAACTACATCTTAAGTCAGTGTTTTAAAATGTTAGCTTTTAGCATTACTAGCTATATATTTAAGCTTCATGTTCCACAACAGTCACAAAATACTACTCTTCTGTAGAACATGTTCCTTTTCATGTACTGTTGTATTGTGTTACACTAATCTCAGACTCTCATTTTACAGTATATTGTATGCAAATGGATCATAAATTAAACAGCAAACTAATTACCATACCGTACCCAATCACAAGCATTTTTCTCTGTGGAATAAGATGCGGTGCTGAATCATTCACAAGTAACTAGATTCGGTTTTGAATTTCCTGTTGATTTTAAATACATCTTACCTTGCTGAAGGGCATTCTGGGACAGGTCTCCCTTAAAAATACACCCAGGAACTTCCCGGTGAGGTAAATACAGAGAGAGAAACCTTTCTCGCTCAATTGCTGAACCATCATCAGAAGTTTGCAATTTTCCCACCAAGGCTTTGGCTTCCAGAGGGTACCTGCGAAATTGACTGAAAGGGGAAGATAGGCCCTTAGATGGAGTAAAGCTGTCAGTCATTCAGCCCAGCCAATCAGTTCTCACTGATTAAATCCTGATCACTACTCAGTCACTTTATGTGACTACACATTCCCACCCACTATTTCTGCTCGGCTCCAACCATCTCTTAAAATTCAATGCTGAGAGCTATTTGTGAGTGTGAATCATGTTAATTCTCCATGAATTACATTTTTTTAACACCAATTAGCATAGCAGGAGTTGCCCCTAGCAGTGTGTTTTTGTTTACGTCCTACACCTCTAATTAACATAGGTTCTTTCTTTTCTTTGATGAACTAAGCTGTCAGTGGCGACTCCATCAAAGCAAGAGTCAATAAAACTGTTATCCGAATTATGTAAAGATATTCTTGTTCAACAAGATTTTCTTGACGTTCCTCTTCCACTTGATCCATGGTGAACGAAATAAGCTGCAACAATGTCGTAACTCAATTTTGAGTTATTTGCTCCTTGCTTGGAGAGCAGGTTGGCCAACTGATATTCAATCTTGCTAATCAAATTAACACAATAAAATTGTTCCCTTTTATGGAATTGTTTCCCTCTAAAACAACCTCAGGCTAGTTGTTTTTGTATGATGAGCACTAGATTGAAATAAAAAAAAAGAAGAAACTGCTCTGGAGGCGACAAAAAATGATGGAAAGTGGGTAATTTTGTCTTGTGAAAAAAAAGAGAACTAACACCATTTTGCCTTGTTGACTCATTTCCAGTTGGATCCATCAATCAAATTTCACTGTTTTTCAGCACTAAAATGTTCATTGAATCTCTTTGGTCCTCTGTTTTTTTCCCATTTATTTAAGCAATTGTTTTGTGAATGTTATCTATGGCGCTAAAAAGTTTCGGCAACCACTCTAGTTTTAATATCATTCCCAAAACACAACAGCGATACGTATGCATAATAATATATATATATATATATATTACAATATAATTTACAGTCCTGAGCAGGGATGTAGTGGAGGCTAAACGCACGTAAACGCCGTTTACGCACCTCCCAATATTCGGAAATAGCGTTTACCCACCTCCAAAGTGCGTTTATCCACCTCTAAATTGCGTTTATCCACCTCTAAATAGCCTGTAGTTCCTAAGACATTTTAAATTAAGCTTATGTCGTTTTAGTTTCATATTGTTCAGTATTAGTTTCATAGGTTGTGAAATCTAAGACGAACTCTTTCATATTGGCTGCATTACTGTCAGTGTTGTTGACTATTACTGACAGTAAGGTTGCGCTGTTGACGCTCGCGCAGCTCTCGAGGAGAAATCTACACAATGAGCGCAGCACACACACACTCAGTTAACAACATGCCTATAAAACATCTAAATGTGGAGTTTTTATATTTTTAACATATGCTAAGCAACCTCAAGAGTTATTTTTCCTGAACACCATCACGATTGAAAATGTGACATTGATTTCCTACAACAGTTCAATAAACAGTCGAGTCACTTAAGTCACTTACATTTTAGATGCAATATTGGCTGTTTCAGCAGCGAAAATAGTTCCAACCAAAATCACAGCAGAACCACGGCGCATCTCATAGGAACACTCAACCTGTTTTCATTACTGAATGATTCAGCATTTTGAACGAATCGGTTGAGCCAAAGATTCAATGACCCATTCATAAACATCTGTCTCATTCTTGAATGAATCAGCCGATTGAACGAATCGTTTTAATGAAATGAATGAATGAATGAATGAATGAATGAATGAATGAATTGAATGACTCACTCATTAAGACGGTGGCCTGCCGCCACCCACTGGCGGTTTGGTGTTATGTTTAAAAGTAGTATCATTCTTTCCAACGCTTCTTATATGTATATTTAAATCAATTTCATAACATTATTTTATGCAATTGTAATTTTTCAGGCCTAGGGTAACAGCACTATAGTGTCTTATTCAAAATCATTGAATTTACTGATAAAATTTAGGAATTTAAAATGAAAGATGAAGCATACATTTAATAATATTGGGGGAGGGGATGCCCTTTATAGGTGAAGATATTACAATATGCCGATTTAAATATCAAAGCTGATTGAATATTGTTTCAGAATAAATTAACACACAAAAAAAAAAAAAATCCGGACAAGCAACTTTTTTACTCGGACAAGTGAATGACAGATTTACTTGTCCAAAGGACAAGCGTATGAAAAGGCTTAATGTCGAGCCCTCCCTATAGCGATGTCATCTAGATACACATACACCGGTAGGCAGTGGCCCACCTTACTGGGTGACCACGTTGTGGTCCACCAGAATTTATAGTTTACCCACCTCTTTTTTTACCACTACACCTCTGGTCCTGAGTGAATTCTAAGTACATTTAAACAACTTTTACCTGCGACAGTGTGTCCGCCATCTTGGATGCCTTGTTTCACTTCATTATGGGGCTGTCTCTGTAAATGAAACATGTAATTCTATCTCATAATGTGGCCAAAAAAGGTTACTTAAAAGTCATATTTACATTGAGTAAACTCAAAATTGATGTCAATTGAGTGTTCTATTAGCATGTCGCTAAGCTAAACAAACATAGCACACACAGATGTTGTCTAAAAATAAGCCATTTTAGATTAAAGTAAACCATTATTTAATCTATACTTTTATTATAAGTATACGTTTATTACAAAAAGTATTTTGTTACAGTATGTCTGCCATCTTGTTTTCTTTCACTGAGCCTGTTGTAGTGCATTATGTGGCCTTCTCTGTAAAGCATGTGTGCAATGTCTTATAATGTGACCAAAAACTTTACCTTAGAAGTTATTTACTTTTCGGAATAATCAGGCTGAAACATAAACTATGGCAAAATTGTTATCCACAACTGGAATTGTCTAGCCAACCAGAAAAAGAGTAGTACTCTGAACTTTTCACAACTCAAACTAATTATCTGAATCATGAAATGGTTTCAGCTGTTTAGGGATCACCAGTCAAGAATGTTAGTGATCTTGAGTGGACTTCTCGGATGGAGTGGATCCGAGGGTTGAACTTGAAAACACCCTTCAGAAGGACCTGCGGTTCCCCGGGGTCTCTGGTGGCAGCTGGTAATTGCATCGGCCAAGCTGTCTCCTTCTTGACCCATCTCTCCTCTTCCCTCATTTTTCCCCTCCTCCGCCTCTCCCTCAGCCCGACATGTTGATTTGTTTGCTCGTTATTTTTAGGCAACATATCTGATGGCAGAGACTGTGCCATTCATCAGTGTCTCTGAACTCCATCGTTTTATCATCTGTACCCAGCATCCCTCTCTCCGAGGTTCATTCCTCTCGACTTCCATCCTGCTGAATCTTGTGTTGTTTTTCCTCGCAGTTGAGCAAAGTTTAGATCATTTGGTAAAGGACGGTTTTCCAGGGGGAAACGTAAGGACTTCGTTTTCAGACTGTTCAAACCAATATGGACGAGGACCGCAGACTCTCACTGTCTGTCTACCTTCCCTGATGCATATGAAAGGTTAAACCCTGTTAATGACTGCATGGTGCCAATGGGAGAGTGCAGGATTGTGGGTAAAGGTCAGGACTGCATACAAGCTGAGCATAATAAATGCTGGCTCTCTGGAGGTAAATGTTACTTTCTGTATCGCACTCACGCAAACGCATTCCCAGATACTTGAAACGTATTCCAGGCATCACCGTTTCTGCTTTTGAAACCATCTTGTAATTGCAATTGTTGGAAAATTAATAAATAAGAGTCTGTCTGATAATGTGTGAAGTTTGACGCAACTGACCTTCTATTCTTCGGTGGGATTTCAACTACACTAGCAATGTCTGATCCCTTAATGATTCATTATTTTGAGTTGAATCTGTTCAATTAATTGGTTTTAGCATACTGGTGAGAATGATTCATTCACAAATTGAACTGAATTGTTTTGCATTCTTACCTTGTTGAACCAGCAACCGTCTATTCTAGTCAAGTCCGAAAAAGGCGGCTTTTCTAAAACGGCAGACGTTTTGTAAAGCTTATCACTGTAGATTTCCCGATTCCCTTTCATGCTGCTCAGCTTATATTTAGGCAACAAAATCGCTTTACATCAAAATCCTGCACAGTGTGTGGCCGTAGCATTTGTCTATAGTTGAAACACTGCGGAAGAGAAACATGATGAGAAAAAAAAACACCTGCCAGGTTTCACAGCTGGAGTGGTGCATGCTGGGATTGCTAAACTGGGAAAGCAGGGGCCATGCGGATGATCCGATCTATGAATCATACACTAATTACTGAATTATTCAAAAACAAAACCACACTTCTACCACACAACACCTTGGATATACACCTTGAAGCTCGTTAAAAAAACAATTAGCTTCTTTTAAGTCGAGACGAAATTCTTGATGTGGTGTGACAACTACTGTGAAAGGCGTGGTAATCGTATGCTAACCGGAGCAATTGCTAAAGCGCATTATTTACAGCATGACATGATGGACAGATGGGCGCCTCGATGGGTTCCACCTTTGTGTCACTGTGGCTGATAGTGAATCAGAGTGTTTCAGAGAGCGTTTGATGATGTGAAGCTCGGCTGGAATTAGTCATATAAGGCCGAGGGATCAATATGTCTCTTTGAATCAGTTTGATGGATGAAAAAAAAAGAAGGGGGAAAGCCCCCGAAACTCTTAAACTTCGAAGGTTTTTGCTCTCGAGTCACCATTTAGAGAAAACTTTGAAGAGCAAAATAAGCCATCAAGGTCAAGAATGATGTGAGCCCAAAGCTAAGGTTCATGGACCATCACAGATTGTATAGCACTATGTGAGTATTTGATATTTACCCACAGGAGAGATACAACACAATCTGTTATATATATTTTTTTTATTCTAGACTGCTATAACTTTAGATGGAGAGCAAATTGAGACTTTTGAGAAGTCAAAATATTACTTCAAACATTATACTGAGAATTCCTGAGCTATGAAAGAACTGCCTTTGAGGAGTAAAATGTTCCTCTGAGAAAATTCCTATAGGACAGAAACATCTGAAATTAGATCAATTTTTTTATGAGACAGTAATGAGATTAAATTGAGACCAAATTGAGACATTTGCTTAAGTCATCAGCTCATGATTTCCTCCTGAGCTTAAACCGAGATGCAAGTGCATTGTAAGTGAGGGATCTCACTATAAGCTCGAACATTTAAAATGTTTTTCAAAGATCAATTTAATACTACATGAAATGTAATGGAGAAAAGTCTAAAAATTACAGAAAAATCATGATCTCAATTGTTTCTCTGAGACAGAAATTAGATTAAATAGAGACCAAATGAAGACATTTGCTTTAGTTACATGCTTATCAGATTTTCCTCATGACTTGCAAAAGAGAACTTAACAATTTTACAAAACGAAATGCCAAAGTTTTCAATCAAATGTCGAAAATATATATAAACTCCTCTAAAACTATTATTTTTCAAGAACAAATTAATACTAACATAAGTGAGAACTCAATTAAGACTTCTGAGCTATAAAAAAAGTCTTCCAGCAAAAAAGTTTTCTTCTGGGTAAAAAAAAACAAAAAAGAGATCTCAATTGTTTCTCTTAGCCAGCAACAGATTATATGGAGACTAAATAGAGGCATTTTGCTTAAGTCATCTGGTTATCAGATTTTCCTCCCAAGCAGAGGAAATCTCAACACGTCTTAAAACAAGATGCCAGTGTTCAAATCAAACATCAAAGATCTCAGTATGAACTCAAACATTTCTCATCAAATTCTTCAAAGAATAAATGATCTATCCTCATTCATTTTAAAGCTCATGGAATAGTCCAATTTTGATTTCTTCAAAGAAATTACAGGAGAAACATCTGAGACGAAGTTGATAATTAAATCTCCTGAGCTTTGAAAGAGCAACTTTTTTGTTGTTGCAATTATTGGATAGGACAGTGTAGATAACCGACAGGAAAGCACAGGGTGTAGAAAGGGGAACAGGATCGACAAAGGACCCCTCAAATCGAACTCGGATCGCCGGAGATGCAGTTGTGCTATATGCCGCTGCCCACGAGGAAAGAGCAACTTTTGAGGAAAGCAGTAAAACCCCCTTTGAAACAGCTTTGAATTATGGGCCACAATGTCCATTTTTTACCACTGAATGTATCAACATTCACACAATCACTTTAGAACTGAGGTGATTCCACAGACACAGCACTAGCTGAATAAATACGTCTCGCTGCCAAAACTCTGGGCAGAAATATGATGACCTGGAAGCATTAGATTTCATAGGGATTTGTATTGCTGTGAGCTTGCATTAAATATACCCTTCATACAGCTGTTCCTGGGAAAAGAAGCTGTCATGCAGATTTTTTCTGCAAGCCGCTTTCGAGCAGACACACAGAAGATGCTGCCTGCTTTGTGGAAAATCTCTGTAGAGAAAAAATGTGTGGAAGAACAGAGTGTGTTATTTTAATGAGTCTAACAGAACTGTTCAATAGATGGGAGGTCGGCATTGAGGGAGGAGGAGTGTTTATAGTTTGAGACCTATGGCTCACTAAAGATTGCCTTTGAGATCTCATTTGGTTTTATTACCGTAGGGGCGAAGACCTGTCTGTATTACCAAGAACTGCAAATGTATAGGGAGGTGGAAAAGATTGAGCACCCTTTTTTTTACGGGGCTCAAGGATTGTTCGAAGTGAACGTGCCATTACAAGGATATCTGTACTTGATTGTAAGTTACTTCGGGTAAAGGAAATACTTTGTCAGAGCAGCTAATGCTAAGCTAAGTCACTTACTCTAGGACAAACCATTAAAACTACATACAATTACTTTTATAATGTGCTTAATTTCCTTAATGTAAGCTAAGGATCATCTGAACAAACATCTTACCCGCCACGGACTCAAGTAACCACCCCAAATCTCCTCAAATCTACTTCAACATTAGCTAAAAATACATAGCATCCTCACAAACAGCAGTTAGTATTATTTTTCTCCGTCACCGTGGCTGGATTGCATTATGTTTTTGGCTAGATACTTTGACTTTTACCTGAGTAAAACTTAGATGCAGTCTACTCATACGTTAAGTTAAGGTAAACTTCTCAAACCCCTGATTTCACTATATCAAAAGAGCTATTTCTATTCCACAAGAAGCTTTGGTCGTCCCTTTAAAGTTGAAGTGTTTTTTTTAGCAGTTTTGTAGCTGATCATGCATAAATGAGAGCGGCTTATTCATCTGTAGCACAATAAAATACAAAGCCTGTCAATCGAGCTAAATCGACAGAGCACGGTGGATTCTGCGAGACGAGTGAATCGAATGTGTGTGACTGCATGAGCTGCCAAAGTCTTGTGTAAGAAAAAGGAAGGAATAGAGGCCATTTGAAAGTATCTGTAAAAGAAAATGCATTTATGTACGAGAACTCCTTTGTCCTTGTCTACAACAAACACTTTGATGAGAAAATAAAGAACACGCAAGAGTCAAAGAAATGAAGTTGAATGATAGAAATGTAAATGAGAGTGAGTACAGTATGTCAAATTCTTTTTTTTTTTACTTTTCAAGATCCGAGTGCGAAGATCAATATGCATTCTCTAGAATGCGTTTCAAAGAGTCTTTTTATCAAAATAAATGTAATCTTTTAACTATAAATAAATGCACCGCAGGGCATTTCTAATCTTTGTCTCGCACACATCAGTCTTGCAAAAGTACTCGCAAAGTGCGAAATAGGTTGTGTTTAAATCAATAAAAGCATGCTTCTATACTGGGACGTGACACCTAACAAACAAACCTGAATCAACGCAAAGAGAGTAAGAAACTTGGCAAAAGAAGAAAAGAATGTAACAGACAGATTATGCGCACACCACTCACCTCATCCCATGGGTGCGACTGAGTGATCTCGTTTTCAGGAGTTTAAACATTTCAAATGAAAGAAAACACGCCTCACTTTCTCCGTTTTAATTCCTGAGAGCAAAAGAAAGATTACTCGCATTGCTTTAAAAAAAAAAAAGGTTTTCCTGCCAAGATACTGAGCAATTTGAGTTGTATGAGTCATTCGTTGAAATTATAAGCCTGGTTGTTGGTGTTGGATTAAGATTAAAAGATTATAGACATAGTGACAAATAAACACAAACAGAACTCGTATCCACAATGTAGGCTACTTAAAAGCTATGCATTTTTCAATCAAAGTTTCACAGTTTTCTTTGTATCAAGCATGACTAGCAACTAATAAACATGGTTGGAATGGAACTATAGTATGTCGCTGTCGAGCGGAAACCCATATTTCGTCTTTTTTTCATAAATCATTACTTTTTGTCACTCTTTACATCTGTCTGTGGGTTTTGCATATATTTAACCAATGACAAGTAAAGAGCTTGTGACTTGTAACTTATTTGGATCCTCAGACTGTCTGTAGCACCTCCACAACGCCTATCGTGCAACACAAAGATCGGGCAATCTCTGCTTGTTTACAACTAAACTGGTTCTTCAAATAAGTACACCGTTTTCTTTCCTCAAGAAACTCTCTCTATATAAAGACTAATGTTTTATTTATTTGAGGAGTGGAGAAGAGAGGTTTAGCAGTTGTCGTCGAGTCAAATCAGTACTGTCTTAAATAGCCTGTGCGTAGCCCTTCGTCTTTAATAGCATGATATTTTGGCCAAATGATAACCTGTAAGTACCTGTAAATTGACATAATGAGATGCTCTTACTGCCTCAGATGCGGCCGTTCTAATGATGGACAAAACGACAAAAAGCTGCCTTAAATTTTTTAAGTTCAATCAATTTAGATGTTTAAGTGATTTCAACTTAAATTACATTAAAGCTGCAGTCTGTAACTTTTTTGGGTTCAAAATTATCCAAAATAAATTGAGCAAGTACATCACCAGACAGTGCTCAAAACTATCTGCTTGCCGTAGCTCGATTCAAAACGGTAAGCTTGTAATAATGTTTTTAATTCTAGTGGTACTGGTGGAAATTTGAGTATGTCTTTGCGTCATTACGTCACATCTGCACAAAGAAGGAGTCTCGAATAGTAGGCTATATTGCGTGTGAGGATGTTGGAGGTGGAGATTTATAGCCTTTTCTCACAGCACTTGATATAATTCAACTTTTCAGTTTGATGGCGGATCCAGAAAGGTTCAAACGACAATCACCAGTGACAACTGGAGATTCATCCGCTGTAAAACGCAAAAGACTTCGGACTTCGTAGTGGCTACAGAAAAAAAGAGGACAACTGGGCCTATGCGAAAACAAGGATAAATATCGGAAGGGCTTTTGAAAGGTGGTGTGAACTCTTTTCTTTTTTCCTTTTTTTTATAAGGTAGCTTTTTTCTTGCTGGACAGGTAAAACATTTCAATGGTTCAATTATGTAACAGTAGCGCACTTGTTCGCCTAATTCATACAGTTATGGAATAGGCTACTGAACTACAGGTAGCCCTAATACACAGTATTATGTAGTCACACAATGCTGATGTTGTTAACATTAACAATTTGAGAACAAAGTATAATTTGCACGGTTTGACGTAATATAAAAAGCGATTATTAGATTTAATCAGCGTGATTTACTGCAATGCTTTTTTTCCATTTCCCAGTGAAAATTCTTATGTTGGTCATACTTATATATAATATGTGATTCTGAATGCCATATCCACACCGGCGCGGCGACTGACAGCCGCACATTCTCCTCAAAACATTGGATTCATCCTTGCTGTTCCATGCCGAGGCACAACCCACATAAAGTTGATAATTCTGTGAATAACTGCAATTGCAGAATTCGAACAGAGATGGCGACAAAGAGGAAAAACTACGGACTGCAGCTTTAAACTGACTTAAAAAAAAGTTTTTTGAATAAAAAAAATTCTATAAAAATTGATCTTGTATAACTTATAAAAAAAGTTGAAAATTGCTTAACTTATTTTGATGAGTTTAAAAATGTAAAAATATAAAAATATATGTTGTCATAACTTACTGATCATATATATATTTTTTTGCAGTGGACGAAATTCTGGTCAAAACCCTCATAACTCCATTTGAGCTTGATTTTGGTAAAAAGGTGATAATATAATGACACATGCAAGAGTCTAATGATATAAAAAGCCACAATCTTAAGTCTGACAACACAGTGTTTAATTATTTATTTTTGTAAATACTTTTTTCCAGAATTAAAAATTTCCTGAAAAGTAGTGTTTTTGGAGGTATGACGTTTCCACCTGACAATATACAATGATGCCTACATTTTTTTTAAAAGTATTATGCTAGGTTGTACAAAATGTACAATGACAAACATTTCAAATAGAAGGTCAAGTTGAGTGCAGTGCATTGTGGGATACATAATTGCACACACTGCTGTATTTTTTCACAAAACTAGTAGGTCATCAATAACTTGAATCGTTTGGAAAAAAAGGTGCATACTTTGCACAACTGAACTCAAGCAAATTAATAATCTGCATTGTAATGAAGACAAAACGATAACACTTTAAATTGGGCTTTGGGTCGTCTAAAATGTCCCATTGGAATTCCACTATAAAACTTCACCTTTATATATAAAAAGTAGAGAAAATGAACACTCATACCACCATGCAATCAATTTTTCCAATTTTCTATGATGGTAATGGAAGAAGCACTCTGAGACCAATTTATCATAGCGGGCAGCATAAAACAAAAGGCATCATTTTCCCCCTTAATTTCCTACACATAAACCAAAAACAAAAGTGATTTCTCGGTAATGGACCCTTTTAACTTTCTTAAATATTTGATGAGTCACTAAGAACAAAAAAGAAAACAAAGAAAAGTTAAGTCAGCTCATTGCCACTGGTTATCTAGAAATCTATTTATGCACAGCAGAAATATTATAGATTTTCTGCATTACATTTTGTGAAGAACAAAGCTATGGAAAGAAGTAGGACACTGTTTTCTCGTGAGAAATTCTGTGAGCTTTACAGGTACAATACTGAACAGATAATGTTATGTGTTTCAAACACATCCACAAAAACATTGCTATTAGCTCTTAGATTTAACTATGGGAACTTTTTTCCTCAGAGTAAAAAGTAAAAACATGTATTTTGTGAGATGCCTCAAAACAAAAATTCACAGTGTACGATATAAAGTCAACAAATAAACTTACAATAACAACAAATAAACTTCTAATTGTGAGATAAAGTCATTGGGAGATAGAAATTTGTTAGATATAAAGCTATAAGTATGCATATAAAAATGTGCAATTACGAGAAAAAAAGTACAATTACCTTGGCTGAAATATGCTTCCATATTTGGCATAATGAATTAAGGTGAAGAAGAAAAAAAACTAATCGAAAGAAAGAAATGCAAAACAGATCTTGGCTTTAAAGATGCATACTGCGGGGGAAATGTGGTTTTGCTCATTTTCATAAGGTTGTCTAATGCTGCTGGTCTGCAATATGAAATTCCCTATTGGGCCGTGTTATTGCTTTTAATTGGCTAATTCATTTACACTAATTCACTTACACTAGCGTGATATTCCGTAAAGTCTGCACACATTCGCACGGCCGCACACACACTCTCCGACTTGAGTGAAGCCCTATGTCGAGACTCCACAGCGACTCTCCTGAGGGCATTTTTACCCAAGAGTTAATTATACATGAACTCGTGGGCTGAATGTTAAACAGAGTTGAATGAGTCCTTTCTTGGCTGGAGTGTTTGGTTTGTATTGGCAATCCATCTAAAATGGTGCATGTTTAAAATCAATAAGCCCCAGTAATCCCAAACACGAACAGCCCACCATGTTAAAATGGACGTCCAGTAGATTACTACGGAGAGTCAGCCATGTGTCAAACTTGTCAGCTTAGCTTAGCATTTCGCTGTAAAGAATCAATAAAGCAAACCACAAAGGAAGAGCATTTTTAACAATGTACTTGTTAACTCGTACAAGCGAAAAATTGACATGCTAATTTAAAAAAAAAAAACATGAATCAGCAAAGCTCTTGCACACTAGTTCCCCAGTTTGAAAACATCATTGTTATAATTTCCATTTTATGACTCATTAGAATTGTCTACGAGAGTCTTGTTTTTGTAACATGCTCATTTTTTCCCCTCGTAAATCCTCAACTGGTCTGTTCGGGGAGAGCATTTTAATATCATCCCATTGTTGTCAGGTTTTAAAGAGCTCTATGTGTGGTAGCCTTTCAGCTAAGCAGATTACGCTAATTGGTTCTGGAAGCATTGATGCTTAAACTTAATGAATGTCAAAACTTATCCTGAAGTATGGATGGAAATCCCCAGGGTTTAAGTTGAAATGAATCAGGCTGTTGTCGCAATGATATGAACTAAAGTTTAAGCTTAGCCTGCTAATCTTGGCCTTAGCTCTTCATTAGTATCTCCTGCTAGAAGACGCTGCTACTGTATGTAGTATGGTACATGGTAGCTAATTTCCTTGCATGTCTAAACGTGTCATTCCAAGCAGGTTGTAAGATGGACAGGTTGCCACATAAACATGGCCAACAAGCTAACTAGCTTGCTAGCTAGCCAGGAAACCAGCTTCCATGATCCAAAACATTAGCTAAAATAAAATGGGGTTTCCCACAGGGTATTAGCCAATGCTACCATATGCTAAGTTGCTGTATTTGAACTTGACGCTAGCGACAACAAAATAATCATGGGCTTGATTCCCGGGGAATAGACATACGGAAAAAATAGATCTGTGAATGCAGTTAAGGTCAGAACTGTTGGATAAAACCAGCTACCAAATGAATGAATATAAATGTACACTAAGAGATTACAATTTCATTTTATATTCATTGAAAACAGGACTGCAGATCCAAATTTCATTCTGTGGAATCACTATATAAGAATACTTCTCTGACACTTGATTGCATGTTATTTACAACTGAATGAAAATATATTATATTTTAAATGAATATTAAACACAATTAGATAAAGAGTGCATGAAGTGTACTCTCTTTAGTGGCCTTATTTTATTTGTATGATATAATCTGCAAGTACAGTTTTTAAAAATATACTTTTAAGATTTGAAGTACACTACAAAAGCACATTTAATACAATTAAGGACACTTTTTTCATGAGGGCACCCACACATTAAGATACAGATCACATCTAACCTCCCAACCCAATTTCAAGTTTTTTCCCTTGGTGACAAATGGTTTGTGTGTCATAACACCATCTGTCTGCTATTAGACCAATGCTGGGGGTATCATTGCTGATGAAGTCTGTGTGACAGCCAGGCAAACTGTTTTGGGGCCATCTGAAGTGAACAGAATGATGGGATATACTCACACACCTAGCATGGCATTTCAATAAGACATACAGTACATTACAGAAACGTGGATCGTAGACATCCCATGACAAATGCACAAGTAGATGTAATTTACCACTCCCTGAGGTAAATAAAAAAAAATGTGATGGGGTAAGATGTTAAATAACGTTTAACACTCATGAATGCTTCATAGGCTGCGGTGACATGCAGCTAATCAGAAACTTTAAGATTTTTTATATTTTGCTCTGCTGTAATCTGTTACTATAGCGCATTCACTGACAGTTACCACCTCGCCTCATTAAATTAGACATCATTCAATCCTAGCCCTCAACACATCTAATTTAACCAAAGCTGCCTCTCAGTTTTTCATCAATGCTCTGCGCCTTGAGTGTGACGATTAGCTTAGCTGACAGTCAGTGACAGCTTTTGTCAGTTTTTTTTTAAATTCTTAAGCTGCTTGACAGGTACTATTCCGGTAGTGTCCTTGGTTGAGTTCCTGGGCTAATCATAAAACATGCCTTCTCATTATTCTCTGCCTTTCAACACATGTATATAAGTGTGATGGAAGACTCTTGCTCATACTCATCTATAATGCTGCCACAATACACATGAAAACGGCAATATTTTGATCACTTCTGTGCTGTTTGAAAAGCAGTATTGCTGAGTCAGGCTTGTCCAGCAGTGATAGACCAGGTGCACCTTAATGGTGAAGAGAGTGGTTTTTGAAGCTGGTGATGGTTTGTTTTCCACTCCACCCACTTGGCTGGATGACATGTTTCTAGGTCCTGTTCATGGGCTGAATGCAGTAGTCTGGAAGACTGGATAATGATCACTAAGAGGAAATGGTCTGGAAATGGATTCAGAAAGAGCAGTAGACATTTCAAATAATCCAAAAATAAGAGTCCACCTTTCAAATGTGGTTCAAAAAGGTCAGGAGAATATGAACTGTTACAAGCGAGAAGGTCTAGAATATCTGAAGAAAGTTTTCCATTAGCATTCCCATTCATCTCAATGGCTGCTGCTCAGCAAAAACATTATCACCCAGAAGTACACAGTTTGAAACCAGCCATTTATATGTGGCGTACAAACTTATTTATTTAGTCAGAATACACAGGTTTTTCTAAATAGCCAACAATGGAAATAAGATGCATTTTTTTCTGGCCTACGCTAACCAGGCAAAAACTGGCCTATGCTAACCCGGCAAACCTTGACAACTATGCAAGAACTTCAAGTTAAAGAAGCAAAGAGATTCAGTGAAAACTTGTGCATCAATGAAGTCATTATTTATTTCTTCATCCCTTTCTTGCTAAAGGATCATCATGTCTTAAAAGCTGTTTTTATTAGCATAAAAAGGCTTGCTATTGTCAGAGACCCATTGTAGTACAAATTGATGTCACCATCTGACATTTCTCTCCAGACTAATGATTTGCCTTTCAAACAAAGAAATGATGGTACGCCTTGAGCCCTTTATTTATTAAGCTCTCAAACCTTAAATGTGCTTCTTTCTTGTCGTATCAAACTGTCTCTGACCAGACTAAGTCAAATCTAAATGAGAGGGTTGACACAGTGTATTGAACACTGCAATTTAGCCTTAACAAAAGCCTTCTTACACAAAGTGAATTATTCATGATAACAACTGTGATCGGAAAGCTGGTTAAAGTACCTCTGTTTCTACGTCACGTTAGCCAACAATCACAGTCCTGTCTTGGTGATCAAGTGTGACTCTTAAACTTGCATTTGAGTTCTCTGACTGTGGTTGTTAACATGTGCTATATTTTCTCCAAGTTATCTTTTAGCCACACAAAGGTGCATCCAGTCCAGAGACGGCTTCATTTGCTTCTGAGTAAAATATGCATATGTTCATTGTGCAGGAGAACCAGAAAAATGATAGAGTCTGGTTCCTAGAATATGCCACTGTAATTTGGGAAGTTTGGACGGAGCTGTATTTCTTAGAGGAAAATAGACTTACCGCAGCCTCTAACGAAATCAGGGGTGCTTCTCTCCATGTCACAGCCATTCTGTTACTGAGAGCTTTCTTTAACCTGTTAACTCAGGCAGAAGGAGAGATAAGACTGGAGGCGGGAAAGAGGATAATTAAGCTGTGAAGGGTTAGAAAGAGCTAAAGTTAGAATCATCCATGAATAGACCTTTTTACATCTTTTGGGTTATTAAAGTAAAGGAATACAGGCTTGTTGATAGTGGTGACCAACCTTGAGCAACTCAACAAGCCTGCATTTTTGGATGCGTGTCTTGCCAATAAGCTCATATTATGCGAGTCCTAAAACCTTCACATCTTAAAGAAGCATGAGGGAAACAATGTTCTGTTAGGGAAAAAATGTAGGTTGTGACCAGTGTTGGGTAAGTTACTCTAAAAAACTAATTAATTACTAGTTACTAATTATCTCTTCAACAGTGTAATTTACTTTACTAATAGATTACTTTACTAATTACTCTCTCAAAGTATTTTATTACTTTTAATGCTAATTACTTTCTAAATCCCATATCGACCTCAACCAGCTGAATTATACAAGGATAGACATGAAACTCTTTTAATTCTTTCAAATAATACTATAAAATTGCATGAATTATCCTTAATCTGACCAAACAATTTAAAAGGAGAAGGTTACATTATAAACATACTTTTTAACATCAGTCACTGGTTGTGACTTGATTTTATTTATCAGGAATTGATTAGATTGTGTTACATTTCACCTAGGTTCCATCAAGTTAGAGATGAAGACGAAGGTTGAAAAGTTCTGCTGTTGCCCGAAAAGTTGTTTCAGAGGTCAAACAATTTATTACCTTAAAAGGAAACAAAGACATTTGTAATAACATTCACTGGAGAATCACGCACAAAAAGACCAGGAAGGAGTTTTGAAAGTCTGTAGGGTCCATTTTCATTTCACGTTGAGCATTTTACCCAATTGCACTGCAGTAGATGAAATACAAATGTGATGGTGGTCATTACCATGGACATTTCTGTAAAGAATCCTGATTTTATATGGCCATAGGGTCAATGAGAACCATCATGCCAATGGAAGTAGACCTCATCCCGTCCTTTTTCAATGTATTGCTAAGGTCAGAAAGCTAGTGTCCTCAAGTAATCCTACTAAATTGTTTATTATACTTCTCACGAACAGTCCATTAAAGAGTGATTACAAAATTACAAGAAAATGTGAATGGCAATGAGCTAGATCCAGTGTACAACTCCAATAATAAAGCCTCATATCCTCATGAAAATTCATAGATTTTGGTAAGATGTCACAGCTAGCACCAACTTATGTGCTAGCCATCCCAGTGCTGTTTGCACAAAATATCCCATTGAGTCTAACGGGAGGGGAAAAGGTGTAATTGAATTAATTTCTGCAATCTTTGCTCTCTAAGGGCAGGGGTCCATATGTTTATCCATTTATGGTTGGGGCTAGGAACAGTGGAGTGGGGCTCTTCATTTGCAAAGGAACATTCGGCCCTCCTACGCAGCTGTTAGCACTGGTTTTGACGCAGGTCATCCGTTCCTCTCAGCATCCTTGGCCTGGTGCCAGAGTATATCGGCTGTCCTCACTATCAAAGTGCACAATCTTACTCGCGCTCATCTGCCACCATTGCTTTGGCTGCCTGGAGGTCAAACAGAGTGCAATGCAAGCTGTATAGAAAAATAACAATGTACAAATGTCACCATGGTAACATTGTTTCGTTGCAAGTGGCTTAGATGCTCATTTGTGACAACGTGCAATTAATAGACATAAAGCAACTTTCTAAGATGCTTTCTAAGTCTTTATCCATCCATCCATCCATCCATCCATCCATCCATCCATCCATCCATCCATCCATCCATCCATCCATCCATCCATCCGTTATTTCATACATGTTAAAAGTTTCCATATATAAGAATATTTATGTCTGCCTTTTTGTTAGCAGAAATTGTGAAACATTTCAAAAGCAGACATGGCCAGGTAATGATGTCATGCTACACACACCAGTGGTGGCTTTGAATGTCTGGAAAAGAAAGAGATTTTAAAGCCTTGCTGTGAGAGAGAGAAAAAAAAGTCAGCTCTGTCTCCTCTAGCATATCAGTATTATACATGCTTGGGCTTAGAATATATTAAAATGGATTTGGGAATCATGATCCAATCAAACGAGGCAAAGCCCATGAATGAACGCAGGATTCAGGAGTTTTATAATGGCACACACCATAGCCCTAATTAGCACACAGGTTGACAATCCATTTGAATGGCTCATTGATCCCTATTAAGGGATGATGAAATTCCCAACATTACTTTCCATTCCAACTAGCCCCTAGATACCATAGAAATGTATGCTTTTTAAGGCCCAATTTGTGACATACAAAAAGAGAGAAAACATCAGAATCCGACACTCTACCAGATGGAATTGTCTCTGGAACCATGGTACACAAATATGCTTGTGCATACTGCATGGGCAAAAAAAAATATTAAAATCAATTACTTAAATTAAAATCATTCACTGTTTACTTGTCTAGTTGCGGCTAGTAAGAACGATAATTAGCGTTAAAGACTACTCTGCTTTGTAGACAGCAGGTGGGAATTAAATTAGAATCGTGTAGCTGCGGTGATCTAAAAATTGATCGGCTCCCACCGCCAACTGTGAGACATAAATACAAGCTTAGCAGAAAAAAAAATACACAGCCATCAGACCCAGCAGAAGAATATAGACCATAATCTGGAACTTGCAACTGTGGCGTTTCTAGTCCCTGAGGTGGCACATTTTCCCTGAGTAGCTCATCCTCCGCTCAGGAAATACACACTCAGCTGACCCCAATATCGGAGAAGCGCTGCCCGTCCAGCAGGTCAGCCACACGGACGGCGAGTGGCAGGGGGCAAAGGTCACAGCCAAGATATAGTGCACAGGATTCTTTGCACCATCTGACCTCAGTTAATATATCAGGCTTCATCATATCTTTGTCTCCAAACCAACAGAAATTGTACGTAAAAAAAATACAGGTGGGATTTTATCCATCGGGAATGGATTGGATGATACCTGCTCACCTGTCTGTATGTCTGTCTGTCTGTCTAAACTGTGGTTATAGCAGCTTAATCTCACAGGAAAACATAACTAATTTTACGAAGTGGTCAATTTTGTTTGAAATCATATAATGTGACGGCGAAAATTTGAACGAAAATGTACAAATGATATGTAAAACAGTTACGAACTGCTATGAGATTTTATTGGTTGTTGCAAAGGGATTTGTGATGCTAGTCAAACTGAGTGTAACTTTTTTAAAGTTGAAATAGCATGCACCAGTAAACCATGTTGTTGTTGAGACTTTTTCTGAGGCAGGAAAGTGGTGACTAGTCAATGTGATGAGACATTCATATTTATTTATATTTACATGTTTGTCCAGTCAACCTTGTTACTCAGGTGAGAAGGTGAATCGAATGATTTCCTCAGAGATAGGACAAATTGCTGTTGACATTTCATATCAAGGCCTCTCACATAACATGAGCCAAATCTTTTTAAAATAGTACGCATAAGAATTCTCAAGTAAACAGATTATTGTCCGACTGCGGTGTGCTAACAGAAGTAATGCCACCTGCATGATTAAATCTGACATTTTCGCTGACATTTATAGAAAGAAACACGGAATTATTACTATCACTGTTATTATGTTTGAGATTTAATACTTCTTTGTTTGTATGGTACCTGGTTTCTCAATAAAAGTGTTTTGGAGACCCACTGTGAGGTGGTAGGAAGTCATGTTTGTTTTTTGGTGGGGTTAGATGAGTTTATGAAAACCACCATATATTTTATAGACGGCTTTGTGAGCAAATAATGTGGCTAACTTCATGAAGGACTGCAACATATGCAATAATCACAACAAACAATAGTGTGACTTGCATTATTCTCATGAGCCATTTAAATTAAGTACATATGGATTTCTAACAACTACATGTCTTCTAACATCGTTTACCACTTTCCATCTGACTGGCATGTAATCTATCTATCGAGCTTGCCAGACTGTGAAAGTGCTTTTCAGTTTTGTGTGCTATATGCATCAGACAGTCAAGAGGACTGTGGGCGGTTTGAGGGTGTGTCATCTGAGAATTGCAATTTATTTAGCCCAGAAAAAAATACTGATTACACCGAGAGGGAAAAAAAAGGAACTATTCATGTAGACAGAAAAAAAAGATTCTTATCTCATCTGAATAGCATTTCGAGCCTAAATGCCTGTGTCTTTCTGAGAAAAGTTTTCATACAGAACATACAAACTTCAAGTTGCATCCCGCAAATGGAAGCAGGCTATTAAAAATGTCATTTTCCTCATCTTCCTTTTGCTGATTGCCAGATCAAAGTCACTCAGCTGCTGCCGAAGGCTTGGGCGTAAAAGACAGAGACACTTTAGCATAAAGACTCGCCTGCAGTCATGATCATTACCCCACATAACGTACAATCACACCCAACCTGGGAGTGCGCAGATAAAGGTGCCTGGTAATTTGGTCTCTTCCCTTTCACTCCCATTTCTCCGCCTGTCAGTGAGAGCTGGCGAAGGAAAGATTGTTTCATTAGTGTCCGGTCCCTCGAGCAGTCAATCAGGGATTTTAGTTGTTCCCCTTTTCTTTTTTAACTCTCAGCTGTGAGTAATTGGTGTTAGCATTGTTAACAGTCACTCGCTTCAGCTGACTAGCGGTGTTTTCCATCTTAATTCTCCAGGATATTTTTGCAGAGCAAATACTGCCTCAGGAAAGATGTTTTGAAAAGAGGTGACAACTGAATAATGAATCTGTCAGGTGTTGTTTATTTTAAGATGTCATTTTGCTCATGAACTTCGAGAGGAATCATTAGCAGCTAATACGGCTAAATAGACTGCTTGTGGAAGTAAATATTTGCTTGTAATTTCAAATACAAACTTGTGGACTTTACTAACCGTAAGTAGAAAACCTAGCAACACGCTAGCAGCTACATGTGCTAAAAACACTACTCAAAACACATACGCATCATAGCAGCTATTTTTATGCAGGGAAACACTTCTTATTTCTTAGTAGGCCTACTTACTGCGTGACAATGTCAAATAGTAGGACATTTGAAAGAATTCACAACTCGCACTGTTTATTAGCTTGCTGCAGCATGTGGACTGTTTTCGAAGTTATCTCTCTCTAAGCTAGCACTTTAATCAATGCTATCTATATGTAAAAAAATCCTGTAAAAATACGGGAAATTTTGAACAGTAATTTACCGTTATTCACAAATACAGTTGAATACTGTAAATGACGCTGAATTTTACAAGCAAAATAATAACAGCAAGCTACTGTTCAGTTTTACGGGATAATACAGTATTTTTTTAGTCTAACGTTAGTCACATGCTTGAGCCCGCTCACAACCGCTCACAACTCGATTGGAAAATTACGACTCATCGATTCCCATCAACAGGCGTGCAGTAAAAAAGGATTAACATTACATTAAAGGTTTAACTACATTACTTCAATATTATATTATGTGAGAAGGACGAGTAAGAAGACAGTTAAATTCAGAAAGACGATTTTCATTCCGACTGTGTCTGACTCAGCTGCTGCCAGCCCAGATCAGTGGACGGAGCTTTCACCTGCATTCAGCTTTTCTCTTCGTCAATTTATCAAGGTAAGTCACAAACTGATAAAAGTGTTACCCTGATATTGACTTGATTACCAAATCTACGTCAGGGATTGGGCTTTATTTTACCATTTGTTTTAGGGTTTATTGAAATGTGCACTAAATCAATGAGGCTAACAGTTAGCCTGTAAGTTAACTGTCTGCCTCTGTTTTATGCAACACTTTTACTATTCTTTTTTCTGTATTAATCTCGTTAAAGGGTTAGTTCACCCAAAAACTTGAAATTATCCCATACTTTACTCACCCTCAAGCCGTCCTAGGTCTATATGACTTTCTTCTCTCAGCCAAACACAATCAGAATTTAAAAAATATCTATATATTTTTTTTAACACAGATTGTGTTTGGCTGAAAGAGGAAAGTCATATAGACCTAGGACGGCTTGGGGGTGAGTAAAGTATGGGATAATTTCAATTTTTGGGTGAACTAACCCTTTAACTTGTTTTGTTGTGCTCTTAGGTGTAACTTATTGTTGTTTCCGCCTTCCCAGGTCATTGGAAAAGTATTGATTTGCAGCAGTATATCTTATGATACTCTGTGTAAATAGAGAAAAAATATACTGCTCAATTTAATATTGTGTGTTTTAGCCAGTACCTTGAAAATGCATGGATAGGGCACTCATACCCATATTTAATACTGTTTCGGGACATTACAGTTTTTTTCAATCGCTAACAAGTGCTTACCCATACTTCAGATACTTTTTCTAAACTCTTAACACAGACTCACACCTATAAAACACAATTTGCCAAATGGATAATTTTCTTCTCAAAAACACATTTTGTTAAATATATACCAACTCTTCATTTCAAAACAGAACACATCTTTCTCTGCACACACTAACTTTACCAAAACACTGGAAATCTGACTCAAAATGAAATTATTCTGTCAAAGAATAACACTTGTTTTCACTTCACAAAGTACATGCAGTCAATCAAAGTACACCAGGTTTCAAAATACTGGCTATTGTTGACATTACAAAAACTGCATAGACTTTTATGTTTCGGTTTTATAGGTATTTGCATCCAAAACATGCAATCCACCGTTTTTACACTAAATTTCTTGGTTGGGAATTGTATGTCCACATGTACAGTAATGGTCACATTCAAAAACAATCTTTCAAAGCAAAAGCAATCTCACCTCCTTTACTGTTTACTACAGGAGGTGCAGTAGAAACACGGTATGATAGAACAGACTTTTTTTACAGTATTGCTTACAGTGAACAAAATATCCATGAAACACACAAGAGCATTCTGAACAAAAAAGCAACAGCAAAAAGCCCAGATAAAAGGGGGGGAGGGGGGAGACTAAAAAAAGCACAAAATTACTGTATCTAATCTCTGCGATTTTCAGGGTTAGGCCACATGTTTTCACATCACATCTGTTATACAAGCGATCACTGGTATTGCACTCACTGCACTCTCATGCATCCTCACTGCATCTCTCATCTCCGCATCTCTCACTGCATCTCTCACTGCATCCTGCCATCTCTCACTGCATATCTCACTGCTCCTGCATCTCTCACTGCAATCTCTCATGCTCCTCTCCACTGCACCTCTCACTGCCTACTGCCTCCACTGCTCACTGCATCTCTCACTGCACCTCTCACTGCATCTCTCACTGCATCTCTCACTGCACCTCTCACTGCATCTCTCACTGCACCTCTCACTGCATCTCTCACTGCACCTCTCACTGGGCCTGCTCTTCTCCCTGGACCCCTTGCTCTTACTCTTCCTCATCTATACATTACGGTGTTTGTCTTTTTCTGTTTCTGTTTCCAAAAACATCACTCCTCAAAGTCCTCCTTTTACCGTATAAGTGTCAATGTAATAGAAAAAATAACCCCTGCCACTGAGACTGAGCCAGACTGGAATCAGTTGTGGTTGGCCCAGTTTACCCAACATAAATCAGCTGTGTGTCAATTATTCAATTGTTTGTTTATTTTCAGCTGAAATATATAAATATATTGTTTTTGAACTGATATCATTGCAGAAGAAGAAGTTTTTATACTGTATCTAAGGTTGGGAATATTGTTTTTGCTATTGTGGGATGGTGTGTGTTAACATTCGTAAATACTACAAAAACAATCCATTATTTTGTTGGGAGGTATAGCTTGTCTGTTAAGAAAATGTAAGCATTGTGGAAATGTGTTCACTGACTGCATATTGTGTGAAAACGACATGAAATGTGTGAATGGTATGGTCACAAAAGACTGATGCTCAGCTAACTGTGTTTAGAGTTTTGAAAATGTGGCAACTGATTGGACAAACGCTTGTTAGCGATTGAAAAAAACTGTAACTAAACTATATTTGTTGTCTGAATCAGTTGCTGGTGAAGAAGTCACTGTAGGAGGTTGGATGATCAGTGTGGAAAACAACGTCATCTGTGAAGGCATCCAACAGACCTTCATCACTGGCCTTGTACCAAGAAGGACATTGGAGTTTGTTCAAAGGTAAATCCTCTGCTAGTCCTAAATGTTGTTTGTACATTTAGTCCCTCTTATCAGCTCTGTTCAGGAAAGTTAAATTGGTTACTTTCTCTTGTTCCTATATTGACTTTATACCCTAAACCCTAACCCTAAATTAACCCTAAATTAACCCTAAATTATCACATGCATTCAAATGTAGCACTGGGTTCAGGCCAAATGTATCGTCATGCTGCATGTTTTGAATAGAGAGAGTAATTCTTTCACGTCGACAAATGGTGGACAAAACAGCGCAAGCGCATAAACATCGCGGAAGTAAATTACAACAGTGTGATCACCCTGACAAAGCTTGCACGTAAACATGCAACACTCAAATACCACACTCTAGGACAAAACCTTCCTGTTAACAAATGCTGTTGGCCTCTTATTTTGATTGGCTGTTGTTTTGTCTTTTTCTTCTATTGAACACTTATTTTGTGTTCAACAATAGAAATAAACTATTTCTCTTTCTTTTTGATGACAACATTTTCATTTTTGGGTAAACTATCCCTTTAACACTACTGACAAAGTTATATAATGCTGTCTACATTACTCTGAAATACTCAGGTCTCCAAATGCCTCAGATCAAAAACTAAACATGATCCAAATACTGCCATAATGGCAACAACCTAGAATATTTATATTGTGAATGCAATGGGTTTTTGTATGTCTAAAGTGCAATTAATCTTTACTTATCTCACCTAATATACTGCATTATATTTCTCTGTAATTACATTGTAGATGCTTTGTTGGTGTGAACCCCGATAGAGGAACAAAAGCTAGCCAGACAAAGATGGTGTCCAAGAAGACGGGGAAGCTTGTCCAGAGAAAGGCAACCACTGTGAATTTGCATGTGGCCACCCTCTTAAAAAACCTCATAGACTTTGAGTGGGGCTTTATTTAATCAGGTGAAGTCAGAACATTGTGCTGTGCAACTATGTAATTCATTGAAGATTTGATATCTTATTAGCTTTAATAAAAGCATGTTTTAAGGTCATCTTTTGTTTGAGCCATTTGTTTGCAAGCAATTTTCAGTGTTTTTTTATTTTAAAATGCTATTTTTTTTAACTGTCAGATTCTAGTAGTCTTACAATGTAAAGATCACATTTTAGAGTACTTTAATATACTTTATAGTAAGACCTTTTTTTTACAGTCTATGAGTAATACACAGTTTATGAAGATTACAGCAGGAACACTAATATAACAATATAATGGCAGCTGAACACCTGACAGGATTATACTGTGCAGCCTATATTTTCTACAGCACAGTACTGTAGTATTTTTTTTACAGTAATAAACTGTTGTTTCAGATTACAGCATTCTACAGGTAAATCTAGCTGCCAGTAGTTTACTGTAAATTAACGGGGAAATTTTTACAGTAATAAACTGTTGTTTCAGATTACAGCAGGTCCACTGTAAAATTACAGCATTCTACAGGTAAATCTAGCTGCCTGTAATTTACTGTAAATTAACGGGGAAATTTTTTACAGTGTACTCTTTTCTTTTTCAGGCCCTTTGTTGCCAAGTTGCAGGTCGTCTCCACTGACGCTTTTAATTGATTTTACTGCCGGCAGAAAAGAGCACAATAGGCCGACTTGCACTCTAGAGAAATCGAACGTAATATAGTGCAAATGTCCCTTCAAGAGCCTCAATCAGAGATGCCTCTGCCGTAGACGAACTGTACACGATCAATACCGATCCTTCCTCAAAAGGGTCTCTGTTTCCTGCACAAATACACAAAACACAATCGCTGACACGTAAAACTATTTCCTAAGGGCAAAATTAGCACAATCGTGCAGCTTGTCACAAGCAGCTCACATTCGGTCCAAGTATTTTTCGTGACAAATTCTTAATATCCGATTCATAAAAAAGGGTTTGTGTTTCATATAAAGATAATCTTCAAATAAACAAGGAGCCTCAAAGAGGCACAGGAAATATTGTTTTCATTATTTGTTATTGCACTGAAGGTAATGCCATTTGGGCAAGAGCACTCGCAGTTTAGCTGGCGGACAAATATTGCACATATTGCGCTTACTTATCGAGAATACAAAAATCAGCTTGCGAATCTTGCATTCATTTGCTGAACCTTTCAAAATGATGTGGCTGTTCATAAAAGAGAGAAAGTTGCTTCGTCTTGAATGGATAATCAATTAATCTATTTTCCGTTGAGTTCATTTATTTACTTTTCAACTCCCCTGGCATCTATGCTAACAGACTTTATTCTCGGTTATCAGAGCTGCAAGAAGGCAAATTCCTTATGTCATTCATATTAGAATTGACTGATTTATGTCCAAATTAGACCTTTTCAATGAATCAGTTCAAAAAACTTATCTGAATGATTTATCAATGATTTGGTCTCAGTGGTTCTCACCTTTCAGACTGTGTTTGTATAATTTCTCTGCATAATTTGTTCATAGTGAATCCCGAAGAGTCAGACTTTCCTATAACTGAGTCATACACACAAGACATTTTCTCAATTCAGCAAAAAAATAAAAATAAATAAAAACTAAGTAGGCGTATTAGCGTTATTGTTTTCTTTCCTATCCTTAAATGAACTGAATAAAAAGTTCACACTTTATCACTTACTGTATAAATAAAACTCTTTAAAAGATCATTGCAGCCAATTAAAAGTTGTTTTGTAACATACGCTATTAAACGTCTAAACGAGTCAGTTTTGGAAAACTATCACGTTTCAGTTATATTTGCCCTAACATGTCCGCAGGGACACGCATAATATTGCACATGGAAATAAGTGCAAATAGCAGGTTAGAGAGGGAGATATAATGAGATGGTGTGAGGCTGGCAGCTAGCAGACCAACCCTGAAGGATATTTCTCTCTGCGTTTTAAAGAGCCAAATGCAGAACTTTCACAGTGTTTCTGGGTAACCTGCAGGGCAGAGTTGGGGAAGACTTCGGAAAACACCTAGTCGCATATCCAACGCCAAACACTGCTGATGTGTCGACTCGTCCAGAAATAATGGGAGGTCTGTCCTCATACTCTTTAACACTATAACTTTGCATGATAACCATTGTTTTCAGATTATAACATGTTTCTCTCAAAGTATTGACACTAATATAGTCTTTTAGCGAACGAAACAAGCTGGTTTTAGTTAAACTTCAGGCATTTCAATTTGCCTGAAGTGATGAGGGAAATGGCATGGAAGAGAGTCTTTACCACACCTCTATTTAAACGTGCTAATTTATTCATGTTGAGCTGAGGGAATACCTACAACAATTCCTTCACAGAGGCTTTGCGTTGTGAAGGAGCTATTTCCACATCTTTCTTTCGTGGCTCATTTGACACATTTGTGCAGAGCCGGTTGTGATTTGTCAGTTCGGTTGGGACTTGTTATGTAGCCTATGATTTACTGCAGTTTTCCTTGTGTGAAATTACATCATGCCATCCCAGTGAACGTGATTTCACCGAGTGCAACATCTTTGTTGATCCTGGAAAAACATTCCATTCAACCAATCAGATTTGAGGGACAGGTTCACAGTTTGTATCATAGGCTTACAATCAGGGTTTGGTGTTTCTGCATCAGTGTTATTCATCATGTCCCTCTGATTTTAGGGATAACTTAGGCTACGTCTACATTAATCCGGATAAATTTGAAAACGGAGTTTTCGTTTAAAAACGCTCTCCGTCCACACTAGCGTTTTCAGGCGTTTTCAGACGTTTCAGTGTGGATGAGAAACTTATAAATTCACCTTACTGCGCATGCGTGAAACCTCACAAAAGCTCACTGAGATGATACAGATGGAAAAATAAATAATAAAGGTATCGCGCAATTCTTCTAACATGATAATTTTATTTAGCAAAATATCTCACCATTCACTGATGCGTCCAGATCGCACTCAGTCACCATATGTTTGGTCTAAAACGCGACTGCTCTCCTGTATTGACGCAGGACAGCAAATGTGAGTACATTTTCTGTCATCTTTGCAGTAGGCTACTGTGATATGAAGAGTGTGGAAAGTAACATATTTTAGCAACATTGTAAAAGTGAATCGCACATAATTAACAGGCACAATACTGGTAAACATGAATATCTATTGGTACAACATGAATCACATGACTAAACTTACGTCATCGTTTTCAAATACCTCCGGCTTCACAGTCCACACTACAACGCGAAAAAGGCGTTCCCTTTCAAGGCTACGGAACTTCGACATTACGGATGTCGTATATGGGAACTCTCTCTCATCCTTCACTTCCGCTGAAATCTTATTGGCTAACGCCAGCAACGCTGGCCAATTGACGCAAATATGCAAATACTAAAACCCCGTTGCAGTATAATGCAAGTGCAGCGTCAATTCCTCCTCAGAATCTCTCTCTTCACGCTCAAATCGTGTGCTAGAAAGCTGATACTACTACTACTTGGATTTTTGCTATCGTTGAAGGTGCACCGGAGATACCTGAACTGTCTCCAGCATCCGATGGCGACCGTCTGCAATTTATGCTCGGGCCCCATAGTGCCCCCCGACATGCACCTGTTCTGCATCGCGTGCATGGGGCTGGCCCACGTGGAGTCGGCCCTCAGGGATGAAGGGTCCTGCGAATTCTGTGCGGACATGCCCCTCCGAGCCCTCAAGGCCAGGGACGAAGCTCGCGCTGCTGCGGGGATTGGGCCTGCTGCCGCCACCGAGCCGCTGGCAGGCCCCCCCAACCGCGGAGTCGAGGTTCGACCCCCGGTGAGTTTTCCGGACCCTTCGTTTCATCCTCCCCGCGACGTTGCGGACTTCGTGTCCTTCGGGGTGAGTGAGGAGGACGACTCTATGTCCTTGTCGGCCTCCGAGAACGACTACGGTGCGGAACAGGCCGCCCCTCTGGCACCCACGGAAGAGACCCCCGCGGATCTGCAGGAAGAGCTCTTCCGTATCCTCTCGAAGGCCGTCGAGGAACTGGATTTATCCTGGAAGGCTCCCGACGAGCCCTCAAAGAGCAAGTTGGACGCGTGGTTCCTCCAATCGAGCCGCCGTCAGGCCGCTTCGAAAAGGGGAACCCCGTTCTTTCCTGATGTGCACGAGCACGTGGTGAAGTCGTGGGTGGCCCCGCAATCGGCGCGCACCCTCACTTCGACCCAGGCCATGTTCCCCCCGTGGACGAGGCGGGGGACCACGGCTACCTCCGCATCCCTCCTGTCGAGGAGACCGTCGCTGCACATCTTTGCCCGTCAGCTCCCGCCCTGGGCTCGGACCGCAGCCTGCCGTCCCGAGCCTGCAGGTTTACGGCTCACCAGGCTAACAAGGCCTACGGCGCCGCGGGGGAGGCGGTTTCTGCACTACACGCTATGGCCGTTCTTCAAGTGCTGCAGGCCAAGCGATTGAAATCTCTGGATGGCGCCGCCTCTGTCGACGCTGACGCCATCCGAGACCTCCGTTCTGCAACGGACCTCGCGCTCCTGGCCACGAAGCGCTCGGCCCAGGCGATTGGCCGTTCGATGGGGTATTTGGTGGTCCTCCACAGACACCTGTGGCTCACCCTTTCGGACGTGCAGGAGGCGGACAGGAAGACGCTGCTAAACGCACCGATCTCCCCTGATGGCCTGTTCGGAGATGCCGTGGAGAAGGTCACCGAGCGGTACTCCGAGACTCAGAAGAAGGCGAAGGCGATGAGCCATGTGATCCCTCGGCGAGCGCCGCCACCGCCCCCGCCGCAGCGCCCTCGCTCTCGCTCGTCTTCCGCCTCGGGGCGCCAGTCCCAGGCTGCGGCCAGACATCAGCCAGCCTCCCGCCCGGGACCGGAGCCCGTAAGGGCCGACACGGGCAGTGGCAGGGAGCGGGAAACAAGAGACCGGCTCAGAGGAGCCCGCGCAGAAAACCCGCCGCGTCCCCAGCGAGGCCCAAGCAGTCGTCCTGACCGCTCGGGCAAGAGGAGAGGAGAGCGCACGGATGGCCCCGCTGCCAAGCGGCGCGCTCTAGAGCACGCGGTCCCTCTGCGTTCGGCGAGCGACGCGTGCAGTCATGTTGTGAATGTTGTGTGTTGTTCAATAAAGCAAATTACTTCTTCACAAACAGAGCTTTTTTCTCCTCTTGCACTTCACACTGTGTTACCCGCCCTGTCTTCGAGCAGCGCAGAGTCACGGTCATTAACTATAAAGGCGCCTCGCGGGAAGCGCGAGGTGTCTATCCCCAACCCTCACATAGCGGCGATGACCGCAGGTCTAGACCGGCCCACACTCAGTCGTTTCCTCACGGCGTGGGAAGCTATTCCGGGCATCTCGCCGTGGGTGCTGAATGTAATTCGACACGGGTACACACTTCAGTTCAAACGCAGACCACCCCGCTTCCGCGGCGTAATCCAGTCGTTAACTTTGCCCCAAAATGCTCATGTACTGAGGCAGGAAGTGTGCAGTTTACTCGACAAGGGAGCGATAGAGCCGGTTCCCCCGAGCGAGCGGGGAAGCGGATTCTACAGCCGCTACTTTGTAGTGCCGAAGAAGGGAGGGGGTCTCCGCCCCATACTGGACCTGAGAACCGTCAACAGAGCGCTTCACAAGCGCGCTTTCAGGATGACTACACTGAAACAGATCCTAGCGCAAATTCGCCCCGGGGATTGGTTCGCTTCGGTGGATCTAGAGGACGCTTATTTTCACGTCCAGATAGCGAAGCGCCACAGGCGATTCCTGAGGTTTGCGTTCGAGAATGCGGCGTACCAATACACGGTACTCCCGTTCGGGCTAGCCCTCGCCCCCCGCACCTTTTCGAAATGTGTAGACGCGGCACTTTCACCCCTCAGGTCGAGCGGGATGCGCGTCTTGAACTATCTGGACGACTGGCTGATTCTCGCGCAGTCGAGGGAGACATTGGTCGGCCATGTGGAAGCCCTACATCGCCATTTGAAAACGCTTGGTTTGAGGGTAAACGTCCAAAAAAGTGTGCTCACACCGAGCCAAACTACCACATTCCTGGGAGTATGCTTGGACTCAGTGAGTATGAAAGCGCGTCTCTCCCCCGAACGAGCGGAGGCTCTGACTTCTTCGCTAGGTCTCTTCAGACCGGGCAGACTCGTCCCTCTGAAAGAGTTTCAGAGGCTATTGGGGCGGATGGCAGCCGCTTCGTCAGTGTGTCATCTGGGACTGCTACATATGAGACCGCTTCAGCACTGGCTGAAAGCGCGCGTCAACCCGAGCGCGTGGCACTCCGGCCGCAAGCGCATTATGGTCAACCGTGTGTGCGCCCGTGCCCTGGCCCCGTGGAAGAACCCGGATCTCTACAGTTCAGGTGTCCCTATGGGTATAGTGACGCGACGCGTGGAGGTCCTGACGGACGCTTCGTCCACCGGGTGGGGAGCGGTCTGCCTGGGCAAGCCCGCCTCCGGTCGGTGGTCAGAGAGGCAGATGGAGTGGCACATAAATCGCTTGGAACTGGAAGCGGTCTCTCTAGCCCTAAAAGTTTTCCGGTCTCGACTGGAACAGCGGCATGTGTTGATTCGAACCGACAACACTTCTGTGGTCTCTTACATCAATCGCCAAGGCGGTTTGCATTCCAGGGACCTATTCAAGCAGGCGGAATCTCTCCTGCTGTGGGCGGATCGGTTCTTTCTCTCGGTGAGAGCGACACACATCCCCGGTGTTCTAAATCGGGGGGCGGATATGCTCTCGAGGAACGGGATTCCTCAAGGGGAATGGAGGCTTCACCCCGGGACGGTTCAACTGATATGGGATCGTTTCGGCAGAGCGGAGATCGACCTCTTCGCGACGAGCGAGAACGCGCATTGTCGGATGTTTTTCTCGCTGTCCCGTTCCCCCCGGGAGATGGACGCGCTAACTGCGCGATGGCCGAATCAGCCCTGGTTCGCGGACTTGGTGGAGTTACTAACGGAGCAACCGTGGGAAATTCCGCTCAGGAAGGACCTACTGTCTCAGGCGAGCGGATCGATTTGGCATCCCAGCCCCGGGCTGTGGAGGCTCCATGTGTGGCCGCTGCAGGGACGCTGAGCGGGATCGATGTGCTTCATTCGCGGGTTCAAAATACCATCGCGGAAGCGCGAGCCCCGTCTACCCGGCGCCTGTACGCTCTGAAGTGGGGTGTTTTCTCTAAATGGTGTCAGGATATCGGTTTAGACCCAGCGAACTGCTCGGTGTCGGATATTCTACGCTTCCTTCAGTACAGAATGGACGAAGGGAGCCTGCCATCCACCCTGAAGGTATACGTAGCTGCTATTGCTGCGTTTCACCCGCCTGTTGATGGACAGTCTATCGGTAGACATGCGTTGGTGACTCGGTTCCTTAAAGGAGCTAAGAGATTATGCCCTGCACGGCCGCCGTCCGTGCCGCCTTGGGATTTGACTTTGGTCTTGGAAGCTTTGTCACGGCCGCCCTTTGAACCCTTAGTGTCGATTGCAGTTAAGGAGCTTTCGATTAAAACGGCGCTGCTTCTCGCTCTCGCTTCGGCGAAGCGGGTTGGGGATTTACAGGCTTTCTCTGTCAGCGAAGATTGTATTCGCTTTGGACCCGGAAACTGTAACGTGACTCTCAGACCGAGGCCGGGTTATGTCCCTAAATCGCTCAATACCCCGTTCAGGGCGCAGATTGTTTCTTTGCCTGCCCTGTCTGTTGAGCCATCGACCTCTCTAGGTTCGGATGCTCAAAGTGCTATCTGCCCAGTCAGAGCGCTCCGGGAGTACATCTCTCGCTCGGCTGCTTTCCGAAGCTCGGACCAGCTATTTGTGTGCTTTGGTGGATGCAATAAGGGACGGGGAGTCTCTAAACAGAGGCTTGCTCACTGGATTGTGGACGCTATTGTTTTGGCTTATGACTGTATGGGACAGGAATGCCCCCTCAATGTTAAGGCCCATTCGACCAGGGCGATCGCCTCTTCGTGGGCCTGGACTAAGGGTATGTCTATTCAGGATTTATGTCTTGCGGCTGGCTGGTCTTCTCAGAATACGTTCGCCAGGTTTTACAAGTTGGATTTACCCTCTGTGGCGTCTCAAGTGCTTTCGGTGAGTTGAATTCTTGCACAGCATTTAGAGCTCTCTGCGCTTTGCTCATGAGTTGTTCTGTGTGCTTATGTGTATTAAGACTGTTGTCACCGCTGTGCGTTGGCCTTATTTTACTGTTGTTGTTGCCCTGTTGGTCTACAGTGCAGACTTCCCCCCGGTTATACTGTTCGGGATATGCAAATTCTGGCAGTGTTTTGTGAGTTTGTGATTCGTCCCCTTGGACCTATCAGAAGTTAGAGGCTCGCTATTGGCCAGTCTCGTCCTATCACAATGCTGGCATTCTGGGGGGGCGGTGTCGGGGTTTTGTATTGGGTTCTGTTCTGTGGTTTGCTTGCTTCCACGGCGGGATTCTATACAGTTCCCATATACGACATCCGTAATGTCGAAGTTCCGTAGCCTTGAAAGGGAACGTCTCCGGTTACTTACGTAACCTCGGTTCCCTGAAAGGCAAGGAACGAGACATTACGCTCGCCGCCGTGTTCGCTATTGATTTGGCGTTCTGTTCGATTCTGAGGAATTGACGCTGCACTTGCATTATACTGCAACGGGGTTTTAGTATTTGCATATTTGCGTCAATTGGCCAGCGTTGCTGGCGTTAGCCAATAAGATTTCAGCGGAAGTGAAGGATGAGAGAGAGTTCCCATTTACGACATCCGTAATGTCTCGTTCCTTGCCTTTCAGGGAACCGAGGTTACGTAAGTAACCGGAGACGTTTTCAAATTTACTTTGGAGAGAGTTTTCCAAAAGCTACGTTTTAGTTGACTTAAAACGCCGTTTCAGTGTGGACGGAAGGCCAAAACGGAGAGAAAAATATACGTTTTCAAATGAAAACGTATTAGTGTGGACATGGCCTTATAAGTAAGGTTAGGTTTAGAGGTAGGACTACATTTTCAGACAGTAATGTTGTTTCAGGATCAACAAAATATGTTGACCCAGGAACATGTCTTACTTGGTAAAACCTTCAGCATTCACTTATTCAACCCACAGAACGATGACTTTTCCCATCATGCTTTGTGCTGTTTAAGTTGACTGAGGGCAAATTACGTACAAGAATCCAAACAAGTTGAGTGATTCATTAGCTAATTGCAATTGTTTATTCTCAATTATCAAAGTTTAATGAGTTTTACTCATCACAAAGTGTTTGTGCTACAGAGACATCAAATAGTGCAGCATGTTGAGAAGTGTGTTATTACTTTTATAAGTGATCAGACATATTATTTTTGCCTGACAGACAATAAAATAGGTTAAAAATATTATAGACTTACATTGAAGGAGAGGACTTATGAAGCCTTTGAGTAAAACCTAAAGAAGTGAATTTTAAAAATAAATAAAATAAATAATTTGATTTAAACTCATATTGGGAGAAATATGCACCACATACAAAGTCATATTATTAGACCTCATATGATGAGAGATAAGTCATAATTCTGAGAAAAGTCATGTTATGAGATGTTAATATTGTGAGCTATAAATATTTAAATATATAATGCCATATTTTGAGATATATCATCATATTGGGAGAACTAGTCACAATAGTGAGATATAAAGTCAGATTATGAGATAAGTCAATAATGAGATATTTACATTTGTTAATTTAGCTATATCAATATGGCATTTCATATATAATTGTCATATTGTGATAGTCATATTTTGAGACAAAGTCAATATTTAGATATGTGAAGTCATTGTGGGATAAATAGTCACAATATTGAGATATAAAGTCATGTTACAAGATATAAAGTTTTAAATGTCAGATGAAAAGTCATAATTGTGTGATATAAAGTAAATACTGAGATTTATAAATGTCATTGTGAGATATAATGTCATATTTTGAGATACTTAGAAATGTAATGTCATATTTGGAGAAAAAAAGTCACAATGGTGAGATATAAAGTCATGTTATGAGATATAAAGTCATAAATGTCAGATGAAAGTCATAATTGTGACTTGTGAGATATAAAGTCATACTGGGAGAAATAAAGTCATAATTGAGGGATGTGAGATATAAAGTCATATTGGGAAAAATAAAGTCACAATTGAGAGATATAAATACATATTACAAGAAATTAAATCATATAATGGGATGCAAATCTCAATCTGTGAGATATAAAGTCATATTGTGAGCTATAAAGTCCCAAATATGAGATACTTTATTAAGTCATAATTGTGAGATATAAAGTCCCAATTACAAGAGATTGGGACTTTTTAACTGAGGCAGAAACGGGCTTTCATGTGGATTTGAGTCATATCTGGAGGCCAGAACATCATAGGTAATATGAACATCCAAGCAGGAGAAATGAGTTTTGCACAGTTATTTCCTGTATAAAATATAAAAATCTACTTTATAATGCATTTTCACCATTAGTTAAAATCATTTGCTTATGAACGACAGAACGAATTGCTTTCAGTAGAATATGACACACACTGCCTCACCCCCACATAGCTTCCTTTCTGAAAGATTTTACCTTTTCTCCCTCTTCTCTTTTTGTACTTGTCTCTTTTTAAATATATATTGTTCCGGGAGCAACCTGACAGGTTTGTTTTCGGGTGTGTTTATAAAGTAGTTTAGTGTGCCCTATCGCTGCTCTGTATTATGTGTGTGTGTGAGGCAGAGACGGAGAGGCGTTTTAGAGCTGAGATAGCACTGTGACAGATGTTTGTCTCTTTTTTCAATGACACATTGGGTTATGTTCTACCTCTCTTCCACCTGCTCTGCTGAAACTCCTCTCAGTTTGAACGAGTCAGCATATGTCGGGGCACAGAACCTACAGAATGTGTTTTAAAGGGTAAAAGACCATCAAAACACCCTTGTTGATAAGAACGGCTCCCTGATAAACTGTGTTTTTGTTTCTTTGGCACAAAAGTTTGCTAAAGTTAACTATAAAACATCAACTCAGTCCAGAGAACCTGTAAAAGAGGATTGTGATTAACAGTTTTGTCTCATTTATTGCTCCTACAGATCATTAGGAGAAATAATTGAGACAACTGTTGATAGCAACTCTTTAATGAAAAATGCTTGTAATAAGATTTGACATTTCATTGTAGACTTTGGTCACTTGGCAAATCTGAGCACATTTTGAGACACTTTTGAGATTTCTTCTGAAGCTCTGGAGACTAATTTGAGAATATTTGGGCTTCTTTTCCTCTTTGGTCTCTTGGCAAATCTGAGCGCAAATTGAGGCTATTAAAATTTGTTCTGAAACGTCTAGAGGAGACAAATGTGAGATTATTGGGCCTTTTTGTTTTTGGTCATTTTGTGACACTGTTGAGATTTCTTTTAAAACTATGGAGACAAATTAGAGATTATTGGGGCCTTTGTTCTCTTGGCAATTCTGAGCGTATTTTGAGACACTATTGATATTTCTTCTAAGAGCCCTAGTCTAGAGGAGACAAATTTGAGATTATTGGGACCTTTTTCTTTTTGGTCTATTGGCAAATCTGAGCGTATTTTTAAACACTATTAAAATTTGCTCTGAAGCTCTAGAGGAGACAAATTTTGAGATTGAGTCTCTTGGCAAATCTGAGCGCATTTTGAGACACTGTTGAGATTTATTCTAAAACTCTGGAGACAAATTTGAGATTATTGGGGCCTTTGTTCTCTTGGCAATTCTGAATTTATTTAGACACTATTGATATTTCTTCTGAAGCTCTAGAGGAGACCAATTAGAGATTTTTGGGCCTCTTTCTTTTTGGTCTCCTGGCAAATCTGAGCCTTTGAGACAGTTTTGAGATTTCTTCTGAAGCCCTAGTATAGAGGGTACACATTTGCGATCTTTTTCTTTTTGGTCTCTTGGCAAATCTGAGCGTATTTTGAAACACTATTGAAATTTGTTCTGAAGCTCTAGAGGAGAAAAATTTTGAGATTATTGAGCCTTTTTCTCTTTGGTCTCATGGCAAATCTGAGCGTATTTTGAAACAGTATTGACATTTCTTCTGAAGCTCACATTTTGCGATTATGGAGGCCTTTTTCTCAGGGCAAAAACCTGAGAAGTTGGAAAAAGTCTCCCCATAAACACCATGTATATTCCAAATAAATTAATAACACTGTAAATTAGTTGCCAATATATAATTGCCACTGCAAAATAGTGGTATATTTTAAATGGAGTATATAAATAACACTGTAAAATAGTTGTATACTGAAAAAAACACACTAACATGAACTATTTTTATGATTTAATTCCAACACCTATGAAACCTTGACTCCCTCTGGAGAAGGAATGATGACCATTTTCATTTTGTTTGAACTATTCCTTTAGACAAATGCATTTAGATACGGACATCATACATTTATCCATAATCCTTTACATCCATCACACCTTCTGATGCCGCATGATTCAGTCTTGTCAACATTTACTCACTTAACTTTGAACACTTGCACAATTTAGCACTAAATCAAGCCTTGCTGATCTACGCCTGTCACAGACAGGTGACACTTTGACTCATGAATGATATGCCCTTCACCTTAAAACATTGAAGGGAACATAGAAAGTAAGAAAAAAAGGGAATGGGAAAGAATGCCAGAGGTGTGCATTTATAAATGATGGCGGTGTGAAGCCATTAGTTGGATTTGCTCTGAGCTGAGAGGCAGAGGTTTTAGGCAGGAGACAGAAAACCAGAGAGATGATCGATTTGAAGAGAGGGGTCGTACATCAGGAGGAGAGAGTGTTTCTGCAGGTTTGAATGATGATGCGAGATAGTTACGGCTGAGTTCAACTCCGCTCTTGGACTCATTTTAATGAAATTACTGGTTGAAGGCCCAGCTTTGAATTAAAAGCTGATATGTGGCCACAACGGCTGCCATCACTTCTGCTCTGGTTAAATCCCATCTATATGCGGCGAGTGGGAGTTTGATGCTTCGTAACACTTCACCTCCGCCCTCTCAGATGGGCGTTGAGTGTTTCAGTCTGCTATTTTTTATCCCCATCCATTTTTCAAACTCTATTACACAGCAGGAGTCACTACTTTTTAATTTTAGCAAGCGCTCAATGCAATTCGTAAGGCGAAATCAATTCTTTATCTGACAAATAAATGGATTATCATGAGTTTTTTATGATTAGAACTGTGGCTAGTTGCACATGGTTTATTGCTATGTGACCATGCTAGCACTGACTCTAGCTATGCTAGCATATACTAATACTTTTTACACCATTTTTGCTTTAAAAATTAAGTAGGATACATTTTATGTTGATAACAGCATGGCATTGCGGTTGCAAAATGCTGTGCAACTTAAAGTATTTGATTAAAATACAGCTATTTGAAAGGAGTTTCGGACAAATGAGATTTCACTGTGGGCTAGTCACAGCATAAGAGAAAAACAAACTAACAGCCTGTGTTGTTGCTTTAATGCGCTAAGCTAGGACATGGTGTTACCTGTATATGTATTGAAGCTTGAAAATAACAAACAAAACATCATGCTTAGAAATCTAGATGAAATTACTGCTAGTTTTGCATATGAACAATTCAGAAACAGTTACACATTAGCATACATGCAAATGCTAAACTGTCATTATTACACAGCAGTCACTTAGGCCTACCCCATTACCCACCTTGCTGCAAACATCACAATTTTTTATTCATTTCAGTAACATTATGATAAGTAAGCTGACCCAAATGCCATTTTTGTGTAAACAGAAAACCTATTTCAAGCTGTAGTGGTTAGAGATGCTATTAGCAGCATTGCATTAGCAACTAAATAAAACACGTTCTAGAAAATGTATTGAGCTCTTTTGTGGTTCTGCATAAACTACATAATTGGGAATCAAATTGAATGTTTTAAGAGGGGAGAAGATTATAAGCAGCTTATGTTTTCAGGTAAGATTTTTGATCGAAATTAAAATCCATATTACATAATAAAGAGCTTAGCGCCATGTTTCCTACAGAGGATCCTAAAAGTACCCTCCATCTTATACAAATGAATAAACCATACTATTTAATCAATATTATTTAGCCTTATTGCGCAATCAATAATATACTAACGTTGAATGAGAGTCACGAAAAATAAATTCAGAAGCATTCAAATCTGAATTAAATGAATCTCTTTTGCCGGCTAATTGTGGACAAATCTAAAAGCAAAAGAATTAATGAAAGATATGTATCTCAAGGGAAGTTCAGTTCATACAATAATAAGAGCAAGACTGTGCTTTAAATTGCAAATAAATTTGCAATAGACAAGTACAAATGCCAATCTGTGTGTATGAAATGAAAATCGACCCTATTTAAGTTTATAATCAAAATATGACTTGCTCCACCCCTAAAACGATATTTTTTTCTGATGACATCATCGAGGCCTCTTTTTTTTCCTCAATCTGCCTGTCATATAGACTCTTCACTATCCAACATGACATCATGACTTTTGCGTAAACATACACGCCACTTTCAAGTCAAGTGGCGTGTTATTTATACGCATTTTGAGCTATCCGCGTGTACGCGTGTATATCTACGCCGTTATGTCCGAGTGATTCCGCGTGTATGTACACGCCGTTAAAAATACGATCGAAATAAAGCCAAATTTTGATATACATCTTGGGGAGCGATATTTTTCTTACTAGGATGGTAGGGAAAGACTCATAAATGGTATTAACCAGTGACGGGTAGGTTTAGGGACGGGGTTGGGGTAGGTCATATATTTATATATACAGTAATGTAACGTTAAGTCAACGGCGTTCATAAACACGCTGAAAAGCAATTATGCGTGTTGATAGCACGCCAAAAATGGAAATACGAATTGGCGTGTCATACATACGCAGTTTCATGAGATCAGTCTGCACTATCTGACTTTTTTTTTTGTTACTTTTCTTTCTCCAACTGAATACAAGTGCCTTCTGTTCCCGAGTCTCTACCTAACTACACTAATCATGCCGATGATGCAAACGAACCATGGTTAATAGTCAAACACTAAAATGTGAAGGTGACCTGCAGGGACTAGAAGCTGAGGGGGTGGAATCGAATTCTGGTTTGAACCAAGCAATTGAACCCTGGCAATGGAGACCACCTGCAAACAAGCGAACAGTGGGAGTCTATATGTTCCCACACTGTAAAAAATTTTACTGTGAATTTACAATAAATAATTGGATAAATTTTGCATGACTTTCACAGCAATATACTGTGAAATATACTCACAGTAATTTACTGTAATTTTAAGTCTGTGATATTACAATGCATTGTTGTAAAAGCACAACTGTATACTGTAACTTCACAGCTTCAATGACAAAGCAATTACTGTGAAATTACAGTACATTACTGGGGAATTACAATCTTTTGCTGTACATCATTACAACAAGGCCCTGTAATTTTACAGTGTGTACTGTGAAAGTAATGTACAAGTTGACAATAATGTACTGTGAATTTACAATGTATACTGTGTAAGTCATGCTAAAATTGTCCAATAACTTACTGTAAAAGTAATGCAGATGAAGCTTCCATTTACTGTGAATTTACAATCATTGTACAATTAACCCCCTCCCCCCAACAAACAACTCGGAGGTAAAGTTAATGTTAGCCCAATGGCATATTTATTAAATAAATATTTTTCAATGTACAGCAGATGCCAAGAACTTCTGCTTGAACTTGAAGTTCAAGAAATTCAACTTTCTAGTCATAAAAGTCATCTTAAAATGCAGAGAAATTGTGCAAACTTGCAATTCAACTACCTGTCTCACAATTCATCTATTCAACTAGCTGTGTCACAATAACAGTAATGGACAGGATGGGAATGAGGCCTTCATGGCAAGATAAGAGAGCAATGGAGAGAGCGATGAAGGAATGTCGTAAGGGGTCAGGCGCTCCTCTCAGTCTCAAACATTATAATGAGTCCACACTAGGCCTGTCGCGATAGTCGATAAATCGATTAATCTCACGATAACAAAAAATGACCTCGATAATTTTTCCGGCCGCGATAATTTCATTTGCATACCGTATTTTCCGCACTATAAGGCGCACTTAAAAGCCTTTAATTTTCTGCCAATGGATCGTGGATGGCTGGGCTGATATATCAGTCTCAACTGTGATCCGAGCTTTCACGAAGGCAGGAATAATCTCTTTATTCAGCCAGCTCACATACCCGTATTTACTTCCTGTTTTCGGTCGAAGTCCACAGTAGTCGATTGTTGAGCTCGCGCGCGTGCGATCAAACCTCCTCCGCGTGTTCAACATCTGATTCGGATGAACTATCCATTTGAGCTGATATTCTCAGAACACCGAACAGCACCGTCATCGGCAGACAGCTGACAGTCTAAGGCCGTGTGTCCACCAAAGGCCGTGTGTCCACCAAAGCGTTTTTAGCCAGCTGAAAACGCTAGACGCTCTGCTGAAAACGACGAGCTGTGGGCGCTTGAGAGCGTTTTGGCAGCGGAGCGTTTTTTCAGTTGAGACAATTCGTTGCTATGATACAGAATATCCACAGCACAGTTTACTTGTAACTGATTTCGCGGATAATTTGTTTTATACTAAAAACGTATTTTTCATCCATTTTGTTCGGTTAGCACTGCTGGTTGACGTCTTTGTACAGAAATAATGTTGTGACAGTTGGTCGGTGTGATATTAGTCCCGCCCCTCCTTCACTGTGATTGGATGGCTGGGTAAAAAGTGACAGTGATGAGCGCTGCGTTTTACTCAAAGTTGAACATTTTTCAACTCTCGGCGACCAGTAAAAACGCCGCGCGCTCAGCGCTTCAGCGTGAAAAAAACGCTCAGCGCCTCGTTGCGCTCATGGCGTTTAAAAAACGCGGCCCTCCTATTGAAAACAATTGAAAATACACGCCAGCTGCGTGAAAAAACGCTTTGGCCGTGTGTCCACCAAAGCGTTTTTAGCCAGCTGAAAACGCTAGACGCTCTGCTGAAAACGACGAGCTGTGGGCGCTTGAGAGCGTTTTGGCAGCGGAGCGTTTTTTCAGTTGAGACAATTCGTTGCTATGATACAGAATATCCACAGCACAGTTTACTTGTAACTGATTTCGCAGATAATTTGTTTTATACTAAAAACGTATTTTTCATCCATTTTGTTCGGTTAGCTCTGCTGGTTGACGTCTTTGTACAGAAATAATGTTGTGACAGTTGGTCGGTGTGATATTAGTCCCGCCCCTCCTTCACTGTGATTGGATGGCTGGGTAAAAAGTGACAGTGATGAGCGCTGCGTTTTACTCAAAGTTGAACATTTTTCAACTCTCGGCGACCAGTAAAAACGCCGCGCGCTCAGCGCTTCAGCGTGAAAAAAACGCTCAGCGCCTCGTTGCGCTCATGGCGTTTAAAAAACGCGGCCCTCCTATTGAAAACAATTGAAAATACACGCCAGCTGCGTGAAAAAACGCTTTGGTGGACACACGGCCTTAGTCTCTCTCCACTGTTGTTTAGTTACCAATGATCACGCGCGCGCACTCGACAATCGCCTACTGTGGACTTAGACCGAAAACAGGAAGAAAATACGGGTATGTGAGCTGGCTGAAAAACATCATTTTTATTCATATCAAACATGCACATGCACCTAAAACACAATCATCCGTTGCAGTTTTCCCAGTTGGGAAAAAAAAGAAGCTACAACAGACGGGCCGTCTTTTTTTGCCTGTTATGAAATGCATGTTGAGCCTATTGTTTATTATTTTTTGAAGTGCAATTTTGTTTACATCCATTTTATTTATTGTTTTTGGTATTTATTCAAGTGCATTTTTTGTTGACAGAGTCCATTGCTTTTATTGTTTTTGGTTGTTTTGTTCATTGTTATTGTGGATATTTAAAATGTTTTTTAATGCACTGCCATTTTCAGTGTTAAGTAGTCTTTGGAAATAAACGTTTATTGAATTTTGAAAGGTGTATGTGCATTATTATGCCATTATCATTATTCTAGATGAAAATGGTCTCAGATCGACAATATTATCGTTTATCGCGATAATTTCTTGGACAATTTATCGTCCAGCAAAATTTGTTATCGTGACAGGCCTAGTCCACACGCAACAGCAGTGTGTAAAAATATTGTAGTGCAAAGTTGTCTTCAAAAATTACAAAAAGAACAATGCTACTAAAAACTGAGCCTGACAACTACCGCTGCAAAAAAAAAAAAAAACTATGATGCCCACTCAAAGTCAATAAGTTTCCTCAAAAGGGTGCTCACATGAGGGTTCATTGTTGTCCGCTTTTTGGTCTTTGAGCCTCTTTCAGGATTGATGCCCAGGAAGCACCTGTTAATAAGCAAAGATAGTTTCAGTTTTAAATAGACTTACAGTATGTATTACAGACAGCATTTATCAAGGTGTGCTTTTTGCTGTGCATTTTCCCCACATCAAACCCTAATAGATTTATAATCCAAACTTGTTAGATCTTACTCACCATAAATTTGAGGCAAAGTGGTTGATTTTCTACTAAGAGAGGCAGTTTCAACGTGCGCCACCACTGAAATGCATCTTCACACAATTGGCCAGTTGGTAAATTCAAGCCAAACCCTGTTGAAAGTACGACAAACACATCCTTTTCAATTAATGGCCTGAGAGTATTTTGTTCTGCTTTTAAAGAAAATTCCATCTACTTCATTCAATACATTCACATTTCGCAATAGACGTTTCAAAAGCATTATCACATAGCCTGCCCCAAATCAAAATAAATAGCTATGATTGGACAGGCAGGTATTTGTGAGCATAACATGTGTAGAAAACCAGACTGATCTGCAGAGCAAAATTGAATGAGTTCGCGAGATCAGGATGGTCTCACCAGGCTAGCCTCAGGTACCTTGTTTGTCAGCATTTTAGACCTCAAGACAATCATTGAGTTGGAAGCCTGTACTATAATGTGGATTACAAGATTAAATGTGATCTTTATAAAATACCTTTGAATGAAATCCAGCATCGACAATCCAGCGGCAGGATACTCAAAGTTAAAGACGTAATAGCTGCTGAAGAAAGCAGGTACTCCGTGTAAAAAGAAAAGGTGTGGGCCCATCACGACATGTCCCTCGATGGATATAAGCCATCCAGAGGGTTTCATCATATCACCTGAAATGAACAGATACAACATTATGTGTTATGAGCACTTTGCGATTGCTTAAAGGGTTAGTTTACCCAAAAATGTAAACTCTGTCAGTAATTACTCTCCCTCATGTCGTTCCAACCCCGTAAGACCTTCGTTCATCTTCGGAACACAAATTAAGATATGTTTGATTAAATCTGAGAGCTGGATCACTCCTTCATAGGCTTCTAAGGGATAGAAACTTGCCATCCCCGAAAAGTTATTAAAGAAATCGTTAAAATAGTCCAAGTGACATACTTTTTGAGCACAAAAAATAAACAAAAAGTATTCATTTCCATCTCTGTTGGCCTTGAGATATAATCAAACACATCTTAATTCGTGTTCCGAAGATGAACGAAGGTCTTACGGGGTTGGAACAACATGAGGGAGAGTAATTACTGACAGAGTTTACATTTTTGGGTGAACTAAGAACTAAGATACAAAGGGCTATACAAATGTAATTCTTATTATAATTATTAATTGTGGTCATGTAGATTTCTAGAATGAAAACAAAATAATGAGTTAGAAATCTCGATACTAGATCAAAGTAACATTACCTTGAATGATCAAGCAGGGCATGCTTCAGTTCTGCAGTATTGACGTCAAAAGCAGTGGCACATGGCTGTAACAGTTAACACACAATAGCATGGATTTAGGATAAAGGATATTGTTCATTGGTCAGAGGTAGTAAATCATGCAAGGTAAATGTTGATATTAATGTAATCACTCATTTTAAATATTGGAATAAAAAATCTTACATCAACTTCAAGCATCAAACTCTCTTTCGGCTCTTTGAAGTACAACATTAGGAGCAGCAGCAGGATGCAGGCAGCCTTGTCAGTCTGGATCATAGCAGGCCAGAACATCACGGATCTTCAACAATAAGAATTTCAGTTTGAATGCAGATTATGATCATTGTAATTTAATGTTAGCTGTATGTCAAAAATGACAGTGTATAGTGTTTTTTTTCTATAGCACTTTGAGATTGTGTGCAATCACTCAATGTAAAGTGCATTTACAACTTGTACAATTATTATTCATTCATATCAGGACAAGTGGGAACCCTAGTGTTAAAATCATCCCGTTGTCGAACACGACATGAGACTAACTTAACTCTAGTTAGCTCAGTCCAGCCTGGTCTCATTGTTAATACGTAGGTATTAATACGTTATTTTCAAAGATAGAAAACCTAAACATATCCATTTTATACAGAATATAAAAAGGATAAAACGTAACTTAGCTGCTACTGGACAGAGATGTGTAGGTAAATGGCAGTTTAATGTATAAATAACGCTAGCATTAAAATATATTTTGAGCCACTAATCCTACTCCTAAACCTATCCATAACCATTCATTAAAACTACGTAGGCTAACACAATTATGAAGAAAAAAAAAACATAACAGACAAACAAGTATATATTTCACAATAATTTATTTATTGCGAAAATGTCAAAACCGGTAACGTTTACATTACCAAAAGTCGTTCACATGATGATGCGTTGCAGTCGCAGTCCTCTCTGGCAGTATTATAGTAGTTGTGTATGAGGTACAGATCAGAATTTAAATTATTAACGTTAATCCATGAAAATGTTAATCCGATTTCGGTTCGTTCTCTGAAGGCACGCGCGCTTCTCCATTTCAAATGTACTACACCGACTGAAACACGGCATGTCGCAATCTGTGACGAAGCAGGCGAGAGCCAATGAGCGTTTGATATCACGGCCGTAAAACATGTCGTAACGCTTCTTGAAGGCGCATTTTTTGAATTTGAATTCATCACCAGCGCGGGAAAGATTTGACGTTTGCGGTCGATGCTGAGAAATGAAGATGAAGATCGATAGATAAAAGGCTGAATTTGGATCTGTTTCTTGCAAACAACATATGGATTCTAGGATTTGGATTACATCAAGCTAATAAAATGTATGTCTTTTGTGAATGTATCAGTAGGCTATGTTGTGTTTTATTGGAGAAATGTGCACACATAAATAGTAATGTTTGTCCCATCATTGGTTTTATAAACTTTACAAACACCAGATTTGTCTAAACGGTGATAGTGACATGAAAAATTGTAGCGAAACTCTCGTCATTACTAACATTACTACTATTAACAAATGATGTGAGAGAACTTTCAACAATTCCTGTGTCATGCGATAAACGTTTATTTGAATTAAAATAACATGGGTGTAAGTGCTGCAAACATGCATGCTGCTTACCTTCTCGATTCAGCCCGGAATAGAAGAGGGACACGACGGAGCCTTCCGTTCAAAACAGGTCGGTTATGTCATGTGACTTCCCAGGGCATATTTCAATACAATATTTTACTGTAATAATACTGTTTAATGCTGTGAAATCCTTATTTATTTCACTGTGTTGCTGTGATATTACAGACCTTGTTGTGATATAACAGCAGGTTTTAGATTACAAGATTTTACTGTAAAATTAGAGTTAAATGCTGTAAAATCCAAGGATTCTGTAGTTTTTACAGGTATTCATTGGGATATTACAGGGAAACTTAATTACAACAACTTACTGTAAAATAATACTGTTAATTATTGTGAAATGCTGGTAATTTTTTACAGTGCACCTACTCGTCTACTCATTACAGACTTGAATTATCAAAGTACAGTTCCCACTTCAAAAACCATACGCCCACTAAAAGAGCCGTGCTGATAGATAAAAGAGAGAGAAAGAGAGAGCAAAACTAAACATTAAAATATTAATTTTGGCTGTTGAAAAGAAACTGGAAGTTAAAATGGTGACATGAATCCCGTCTTATCTTCCAGCACAACAGGGTGAAAAGGGAAATAAAGAGAGACCTCAATTTTTCTCCCCGTTAGTTGATACACTCAACCTTTTGTCCTACAACTTGTTAGATGGTTGCTTTTGACACCGTATCCCTTCCTGTCTGTCTTTCTGCATTAGGGACTCAGAATTACCTCGCAACATTCACCTGGACTTTATTTTCCCTGACACTCGGATACCCGATACAGTCCTGAAAGTGCTGCCTGCATCCGATGCTGAATTCTCCTCCAAAAAGCTTTTAACCGATCCTGATTTATTTATTTTTTCTTTCAACATCAGCGTCTGAAGCTTTGTTGCATCGGTATGAAGAAACTCGAATACGACTGTCGTCCCAGGTTCAACTCCAAGAGATCATATTCAATGGGATAGTAGTAGATTCTAGATCAGCGCTTTTATTTCAAGAAAACCAATACATGAAGAGAATAGACATTACAGCAAAATTTGGCATGGGACTACATTTGTATAATATTACGTGCTGACCGAGCGGCGAATCATTTCCTTACTACAAGTTTTTGACGTATAGTTGCGCAAGTCAGTGTCGTCAAACATTTTGTCCAAATATATTTTTGACCGTTTCTAATTCGGTTAATAAACATTTCGCTGTGGCAAGCAGGGCGGCCCGAGAGCCGTGGGACGGATACAATGAGTGAAGACGAGAGAGGACCAAGCCTGGAATTTATGTTGTTGTTTTGTTACAGTATGTTTATATGCAGCAGTCGTCCATGAGGGGCTGCAGCTTTATTTTTTTTAATTTTATGATTAGTTTGTTGAACATCCGCCTACTTCTTCTCTGAGCTTTAAAGATGGTTATATTTGTTTTCAGTGAAGACAATAATAAACATAATACTCAAAATTGTACACATCGTAACTGGTTTGGACAAGGCGGAAATTTTTATTGTTTAATGAAATGTTTAGCCAGAAAAACTCGATATGAAAGCAAGGTACTGTAAAGTGTCAATTAACTTCTGGTCTATTTGTGCCATGGCATGCATGCAGATCTCACTGTATATAGCAGTATTTTTTGTTCTGATTGGCTGATTTATTCACAATGTGCAATATTTCACTGACGTTCTTCTTCTACTACTATGTACAGCGCGCGTCTTCCTCTGCTTGTAAGACGCACGCTGTGTAGTAGAAGAAGAACGTCAGTTCTCGCGCATGCGTCGTGGAAATCTCTTGAACTCTCGTCTCAGGCCCACAAGGAAGCAATGGAATAGTCGAATAAAGTTGTTATTTTTGTTTTTTTTTCGCACAAAAAGTATTCTCCTCACTTGATAAACTTATAGTGGAGCCACTGTAGGCACATGAAATATTTAAACATTTTCTTCAATGACTTTCTGGGCCATCAAGTTTCAATTCCTTAGGAAGCCATATGGAGGAGTGATCCACCTCTTAAATTTATTCAAAAATATCTTAATTTGTGTTCTGAAGATGAACGAAGGTCTTACGGGGTTGGTACAGGATGAGGGTGAGTAATTAATGACTTAATTTTCATTTTTGGGTAAATTATCCCTTAAATGCAGCTCAAAATGAGATTGTTTAACAAAATGTTGAAGAATGCAGAAAAAATGTCATCATAATTAGGTACGCCGTGATAAAATGTCAATTGCTAACTTATCGTAAATCTTTACTTGAGTTTTTGTCCTGCTATTCTTTAATACTGAGAACCATTTTTTATAACTATATCTTTATCGTTATCTTAAAACTTTCGTCCTTGGTGTGAACGGGCATTTAGGCTATGTTTACACGGAAACGATCTGAAGAGAAAACGCAAAAGTGGCGTTGCGGTTTCATTTTTTATTCTGCGTTTAGATGAGCGTTATGGTTGGGAAATCCGCGTGCATACGGTGACGCAAAAGTGTGTGAAATTCGATGAAGTATGCACTCCAGGCGGCTAGGTGGCAATGTGAAACACTGCCACACAACAACACCAATATCTGAGAATATTTTGTACAACTGCCGAAAAGACTCTTGTATGTTTTTCAGAGCTGCTATGGCAACTTGAAGGTCTGATGTATGCAAATAATCCGACATGTTGGTTGTTATTTTCCTGTACTGGCGCATGCCTGTGTCGTAAACGCGTACGCGACAAGAGCCACCGTGAGCAGATTTGCGTTTTTACCGTTTAGACGGGAACGCGACGGTAGAGCGTTTTTCAGATTTCCACTCTGGAGGGTGGTTTCACTTTTTTGCGTTTTTAAGCCCCCAAAACGCCGTCGCCGTGTAAACAAAAGGCACATCCGATAACATATTTTTACGTTTTCACTCGGAATCGTTCTCGTGTAAACAAGGCCTTAGTCTCTACTTCTGCCATGTCATGCCTGTAGCCCCTCCCACAGTGAAATCTCATTGGTCCAAAAGTGATTTAAACATCAAATATGTTCTGATTGGCTGTGATTTTTGTCACTTCACATCATTTCACGTTTACAAAGGACAGATAAATTATTTTGGGAATAGTTCACCCAAAAACGAAAACTTTTATCATATCATCAAAACCTGTATGACTGTTCATCCGTAGAGCAGAAAAACAAACAAACAAAAAAAGCTGTTATTTTGAACATTCACACCAATACAGTTGACCAGCGCCTGTTGAGCTACAAAAAAAAAGTTAGGACTAAATGTAACTATAACTCACCCAGTGAAAAATAAACCCCATGTTTATCTTTATACAGTTCCAAAGCAACCATTTCTAACACTTGACACTTGTTTAATGAACGCAAACCCACAAGAACAAAACCCATTGTTTGTTCCTGTCACGGCCGAGACAGATTCTCAATGCATGTCAAGATCTTTTCTAACATAACCATTACTAATAAACATTGTGGTTAGAAGAAAGCAAGACACATAAATGTACCACATAAAGCTACAAAAATGTCTCTGTTTTTTATTAATTAAATATACATTTATTTACAATACACTTGTATAATTCTAACCATATAAAACAAGCCTAAAATAAGTCAGTCATTAGTGTATATTATAGTCCATAACATAGTCAGTGATTTGTCATGTTAATAAAAGATTTGGACACACTTTATATTAGGTGCCCTTAACAACTATGTGCTTACACAGGAAAATAAGTACAATGTACTTATTCCGTTCATATTGTATTGCAAAATAATTTTACTGCTATTGAGGTGGGCTACTTTTCAGGTTAGGAACAGGTTTGGTGGTATAAGTAGGTTCAATAGTGTAAATATAGATGTAATTACAGAAATTAATTACAGCTGTAATTACATGCAGGTATTTTTTAAAACATCATGCATGTACACAATAAGTGCATTGTATCAAATGATTCATTTAAATGTTAGTACATACTTAAAGACACCTAATATAAAGTGCACCAAAGATTTAAATGCACTTAGTTTAGGCAACCGACTGCAGTTTTTTTTTTTCTTTTTCTTAGTATCCTAGCAGACCCGTGACATTCAGGAGAATGTCATGCAACCAAGACTGTTCGGATAACAACATAAGATTTTTTCCTGTGTGAAAGGTGTTATTTGTTAGTGCTTTCTGGTGTACCGGAATCTGGTGTACTCTGGCTTGTTATGGAGGAAGAGAGCCTTGTGCATTACGTGACAGCAGCTTGGTGAATTCTGCGAATTTCAGCAAACATCTACAAAACAGCATAACACAACTGCCACGGCTACAAACACAATACTCTGGGCCCTTCAAAAACAGCTACTACTTCATATTCCTGCATTCGGTGGAAATTCACAAAGGCTAAGATATACTAACAGGTCACATCTTGTGGAAACTTGCGTTTTTCAGATATCATTGGAGAAGGAACGAGTTGATAAATCTTATCAACAGTGGCTCATGAATATTAACTAGGCAACAACGTTCACCCAATAGCACTAAATTATTTGATGAAAATAAGGTGAATGGGCTAGAGATGTTCTAGAGAATTCTTTTTCTTTTTCAAAATTTTCTTTTAATTTAGTCAATATTTTAATCAAACTATGGCCTATTTAGGTGATGTTCATGTGCAATCAGTGTTGCTATTGTTAACTAAAACTGTTAAAATGTTTTTGGTAATCGAAATAAGGCTGAAACAAATACAACATACATTTTAGATAAAACCCCGGCAATTACCTGAAATAAATTAAGTTCACTGTAAAAAAAAAATATGATCAGTAAGTTATGACAACATATGTTTTTACATTGCTTTAATTCAACAAAATTTTAAGTTAAGCAGTTTTCAACTTTTTTTATAAGTTATACAAGATTAAACTAATTTTTTAAGTCATTGTGATGTAATTTTAGTTGAAATTACTTTCAAGTACATTGTACTTACAAAATTAAAGCCAGCAATGTTTTTTTACAGTGTTATAATATATATATATATTATTATATATATATTAATTTATTATTATATATATATATATATATTATATATATATTATATATATGAAAACTGAAAATATACTAATAAAAGTAAATTAATCAATACTATAATATGATAAATACTAAACCCAATATATGCAAAAGGACTTACTTTAACCAAATCTTCTAAAATGTTTGGGGGATTTCTTTTTTTTTTTCAATTTCAAGCCAAATCAAGCAATTAAAATATAACGACTATTTCCCCAAAAGTCCCCTGCATTTATAATGTTTGCTACGCTTCTAGATGTACTGCAACCATTAAAGCTGCAGTCGGCAAGTCTGGCAGATTGAGAGAACTTTTTTGTCCAAAATGTTTACAACTCTCATGCCCCTCCCCCACTATCACGAGCACCCTCACATTGAGTTTGTGCTTGTCAGTGCGTGTGAACCAGATTTTCTGTGAACACGCCCGTCTCTTCAGCATCGATCAACACCATGGAGCACTCGGAGGTAGGCTGCCCTGGCTAATCTACCCATAGATAGCAATTGATAGATTTGCTCTCCGCCACCACGCTTCGTACAATCCAACACACCTGCAAACTTTAGGCGTGTGCATGTGATATTGTAATGTGCGTGAGGGGGGAGGGGGATCTGTGGTGTGTGCAGAAACTGTGATTGACAGTCAGATCTCACAGCACTCACAGATCAGACCAGAAGAACAGGTAGCGGTGGATTTTTGCAAAATAAATAACAGGCTATAGGTGGAGGTAGAAGTGCGTTTTTTTTTTCTAAAATTGGCTGAATTATGTTGTTCTGTTAGAGCATAGTGTCGGTTTAAGTGAACATGATCAAAAAAATCTTGCCGACTGCAGCTTTAAAAAAAGTACCAAGTTTTGTACTTCTAGTGATGTGCAGCTTAATCTAAAAAACCTACATCACATCCTTAACTTCCTTCGAGCTGCTAAAATTGCTCGAGAAGCCGCCCTGCTTCGCATCCGTTTCGGAGGCATGCATATCTGAGATTGAGGATTCATTACCTCCATGAGACGCACTGAAATCTAATGAGAGGAACGGACCAATCGTGGTTCGACATTCCGGCTGGTGTTTATCCACGCTGAGATGGATTTAGCTGTAAATCGGACTCAGTTCTGAGCCCACGGCTGTTTGAGAGAGGATCCATCATCTCTGTTCCATCGCGGGAGTGACATTTACATAGATCACGGCTAGATAAATATCTAGCATTACTGATTCTTTGTCCTGACGCCACTGAAAATGACAAATGAGGGGGTTGGGTGGGGCGATGATTAGATACCGCCTCGAAGCTTCGATTTGCTGCATTGTGGGTATTATCAGAGGAATCTGCACATCTTGACCCTTTCCTATGCTATCCTGTTCAGAACATTTTTTTTATCATGTTGAGTCCAGGAACCAATTATATTTAGATTATATCTCAGAGCGGCGAGGAAGAAATCTTAATATGATCTAAGACATATTTGAGGCTCATACGGGAAAGACCTGGCAACCTTTAAAAGGATGTGAATGATATTTTGACTCCATTACTCGGTTCCTCTGGAATATAATGCAATAAAATCAGGTCCCACCAGTACAGAATGAATTCTCATATTCCCAGTCTAAGAGTTTATTGTGGACTGGTGTGATGCACTTCAGTGCGAAAACTTCTTTTCAGTGGATTCACAGGAAACATTTTGTTCCCAGAAAAGACATTGTGGTCACTTTTTAAAAGCATATGAGAATTTGCACAGGTAAACGTGAAAGAAAATGTACCTTCTCAGTTGTTTGGGACACTGAGGCCTTATTTCAAGTTCTTCAGGCTTGGCAGAAAATGCAAAAATGTTGCTGAGACCAGATTAACGTGATTTATGCAAGTAGAACATCATTTCAACAACTTTTTTGGGGGGGTTTTGGAACAACACATCTTCCAACCAATCACTGACCTCAGATTTTAGGGGTCGTGTTAGGGCCTGGAGCATCAGACATTAACTTCCAACAAGAAAATCTGTAAGAGCATGTGATAAGAGTGATAACACCAGAAACAGATGCACCGTACGAATGAGTCTTAAACTATAAAGACAACATAAAATCTAAATTGACCCTATAACTTTCTTTAAAGACCCCATGAAATCAAAATTGGAGTTCTGTGGCTTGTAAGATCACATCTATTAGCTTTGAGGCCATTTATATGCTAGCACACCTTTAAAAAAATATACTAAATAAATGGTTAGCACCTCTACGCATTTCACATTTACGGTCTTCATCTACTAGCAAAACAGACCACGACTGATCTTGGACTACACAGATTTGAGTCCAATAAAATCCATTAGACTGAGAATTTTCCTCCCCCAGATACCAACTACAATTGATTAGCAAAATCAGTTCAAAATCATGATTTAGCCATGAAATAGCCGAAAGCCTTTAGTTTACTGCATAAAGAACAAGCCCTTTGATATATCGGGCCTCAATTTCCTGTTTCAACAGGAGATAATCCAAATTTCTCAAATTCTCAAAAGGAAATTGACACTATGTACCCTATGTTTTTTAAACAAATGTCACTGGTTTTATTGTGCACATATCTACCACTTAACTTTTTCAGCTGATGTGACTAAGATTATCAGTACCAATTTTTAAGCCTATTTTTCACAATCCAATCAAATCTTGTTGAATAAAACAAAACAAATCATCCCACTCTACATGATTTCTATCTGCATATTCAGTTTCACTCTGAGATATATCACATAACCATAATAAAATGGTTCCTGGTCTTTTTGAATTTCGAATGAATCATTGGTTCTAATTACTCCAAATACAAAAAAAAAAAAAAAAAAAAAAAAAAAAATAACTTGGTCTGCCTCCTTTTAAGATGACATCATCAATCCAGCCCCTCCAACCACCCGTAATACCCAGTTTTCATGAGGATACAAGCATGGATACAAACAAGTCATTATTTCCTGCTCTTTCACTCTGAGATTCGTCACATGACTGTTAGGTTAAACGCATCGTGAATGCCATTTCAATTAGTCCTTAGGAAAGGAAACAAGAGTGAATGTAGAAACAGAGCAAAGGAAGGAGGAAGTGAAAGAGCCCACTGGTAACATCACCCACTTTATTTGCATCACTACATTGTGCTCGCCCGTGGCTGAATTCGTGCCGGATTAGTACAGCACCAGAGCCGTTTGATTGGTCACGGTCCACAGAATGGAGACCGTCGAGTGTTTGTTTGTCTGCCAGAGTGATTCGCATGTGTGCGCACACAAACGATTCTGTAATCTCTTTGTTGTCTGGTTAAATAATTAGCCCTGAAAGCAAAAGAGTCGCTTCAAACGTTTGATTCTCCATTCTCTGTGAAGGGCTGAAGGCCATGTTTGGGAACGGCTTCAGAGCTTTGAAGCCACCTGATCTTCTAACTCTTGGGAACATTTTGTCTAAAACTGCAGCAAAGAACCACCAGTATGAACCGGGTCTGTTAAAATCCGCCACGCTGCTTGCACACCACTATAATTCAACGTATCAGTGTTGTGATCTTTCTGTTCCCTGAATCCTGGATGCTAAAGGACAGTGGTTGGGAGGGTGAAGGGCACTGGCTGTGTCCATGAGGCTCAGCTGACTTCCTGTCCCCAATCCCTGTCCACTGAGTTGGCGCACAACACAGGGTCACAGCGACTCAGTGGGGGTCACGAGTTTGGTATGCCACAGGTCAGATGAAGTACTCTTTCCTGCTGTCTCTCATGGCACTGTGTAGGTCCAACTCGGCCCGATATCGGAGTTCTGGCCTGGGCTGGTGATCTTTCTCCTTGACGGTGGCCAGCTGCCGGGTACGTTCGTGTCGATGGCGGTACAGGAAACGGGTCATCACGGCCACAGCGCAGAGGGTAATGAGCACTACTGCTGCTATTAAACCTACGAGAGACAGAATAAATAAGTGGCGCTTGTGCCGATGCAATCGCAGACAGTTAACGGTCACATTTTCCGTTACTCGTAATTCCATGGGCAAAATCCAGTCATTAAAAAAGAAAGGCATGATTCAGGGTTTAGCGTGATTTTGCCTGTGTTCAAGTTCTGCACTTTGGAAAATTGACTTTTTTTTTGCGCAAAAAACTTGCTAATGTGACTTCACTTTTAGTGTCAACTTTTGCACCACCAAGGTACCTTACCGAAAGTTTACATGATAGAATTCACTGTGAATGTTCGTGAAAGGTTTGCATTTAAAAAATGGAGCAGGAAAGAAGCACATACCTCCAATTACAGCAGAATCATTTTGGGTTGTGTTCTTAAGTTTCTTCCCTCTACTTCCTGCATCTGTGTGCTCTGTGAATAAAACAAATAAATGATATGGAAATTACATTAAATTGTACCTTCAAATCGAACGTTGACTTTATACCAACCTGACAATGTTGATTGGTTTGACTGTTTGGTATTTTAACGTCGTGCCAGCTTCTTTGGCTATTTTCATGGCGAGTAACAAGTTGAAATAATAATAGAGCCATTATATGGAAGCTTGTTTCAGCCATTGAGTAAAAAAATAAAAATAAAAGATAAGTAATGACTGGTAAATTACTTTTTTCCCCCACAACTGCGAGTTTATATTTTGCAATTCTGACATTTTCTTACAATTGCGAGATTATATCCCGCAGTTACAACTTTGTAACTCGCAATTGCGACTTTATATCTCACAATTCTGACTACATTTCTCAAAAAATTCAGCTCACAATTCTGACCTTTTCTAACAAATTGCGAGTTGATATCTCACAATTCTTACTTTTAACTTGCAACTGCGACTTTATATCTCGCAATACTGATCATCTCAGAATTGCAAGATATAAGTCGCAATTGAACTCCATGCTATCTAAGCTCGCAATTGCGAGACAAAAAGTCAGAATTCAGAAATAAAAAGTATTGAGTAGCGGAAACAATCTTCCATACCTAAATACGTTTTTTAAAGTTTGCTTTGGATAAACATTCTAAAATAGATTCAGTTTTGACTGTTAAAAATTTCTTCGAAAATGTTTGCTGAGTAATATAAGTTTCTAAGAGAACATAACCATGCATCATTTAAATAAATATTCTTATAATATACTGGACTCTTTATTTGATATTCAATTTCACTTAACTTGATATTCAATTTCACTTGTGTGTGATTCTGGAATGTCCTTTTCATCTTTTTAAATATGATCTGGTACCATGATTATTGTAAATAAAGATGTAAATTTTACCTCACAGAAGGGTTCATTTCTTACAATTTGTTGCCCGTACCCTGATCCCATTAATTTGTTGAAAATGTAAGATACTCATGGTAGCTTTACCAACCTGACAAAGATCTGGATGAAGACTTATCCGCCAGCTCTCCGCAATTTGACTCTACCAGGTTACCAAGAACGCTAACCAACGAGCTGCCTCGATTCAATATGGCCGCCTTGAGAGGAGCCAAATGGTTGAACTGAACCGAAGACAGACAACCAATGAAACCTTTCGATCCTGCCTGGAGAACCTCCTCGTCTACTCCAGCTCGACCTGAGAACGATAATGAGACGGTACCTAGACTGCGATTGGTGGACAGGAGGTTCTTTGATATTTGTCCCAACAACTAGCAAAAATAGTGCTAAGCAAAAGATTCTTGCCCATCAAACTATCTCAAGTTGGCATGGTGTGGTGATTTAGTCAGTTAAGCAGTAGCCCCACACCCACAGCTTTAATCTTGGAGTTTAATTAAACCGCCTACCTGTGACTTTCCCCAATGTCAAAGACCTTATCGTGATCAACTCTTTGTCCGTGGACAGGCTGTATTTCAGATTGGTATCTTTATCAATCTAAGAAGGAGAAGGATACAGAGAGAAAACAGAGAAAAGAGAGAGAGATGCTGCGTGACATTCATAAGATTCCACAAATACTTAGATATTTTATTGGTGTGAGAGAAAAGCTGTTGTGTGTTAATCTGCAACACTGTGTGGAGAATACTGATAACACCCTTGAATTTAAGCACTGCTCATAAATTCTGTGCTACCAGGGCGGATACAAAATTTCAATGTATCATCAGCCAACTCAGACTAAAAACAAATCTGATCTAAATCAATTGAGAGGAATGCGATTAATGATTCTACAACTCTCCCAAAGCAATATCAGTACTCAATCTTGAAAAACGAGTGGAACACAATGTCATTGTTAACTGTGTAAAACCATTTTAGGAAAAATCAAACTTGTGTTATTTATTTTGTAAAACTATTCAAGCGTAAATCGAATATGTCTTTTCTAAAAAACATTTTTATGTAAATTGTTGCACAATGCAAAACACCTTTATTCGAGTTGTTGCAAATTGTTCATAAAACCAATTTTACATATATGTGACCTAGACATAAAAATGTTGGTGTCACGGTTTGGGTTTTGTTTCTTGTTTCTTGTTCCTGGTTCTTGTCATGTGATTCCGTTTGTCATGTGATCCTGCCACGTGTCTTGTCATTGGTTTATCGTCTGATTATTGTTCACAGGTGTCCCTTTTCTTGTCATTAGTCTTGTGTATTTAAGCCCTCATGTTTGCCCTGTGTCTTTGTCTAGTATTGTATGTTACCTGTGAATGTTACCAGTCGTTGTTCTTGTTTCTAGCCTTTGTTTTATGTTTGAACGTATGTTTATTATCAAAGTTCCTTTTGGGTTCGCTACATCTTGTCTCAGTTGTAATCAATTTATGACAGTTGGTGCAAAATGTTACTAAATACATTGTGAGTTGCAAATTGCACGAAATTGTTTGTAAAACCACTTAAATGTAATTTGTCGCACATATTTAAGTTAAATCTTTGTGCCAATTTTTAATAAAACTTATGTAAATTGTTGCATGACTGTAAACTACATCTTTAATTAAATTTGTGTAAATTGTTCAGAAAACTCTTTAGCAAATTGTTGCATGAAGGCGAGCCGCATCTTTAATTGAATTTGTGCAATTTGTTGGTAAAACCATACTTGCGTAAATTGTTGCATGACTGCGACGCATACTTTTCAATTGAATTCACGAGTTCACACTTACAAATATATCCCTGGTATGTAAATGGTTAGGACTAGAAGTGTGGAGAAGGGGAGGTGGAGGGATGCTGCTAAACTGTTAACTAAACTGAGGTGAGACTGCTGATTGAGATTGCTGAGTGCTCTCCAGTCGTGTTAATCTGAGCGTGCTCCTCCCGAACTTTTTAATAAAACATAATTTTATGTGAACATTTTTCGTAAAACCATTTTTATCTACAATGTCTTGGTTTTGTCTTGGTTTCGCACTTTTCATGAATGAGGACCAATGATTTAATAATGTATTGTTGACATAACTACAAATATTCATTATACAAGTTAGTAGGTTCCACAAAACATATACTATGCTGCCAATTTCTTCTGAATTTTTTTGTTGTTGTTTGAAATATAGGCATCACCCACCTGGACGTACATGTCCCTTCCCTCTCTATGGATCTGGACTCTGTGGAGCTCTCCGTTAGCCAAATTAAAAGACGTAGGTGTAAAGATGTCAGGCTCGTTCTCTCTGTTCAACTGATACCAAATCTGCAAACTCCCTGTGGGATGCCAATGAGAAGCGAGAATGGCAGGCAATTTGAGACATAAGTGAGACAGAATCAAGTCAGCACAACACACTTTGAATGGCTCATTTCCTTCCCCACTGATGAGGGTAATTGCTAGCTTGACCGCTGTTTTGAAATATGAGAAACACAGAAAAAGATGCTCCTCTCCAATCATCACCATCGTTGTAATAATCATCTACCGACAGTTTGAAGGTAATCAAAAAACAGCTCTGATTGGCTGATACAACAGTGATTGTAACAGCCATTACAGAACCCAAAAAAATAAAATAAAAAAAATGTCATATATAATGTAATAGGAATGCAAAAAACATCCCAAAAAATAAGTTATATAAATTCCTATATATATATATATATATATATATATATATATATCATGTACATTATACTATACAATTTACATTAAAGTAATGACATTATTATAGCAATAGACAATATTAAAGTAATATTATGTAAATACCATTGTGAGCCAAAATAATGGCCATGTACTGTTGATGATAGGTGTTGACTGTCAGAAGCATGGCGGGCGTTTGAGTCGTGAGGAAACTGAAAGCGATGCTCTCTCGTGAATTGCTGCTTTGGGCGAAGATAGCCGAGGACTGACGGCTATGGTTGCGCATCACGGAAAATGGTTCCTGGAAGGTGTAGGTCACCGAAGACCCGCTTTCAAAGGACACAGAAACTTCTGGAAAGAAAGAAAACAGAAAAGCGTGAAAATGTTGGAGCAAATGCTTGTGGCTAGATCTTAGACTGTGATTTGCCCATTTCCCTATCAGCATATTAACGCGCCGGCGAACACCAAGGACACAATACTGAATGGACAGAGTAGAAAATAAAGAGGAAATGAACCATTTAAACTCTAAATGAATGCAAAATTATGCTTGGACTGCAACCGACCCCTGGGTACGTTTCATGGTGTTCATTTACTCATAATATTATCAGAATAGAAACACCATCCCTCTAGAGTCCAATAAAGAAAATGCAAAGCCAAGAAAGTCTCATTCACAGAGAGCTGAATGGCTCGGCTGTCGGACATATCAGAGGATCAAATGTGATAAAGGCTGTATTGACAGCAGAGAGGTTTAGCATTGAGCGTGATGGGCAGGGAGCGTCCGCTGGGATTGGTCAGGTTGCAGCCCTTTGAGCAAAATTCATCCAAACAACTACGGTTCAAGGTCATGGATGCAAGCCATATCGGAACAGCGAGACAGACAGAGAATAGCAGAACTGCACTGAATATCTCATGTTTTATCCTGCTCAGCTTTGATCAGGTACAATCTGTGGGCACAGCGCCGTCTTCAGAAATCAAGGTTACCAAGCTCTAAAACGTCCTCCTTCTGGAACGCTCTTTGATACGCCGTAGAGAAGTGAGGAGGATACCAAAGTTGAAACAAAATGTTTTGGATGACAAACTGTTCTCTTGAACAGCAAAACCATCTAGATTGTGTGTCAAAAAGAACCGCAGATCGATGTATTGGTCAGTATTTGTCCCTTTTTTAGTGCTTTATTTTAGTTACGAATATCTTTTTTTCAGGATTCTGTGCTGTTTTAAGATTCTGTTTAAGATCTAATTAGAGATTATGTCGTGTATTAGTATAGTGTCAACTTTTGGGCAACCTGCTTTTTAGATATTGTAACTGGTATTAGCAATTGGAAAACCTCAAATCAGTCAAACCAGGTTTGATGCTAATTTCCGATAACTGTTTTGGTCCAAGTTAACTCTTTCCCTGCAAACATTTTTTTTGGGAAAACGCCACTGGCAGCATTTTTGATAATTTCCACAAAACATTTGTGGCCCCCAGAATATTTTTTCTTGTATTAATATCTGAACATGCAATATATCAAAAGATAGAACAGAGCTTTTAAACAACAACAAAAAACATTTTTTTCTAGCTTCATTCATTCTTTTTTTTTATCAACACTTGAATGTGGGTATATTGATACTCCATTGGTACATATAGATGGAGTAGATTAAGTCAATGTTTGATGATTGCGATATGTTACATGAGCGTAAGCAATTCTTCTATAACTTGTTTCTGCTGCCACTTTGCCTGTATTTTGATCAGGAGATTCTGTACTCTTCTAGATGATTCATAATAGCGCCCCCTACAGTATAACAGTAAAAAAACACGGAAGTGTTGTGTCATAAATGCTGGAAATTCTGTCATGGCGGGAAGCACTGCGTCATAAATTAAGGAAAATTCCGTCAATGTCGGGGAATTGTCATAAATTATGGAAAATTCTATCAATGGCGGAGAAACATTAAAAACACAAATGCTGTGTGATCAGCCAATAATTACCCTAGGAAACGTAATTAATTTCGCCGTTTGTGATTTCAGTTGGTATAAAATTAACGCAATTACCCATTTCTTTTACTATTTTTCACTTCCTCAAAGACAGCCAAAAAACACGGAGCTTTCGTCTTGCTAGTGCTAGTGCAATAAAAATAAGTGTAAAAAAAAAAAAAAACAGGAAGCATTGTTAATACTAGTACAAAAAATTAAGCAAAAAACAGCTCTGTTGCGCTAATACAAATAATTATGTGCAAAAAACAAGAGGCATCGTTGACACTAGGACAACAAAATTAAGCAAAAAAATAAAAATAAAAAAAAAAACAAAAAACAAATCTCTGTTAGGACTAGTACAACAAAATTAAGCACAAAAAAGACTGTAAGGGAACTATTTTTGGGAGGGTAGTTTTGCTAAACAAGCCTCTGGCCTCATAAACTGGCTAAAAACTTTAGTGTTAATATGTAACCTGTACCAACTTAACTATACAGTCAACATTCAAAATAAAAAAAATCTTAAGATCAATAGCAATTATCTCCAAACAAGATTATTTCATTGAAATTCGGCGCTTAAACATAATCCAACATTGTGATGGTGATCCTATGCGTGGTTTTGGACCAATGTTATTTCAAAAACCAAGTGTCACGACACAAAAGTGTTAGATTAGCACATCATTTTTAGACAAAAAAATAACATACCTTTCTTGCAGCTGGGTCCTCCGTAGGCAGAGTGTGTGCAGTCACAAACATAGCCGCTGCTTTTCTCGATACATTTCCCCCTGTTGTGACACAAGCTGTTTTGGCTGCTGCAGTGACCCGGGCAGCCCGAACTGACCCCGGGGGTCATTTTAGCCCGTTCTTCAAGGTCGAGCGTCATGCCGTTAATATTTAATGACCTGATGCACCCCAGAAATCCTCTCTGCCTCGATGCCGTGCCTCCTGTGGAATACAGACAAAAGTTTTGTCATTTTACGTCATCTAATGCACATAAAAATACATTTAAAATGAGATATCAGATCATTTGCATTTAAACCCTATTAACAACATCTGTGTTGAGGAACAGGGATATTATTCTCTTGCTGTCACTCATGGCTGTGCCTACCAATAAACAGCTGGCTGTTGAGCTGAAGGTGTGTGTGGCCTTCGGATGGGGCGTCCAGGAAGCGCAAGGGCAGCTGGTCCACCTGCAGCGACGCCTCCTTCACATTCCTCTCCGCTCGGACGTAATGCCACTGCTTGTCGTTCAGAGGCACGTGAGACTTCACCGTCAGAACCACCGGGCCGTTGCCCACATCAAACGTGAAGGTCACGACAGAAGGGGCTGCGGGCATCGGGTTGAGGCGAGAAGAAAAGACTCAAATGACTTCATAATGCTGACAGGAGTTTGTGGAAATGATTAATTAGCTACTGATTGTAGGTAATTAAATATTCATTTTTATATTTAATCTTAAACAGCAAAAAAATAGTATGTTAGAGTTTGATTCATTTTATGTATGACTCTAATTTAATGACCCAATTCAAATATTAAGATGCTTTATTATTAGATTTAGGTGAATATTGCTGTTTTTCCTTATGTTTGTGTTTCAACACACACACACACACACACACACACACACACACACACACACACACACACACACACACACACACACACACACCCCACACACACACACACACACACACACACACACACACACACACACACACACACACACACACACACACACACACACACGTTTGTTTTTGTGATTTATGATGACATTCCATAGGCGTAATGGTTTTTATACTGGACAAACTATATATTCTATCCCCCTACACTGCCCCTGTCCCTAAACCTACACCTTACAGGAGACATGCTGGATTTTAACATTTAAAAAAAAACATTGTTTTTTTTTTTTTTGCTGTTTGAAATATGAGGACGCATGCAATGTCCTTATATTTCAAGTGTAAGTTGTAATACCAGTGTAATACCCATGTCATTATACACATTTGTGTCCTCATATATCACAAAAACAAGCACACACACACACACACACACACACACACACACACACACACACACACACACACACACACACACACACACACACACACACACACACACACACACACACACACACACACACACACACACACTAATATATAATAACAACATTAAAATATAAAATATTTTATTTAAAATATATTTATTTTATTTATGTAAAATATAATAAATATAAAGGACAAATTACATATAATATTAAACATTTATATAAATTTGAATCACTTTACTAAAAATAATATAATTATTATTTAATTATTTTGTTCATTTAAATTAAATGATTATTTATTGATTTGATTAAGAAGTTGTTTTATATATTAAAATAATTACAAATTTGAAAAAATAAATAGAAATTACATTATATAAAACTATATATATAAATAATTAAATATATAAATTATAAATATGGCATAATATTCAAAAGATTTATATACATTTTAAATACATTACTTAAAATATAATGATTTAATTATTTTGTCATTTAAATTAAGTGATTATTTATTTAAGAATATTAAGAATAATATTTATTAAATATTGAGACAATTATACATTTTTATTTGATATTAGTTGCATATATATATATAAATTTGCCTAACACATTCCACCATTCACCCCTCTCATTCATCACACCGACGGGCGTATAATATATGCGCAACACTGCCCTGAAACAGGAAGTTGGGCAGACTGTTTAAATTTTCACGTTTACAATATTGTAATTACCTCTTTTACATGCAGAAAACTCTTGGTGGGGAAAAAAAGATCCCTAATACTTATGGGAAAATATCTAAAAAAGGCGGCGGCAGGCAATATGATGAAGATGAACAGCCTCAGTGAACTGTGTACAGTAATTACACAGCTGATGGTTTCAGTGGCTGCAGAACACAACGCCACAGTTCAGTAAAACTGCTCTTTCCACTGAAATTGGCTACGTCCTCTCCTCTTTGCTGCAAATACTAATGACATGGCATGAATATGAGCAATGATTTGCCATTTTATCTCCATATTGATGTTGCTAAAGCATTAGCGAGATGGGTGAAAGTCACAAAACCTGTCAGGGAACATGTTCAGGTCATATTTCATCTCCTATTGCTTAGCATTTTCTTAATATATCGATCTTTTGGGCATGTTTCGGATCTTTCTTTGAAAAGTTAATTTGATCACTCGAGCTATCAATATAAAGGGACTCACCGCTGAGCTCCACTCTAATGAAGTCTTTTGTGCCCAGATTTTCCAGAAAGACTCCGGAGGGAGCCGTGGTTTTGAAATAGAGCGAGATGTCGACACTGAGCTCAGCCTGAAGTGTGGGGAAGTGCAGGTAGGACGACTCCTGGTAGAAGGAGGCGGCGTTCCACAGAAACCCTGAGGTCAGAGGAGATATCGTTTTTTGATACAAATACTCTTTTTGGACGAGAAGTGAAATTATAAATATACACTGCCGTTCCAACATTTTTGAGACCAGAAGTCTCTTCTGCTCACCAAGGCTGCATTTATTTGATAAAAAAAAAAACAGTAATATTGGGAAATATTATTACAATTTAAAATAACTGTTTTATTTTAATATATTTTAAAATGTAATTTATTCTTGTGATAAAAGCTGAATTTTCAGCATCATTACTCCAGTCTTTAGTGTCACATGATTCTTCATAAATCATTCTTATACGCAGATTTGATGCTCAAGAAAGATTTCTCATTATTATCAATGTTGAAAACAGTTATTAACATGTTTATTCCAGAATTCTTTAATGAATAGAAAGTTAAAAAAAGAACAGCATTTATCTTTTGTAACATTATAAATGTCTTTACTGAACTTTTTTTCAATTTAATACCATCCTTATTTTCCCCCAAAAAATAAAATAATAAATCGTATAGACCCCAAACTTTTGAACGGTAGTGTTAATGTTACAAAAGATTCTATTTCAGATAAATGAACTTTCTATTAATCACAGAATCCTGAAATAAACATGTAAATAACTGTTTTCAACATTGATAATAATGAGAAATGTTTCTTGAGCATCAAATCATTATATTAGAATCATGTGACACTGAAGACTGGAGAAATGATGCTGAAAATTCAGCTTTGATCACAGGAATAAATCACACTTATACGTTCACATAGAAAACTTGTATAGTGTGATAAAACATGATATTTGCTGTATGGTTAAGGCCTTACGTACTGTCCCCGTAGCAGTGGAGAGATCCGACTCTGTATATCGCTTCTGACCCGGTTCGGTTTGTGTCTCCAACCAAGATCTCGGTCACTGGTAAGTGCTCTTTGTAGGACAAAACTCCAGTGTCATTCTCCCTGTTCACAAGCAAACAATAGCTGTGTTCACATGGCTGCCCTCAGCATCTACGGGTATTGATATTGTACATGTGGTGAGAAGATATTCAACAGATCACAAACAAGACAACTGAAATTCTAATACAAAAAGACCACTAGCGTAGAAACAGACAAACAATGTAAGCAAACAGATTGAACGCGAGGCTTGTACCATGAGCTGCGGTCAGCATCACAGTTGCAGAAGTGGTTCATATCGATGCAGTTCTCATCCAGGCTGCAGGCGCATTGCTGCACCCCGGGGAGAAATCCACCCCAGTACGTCCTTCTCTCTCCCGCCCGGTCCAGCCACCAGGACAAGGGCGTCCCATCTGGAGCAAACAACACAACATATTTCTTCATTTTGACAATGACTCTGACATCTACCACCGCTTGATAACTAAAAACGCCTTAGGGATGTGCCAATATAGAAATTCAATACCCGCAGTCAATAAGTAGTTTTGTGTTGTGGCTGGTAAACGGTATAATAAAACACTATAATATAATTGTGGTTATATTTGACAAATGCAACTTTATTGTGACTTTCTATTAAAAACTACATACATATATACTATTATAAGATATATATATATATATATATATATATATATATACACACACACACACTGTATAATAGTATTAGTAGTTTTAATATAAAGTCACAAAGTTGCATCTGTCAAATATAGTCACAATTGCTATTTTTATTGTTTTAGTTTTTTTGCATTTGTCAAAAACTTCAAAAATAAATCACCATTTTATTTTAAAAAGAGGTTTATACATGCATTTGCCAAATGGCAATAAAAAAACTATTACTAATAATAATAATTAGTATTGTTATATGGCATATAATATTCTGTATAGTGTTTGTTTACAGCATTATATATATATATAATTCTATATATATATATATATATATATATATATATATATATATATTTTATATATATATATATATATATATACACATACATATATAATTTATTTTATATCACTTAAGAATATCAAATAATAAATATATAAAATGCATGAATTTGACAAATGCCAATAATACTAATAATAATAAGGCATATATAATGTTTATGTTTATGCTATATCAATTGAAAATGAGTTTTGAATATGAATTTGACAAATGCCAATAAAATAAATATAATAAAAATAATAACAACAACCCATATATCATTTTTAAGCTTAATTTTAAAAATACATGTTAACTTTACAATAAGGTTTCGTTAGTTAATAAACCTCAGCTAACATGAACTAACAATGAACGGTTAACAGATATTAACAGATATTAATACATTTTGTAATAAATGTATTGCTCATTGTTCATTAATGTTAGTTAATCCATGAACTAAATTTAACTGTAATGGAACTTTATTGTAAAGTGTTACCTAATAAATAAATAACTAAACAAACAAACCTTTAATTTAAAAACAAATGCCAAAAATTATAATAATAATCAAAAAACTTGAGCTGACAATTACACGCAGGTAAGAGCAAGAGGTTTTGGTTCTACCACAGTAAAACTGTGGGCAGAATTGACATACTGTTCCTCTTAAGTTAACAGATCTGAAAAAAGACTAGTCAATGGAGATATTCCCATCAGCTCCAGCGACCATTATTCCACACATTTAGTCTTTATACCCAATATCCCCCAGGGAAAATCAGGCCAATCGTTTTGACTTTGCTCTACAGCCACCAGAGCGCAAGAACGGGGACCCAACTTCAGATCTCATTATGCAAATATCCCTGTGCACGGCACAAACTGATGAACAATTTCAAGGACCGGCTAGTTTATAAATGTTGCCATTTCCCATCAATTAATATTGAAAATTAGATTGGGGTCAAGTCAGATTATAGATCTGAACAAACTCCACTTCGGGTAAATCATCCAATGAGCTGAGACGTTTAATCAAAGAAAAAAGGACTTGGAAAAGATGAACTGATAGTGAACACTGATGAGTGACTGCTTGACATTAAAGGCAGAGTAGGCGATTTGTTCCAGAAGTTGTTATGTTGTTATGCTGCTTGAAAGTCTCTTCACATCCTGATAGCAATCACTTAAGTTAAGTGCATCTAAACTTATTTATATATCGTCTGTGGAAGGCTTCGGTCCATAAAATGTATGCCCAACCTGCCTGTCAACGTATCTATTTCCATACCTCCACGCACCTGCTCGCGCAGACATCACACGTCATCACCACGTTTCATGCTATGCAGAATTAGACAGACGACAGTCACAGAGCACCGCAAACGAAACAGCAGCACTTTTAGAGTTTCTCCTGAACCAAAACAACCAGCTTATGCTGCGTTCACACCAACGTTATACTTGGAGCGGTTCATGACTCGAATTTATGCATTTCAATGGCAACACTATCAACGCAAAATGAATCTGTAGTAGTCAGGTGGTATAGGTCAGTGCTTTTTAAGTTGTTTACGTTCATTTGTATTGTAATGTTATGTGCTTTGAGACATGAGGTAGTTTAACGCGGTCTCTCGTCTTGTCGCTTTGCGAACTCTGCTTTGTCCGTTCATGTGTTTTGGAGGTTGAGTGGCTTTGTAGACGCTCTGAAGGGAGGGGGGATCTTATGTTTTCAAAGCAAACTTGCTATTGCTAGCAGCTCCAAAATTGCCTACCCTACCTTTAAGCAATGATCAGTTATATATTATCAGGGTTATTCTCGTTAACTAAAATAAAAATGATTTAAAACATGTTTGTTAACTTAAACAAAGCTGAAATTCTATAATATTAGTGCTTGGCAACGATTAATTGCACCCAAAATAAAAGTTTGTTTTTACATACGTGTGTATAATTATTTTGTATATATAAATACACACATATGCATGTATATATTTAAGAAATATTTGCATGTATATACTGTGTATATATATATATATATATATATATATATATATATATATATATATATATATATATATATATATATATATATATATATATATATATATATCAATTCTAAAATACATACATGCACGTGTGTGTATTTCTATACAAAATAATTATACAGTACACAAACATTTATTATGTAAACACAAACTTTAACTTTGGAAGCGATTAATCGTGATTAATCGTTGCCCAGAACTATATCATATAAAAATATAGATGCAAGCAGCAATTACCGGGGCCAAGCGCAAAAGCAGACAACAAGACATGCAAACATAGCTGGGAGTTTCAGACCAACTGCAACAATGATAAATTAAAGATATTTAAAGATGAATTTTGGCAAAATGGCTAAAAAAATCACATTAAGTAAAAATATGATTTAATGGATTATCACTTTCGACCAATAGGTGGCGTAGTTACGAAATGTATGTGGTGTGGTCAGAGTGAGGTGGCAATGACACACACAAAGTTTGCTGTCAAAATGTCAAGGCATTGCAGAGATAAAGCCTGAATAGTCATTTTGGCAGCATGCCTCAACTTTGATGCTGCACTTTACAAAAACGGTTTCGTCTATCGTCACGAAATCCATAACTTTTAGTCGGCAAGGTCTGGAGATGATACGATTCGATTTTGGTGAGAATTGGACAAACGGTCTAGGAGTTCGAAAAAGTAGGTATTGAATGAAAATCAAGATGGTGGACAGGAAGTTCGGCCAAATACGGCATACTTGGTATCTGTGTTCTCTGCATGACCCAAGGAAACTATTAAGACCAGTGTCATTACAATAGGCAGATTTGTTCAAAAGTTATTAGCATTTTTGGAAATGAAATGATAATTTTGACCAAAAGGTGGCGCTGTCTGGAAATCTTTTGAGTACCTTCAGGGCATGGTGCTGATGGCACATTCTGAGTTTCGTAATGTTACAGCAATGCATTCATTAAGTATAGCATTTTACATCACAAAGCTGTATTGAGGTCAATGGGAATTTCATGTTTTGTTCTATTATAGCGCCACCAAAAGGCTCAGTCCCACCATATTTTTTATGTGTCCTCAGAGTGAGCCCATACATTTGTGTGTCAATTTTGGTGAAATGTGAAAAAATTATGTGAAAAAAACACGTCAAAAATGACTGACACGTGACTTTGATTGGATTTTACTACCCCCTTACTATCAATATTTTGACATTTGGGCATTGGTGTTTAGCCAGAAACCAATGTTTCCAAACTTCTGACGGTGGTTTCGTCTCGATCTGACTAGCGGTTTCGAAGATATCTGCAAATGTTTTTTAAGCGCTAAATTTCAACGCTACACAAACCGTAAGGCGAAACCTAGCATGTGTGGTACCGTTGGACTCGGCAAAGATTCAGGAGTCTAATGAGATGAAAATACGTCCACGACAGCCAGAGTTATAAGCATTTGAAAAATTATTTTTACCACTAGGTGGCGCTGTTTCGAAACTTCTCAGGCTCCATCAGGGCATCGTACTGATGACCCATACCGAGTTTCATAATTCGTTGATGCGTTCATAAAATACAGCATTTTAGCACATAATTCAAAATGGCCGACAGACAAAATGGTCAATCTGGGAAAATTGGATATCAGTCGATTTGTCATGATGCCTTGAATCTAACAAGACCACTTTCATGATTTTTGGACAAACCATTCAGAAGTTATGAGCAAAAATAGCCATTTTTCATATCTCCGGACCAGTAGGTGGCGCTGCGTCGAAACGCAACCCTGGAGATGATCTGGTGCAATTTTGGTGCAAATCGGACAAACCGTCTAGGACGAGTTCGCAAAAGTAGTTTTTTTGGACAATTCAAAATGGCGGACATATTTCCATGACGGAAAATGACGTCATAGGATGCAATCGAATCGTCTTGAAGCAAGGTAACATAGGCAAAAATATTTTTGTTTCTAGCCCTTATGGTTCCAAAGTTATTAGCATAAACATGAGTGAAAGTTTGGACAGTTGGTGGGGCTAGTGGGAATGAGTTGGAGACTCCAAATTTGCTACGAAGACTTTTCAGACTGTCCTCTATCAGTTTACCAAATTTCATAACTTTCCCGCAAGCGGTTCTATGGGCTGCCATAGACACCCAGAAGAATAAGAACGCTAACAGATACAATAGGTGCCTACGCACATTCTGTGCTTGGCCCCTAAATATTAGATGTAAAATCTTAAGTGGAAGCACACAAACTGCAGAAGTTGTTCAATACCCACCCCATGTGTTGAAGAGACGGGACTTCCTGCAGAGATAAACAACTTCCTGTTGGCACTGTTCAGATCTGCCCACAAGAGTCCGCAGCTGTTCCAGAGACGCGCTGTAGTTGAACTTCATCACATGAGGCTTTTGAAGGGACGACCCTTGAACTCTCACTATATCAGTGCTGTTGTGATTCACCACCGTCCAAACCTTATCATCTGGAAAACGCAGATAGATACGCAAAATTTTTTTAGACATGAAAAGTGGTTTAAATCATCAATTCATTATTTATCAATTCAAGTCATCACTAACTAAAAATACTATTTTTAGTTAGCATATACTGTAGTATGCAGTAAGTAGCACCATTCAATTCCCAACATAGTCTATTTTATCTGCACTATCAAATTCAGTCCTTTACTAAACTTAACCTGCAGCATGTTATACTTCCTCGATTCATTCAGTCACAAGAGTGAGCTTTAATCTAGATAATAACACACACAAACCATAACGAGAAAGAGCACGGCTTCAATTAGCTTTAAAAATAAAGCCGCGTAGCTAGTCTCTTCCAGCCCAGAGTTAAGGCCAATCTTCGCTACATCCCTGACGTCAGCTTTCATTTATCTAGCAAACACCTCAGCAGGGGGGGTTGTGTTTACCCAGCCAGCAGCCACTTAAGTCTGCATGTGCCAAGCATACAGTAATTTACATTTCATGCGGCATTTCTAATTGAGGTTGGCCAAAGTCAATGGCACTTTATTCTAGTGGATCCCGAGCCAGCGCATGTGTGGAAGAGAGCAATGCTTTATCACAATTCTGCAGGAGATGAGTAATATTTCACAGAGCAAGCAGCTTGTATAACGGTCCAGCAAAACGGACCGATACACGGTTTCCCCCGGACAGACCCGTGGTTCGGCACCCTGGGACACAGACAACCCTGGCAAACAATGGAGCATCCATCAGCGATTGGACAAGTTCAAGCTCTGATTAATGACTCCGCCTTTGTGTGGATTCAAACAGATTTCCCCCTGGCTGAAAACTGCCTTCAACAATTCGACAGCTCTCTACCTTCAAAAAGTCCTAACACAACCCCACAATAATCTGAAAAAAATCTGCCGGCAAACACTTTTAAGGAAGCTTTTTGACTGGGACATGGCGGCTGAAGATTAAATTCACCCTTGAGAGTTATGTGTTATTATTTCTGTAGCCTACATTAATGTTAACTTTGTTCAGTATTGGTAAATTGCAGTTTCATTTGGTAAAACTTTACAATAAGGTTATATATGTTAACATTAATGCAATCAACAATCTTAATCTAACCCTAACTTAATTAACTTAATCTTAAATGTTAATTTCTACATAAGCTAATATATTTGTAACATTTCAAGTTATATTATAGTGTTATTCATGGGTTTCAGTCACGTGACTTTTTTGTTGTGGCCGCCATCTTTAGGACCTTTGCGTTAAAACGCATAACAGAGAATGTCTAATAAGGGGAGAATTGGCACTGTCCGGCTACTTCCGGTTTCTGGACTGGCTGCAGTAACACGTCTCTGTCCATGCGGGGGCGCTCGCGAGCGAGTGCAGAATGAATGGGAGTCTATGGGGTTTCACCCCCAGAAATCCACTTTTCTCAGGATATAATTTTTTGTCAAGTAATTTGAAAGTTGCATTCAAAAGGGAGGGTAAAGATAATACACTCTGCTGAAAATTGCATTTTTAAGTTCACTTATCTGTTCTAAAAATCCGTTCAAACATGTGATGACGTCACACAGTAGCAGAATGCTAGCGTGTTCCGGCCAACAACGGCCTAACCTGTGAGAAATCGAAAGGACATAAGTACTCGTTCATTCGACTTTTGGCCTATAATCTATATTGAACTTGCGGAATCAACAATAAAATCTACGTTTATTCAACGACAAGCTGGAGAAAGAGATACATTTAGCCGTTTAGCTCCATAGACTCCCATTCATTCTGCGCTCGCTCGCAATCACCTCCAGTGGAACTCGAATGGAACTGCAACCAAAGATGATATAACGGGGCTAATAGGAAGTGCTCAGGCTTTCCGTAGACGGGCTTTGCGCATAATCTCTCCCTGTTGATTGGAAAGATGTTGCACACTTAAATAGCACAGATGAAAAGCAACGGTATTTAAATAAAATAGATACTTTAGGTATAGATCCGTATTTACTGTTAAACGAACTGCTGTCTCCACTAAAGTCTAGTAAAAACTTGCCAAATTTTACTTTTGCTGACATTTACATCTACCTTGTCCACAATCCCTCTCCATGTCCCCACCACTTTTGAAACATCTCGCGGCACGGATGTACCAATACAAATAAATAAAGGTAGCCTGGCTAACGCCAGACCCAATCTCGTTGAGAATTGGGTCTGGGAACCACATGCGCAATTTCTCGTATTTGAGGTGTGGTTTCAGAATGCCCGTCGCAGTTTATTGGGTGCTAAGAATGTCTATCAAATATGCCTGTACGTAGCTCATAGCCAATCGTTTCGATTATACCAGATGACGTATGTAGAGCGACAGAAATTAGACAAGGAAGAAGACGATGGGAAAGATCTTTTTTGTAAACTATGACGTTAAGTTTTTTATCAAAGAGTAGCTTCGCGTCTTCAGCCATGTTAAATCGATATAAACAAACTGTTTCCGTGTGTCGCATAGATGTCGTCATCGTTTAGCTGCTCCCTCCCCGTTCTGTGATTGGTTCCCTAAATGAGGCGAAAAATCTGGCCATGGTATCCAGACTGCCTTTCAGCGTGAATTGAATCGCGCTGCGGTAAGGCAGTATGGGGAAACCCAGGCTAAAATAAAGGTAAAATAAGAGGTGATCTAGCATGCTGAAATGTGTTGTTTTTGAAATCAAGTGATCAAAGTGCTTGTTGACTCTGGATCAGTGGTGCAGAAACAGTGTTCTCTCGTGACTCGCGCACACCGCACAGTCTTGTGGCTGTGGCTGATGCTGCCAGATTGGGTGTTTTTTTTTTGCTACATATTAAGGCCTGTTTACGGTGTGTTTTAGCCGGGTTTTCGCCTGGAAGGCTATATAGAAATCTGGCACCCTATTGAACGAAGTTAAACTGAGCGAACATGCGTTCAGAGTAACGTTCATCGGGCAGTAATTCAGTACGTTCAGTTCACGTTCGCCCAAAATATGAACGAATTCATGAACTATCGTTAATTGAACATGTTCAGGCACAACACTGTTGTATAGGTATATCTGATTTATGATTTAGTGTTGTATTAAATGCCCCAGTTATGCCCTATTATCACAGTTTACAGCACAGCAGATAGACGGCATGTTGCAATTCGGTCCTACAAATGGCGGCTGCTCCACTGTGTGACGTCACATGAAATCTATGAATATTTATATATATATCTTCAAGTGTGGGTTTAGTCAGATTAAAAAATAAGAAATTAATTTAGACATGTATTATGTATCAAAATGTTACATTATGTAAATATTACAAATGTTACATAGATATTACAAATATCACATTTTACACAAAAATATCAAGCAGCACTGATATTGTTCTGTTTTCAACATTGATAATAATAATAAATATTTCTCCAAAATCAGCATATTAGAATGATTTCTGAAGGATAATGTGACACTGAAAATTCAGCTTTACATCACAGGAATACATTTAAAAAAAAAAATACATTCAAAAAGAAAAGAGTTATTTTAAATTGTAATTAATATGTCACAGTATTACAGTTTTTACTGTATTTTTGATTAAATAAACCCAGTCTTGGTGAGCATATGAGACTTCTTTCAAAAACATTTTAAAATGTAACGACCCCAATCAGCAGTGTACATTAACAATTTCAAATTGTACGAATTAACATTAATGAATTGTAAACAAACATTAATTTAACAGTAAATAATATAACTTACTGTAGATTAACAAATGCTGTACAATTAGTGGTCATTGTTTGTTCATAATACATAAAGTTACTAAATATTCAGTGAGTTTAAAACAAACAAAACAAGTTCCAGAAAATACGAAATGGTCTTATAAGAATGTCAAGCCAAAACGTAGCTGTAAATGTTGTTTTTTTCTAACATATACAACTTTGCATATACACTATGTATGCAGCTCTATTTTTATCCCACGCTTGCAGTATTCATGTTAACACATGTTTTTATCCCACCGAGGTCTCACCGGTTATGTTGCAGTAGACGACTGTGGATTTAAGCGGTCCGCTTCCATCAGGATCGATTGAGAAAAAGCCCGAGGCACTTCCTGTGAGCCGGTGGGCCTCGCAGGAGGGTTCAAAGATGGCTGACCAGAAAACAGCAACAAAAACATCAAGTCAGTTCATATTGAGCTTCATCAATGAAGGAAAATAGTTCATTCGGCATTGTAGAGATGTTGCTTTGCGTTTGTAAGCAGTATTACTAAATTCAAAAGAACAGAGAAAAAAAAAACTTCAATAGAAAAACTTCAATCAAACTTCAATCAATCCCAAAACCTGAGAGAGTTGAAAGAGTTTGTAGCTACTTTCTCAAAAACAAATAATGAGTTCAATGAACTTCTGTTTTTGTTTGTTGTAATCGTTATCGTTCTTGTCGACTCACAGTTATGACAGGTGGCTCCCGTGTACCCAGTTCCCGAGCAGTCACAGAAGAACGTACTCCAGGACTGAGAACATTCTCCATCATGCTCGCAATAGTTAGGAAGACATCTGCAAGACAAATAAGATTTCTGATCAAACTTTAACAGTACTTACTGTAAGGCACGGTGAAAAAAATACATAATCGAATTATACAAATCACCCAAACGACACACTGCGACATATGGTACAATATCAAGCGGTAATGCATTTTGTGCTCAGAGGGATTTAAGGACGTGGCATCAATCAATAACCACAAGTGACTATTAGGAAATAGATGAGCAAGGCTGAAAGCTCACGAAGGATGCATCAATTTTGCGACAGACTGAACGCGCACTCAAGGATGAGGCTGGTGGACAAGTGATGAAAGATTGTGAATGTGATGAAGTTCAATCTGAAGCCAAGAACCAAACTCGCGCTTGCTGTCTCTGTTGGGATGAGTCTTATTGTCAAATAGGTACAAGCAATATATCGACTTTAAGCGACTCTTGAAATGATCAACTAGTTTTTATCGTGCATTCGACATCCTGCGTTTTAATTGAACATGAGATAAAGGGTATTTATTTATTTGTTTGATCCCGTTCTCGTCAGCCAGTAAAAGATCAAAATCTACCTGCATATGATGCATTATTCATAAAACTCGCTTAATAGAGCACTAATGACAAACTAATAACTTCAGAAAGGAAACTTTGCTGAAATTTAATTTCCGAAAGACAATAACACACAAGCGATTTAATGCAAATCATATGCTAAATACCTGGATGTAAAAATGCTAATTAAAACTGTAACATGACTGAACTCCCTTGTTAAAATATAATTCAACAAAACCATCAGGGTACGTATTTAGCTCTAAAATTACGATCTCTTCTGAAGCACCGCTTTGCCAGAGAAACAATATAGACTATTGAATCTGAAAGGTGTGTTAATGTTCTAACAGTTTCTGTCACTAAAAGAAAATTGAATAATTGAATACTCTAATCAATGCTGTACAAAATATTAATACCTGCAGAGGTGAGGAAAAAGAACTTTAAAGAATCTTACGATGCTTGATTGCTACTTTGATTAATTTAGAGTACAGAGAGAGAACAAAAGATCAGGATAATGAGGAGAAGAAGAAGAAAACAGCTGTCAGCCTCCATTGTGGCTGAAATAACTCATATCCATGTAGCGTGTGATGAGGAAAGGGAGGAGAGAAATGACAACCGTCTCGCCTCATAGGCTGCAGGATTGCGGCCGTGTCTGAAACTCAGCAGAGGTCGATTCTAAACCAGCGTGAGCTGATCTCAGCACTAACGGATGAACAATGAAGGATGAAATCAGACTGAAGTTGAACTCCAAAATATGTTGGAATAGTTTATATTTAATTGTATCTATTGCCTTTTTTAAAAAGGGGGCGTTCCATACCAGACCGGGAAAGTGGAATCTAAATGTGACCCTCAAGGGAATCTTGACTTCTTTCCAAGTCTATCATTATTTTATGTTTTTGCTGTAACTTAATTAAATCAACCTAACCTCCATTAAATTAAATTGACTAATTGACAGGAACGCTGTGTTACCTACAACAGTAGCCCAAAACAATGAAACATCTTGTTTCAGAGGCGACAGAGGCATAACACTATACAAAGACGTTAAAACATTTAAAATTACCCAATGAATCGTGCACATTAAGTGTGATGAGGGAGGGAGTAAAGGAATAACAACCGTCTCGCCGCACTGGCTGCAAGATTGTGAACGTCTCTAAAACTCAGCAGAGGTCGATCTACATTGGTGCTGGCTGATCTCATCGCTAACTGATGATCAATGCAGGATGAAACCTGACTGTTAAACCCTGAAATATATTTGAATTATATATATATATATATATATTGTGTCTTTCTGCAACGTTAAGCACAAGAGTACAAAGGCCAGTCTTTTTGAAACAAAAAAGTGCTTGGTACAGAATGGTTAAAAGGAGCGAAATCTAAGGGGCCATGGACAGCAACCAAAGGATATCTAAAGTGCTGTGGTGTGAATCTTCATTCAACCATAGCGAGTGTGATTAAAGATTACCCTCACTCTCCCATTCTTATTTTATTCACTTATTTCTGCTCTGCACCTCAAGATGAACAGGGCAATGTGGGTAGCTATATATTTTCGCCCACAATCCAGTTCCCTCTCACTGGTGCTATTCAGGGAGGGTGGTTGTTGGCAGACGCTGAGATGTCATGGCCCAATGCGATGTCAACTATGACTACTTACTATCAATGAAGTCAGCTGCAAGACAAAGTCAGGCTAGATAGTAGACAGAGTGATAAAGAGACAACGAAAATTATGACAAAAAAAAAAAAAAAAAAACAGAAGATGGCTTGATACAAATTCCTTAAAAAAGGAATACAGCAAGAGACGTGGAGAAGTGTCTGAAGTACAGCTAGGATAGGTCTACACAAATGATTTAGGATGGTGATCAAAGGCCATCAGAGAGAAGCATACCTTTTCGAGACTTTCCAACTTATTCTAGAGGACAGCCAGATCCCACAACTGCCCTCAGTTATCTTCATTTACTCTGGCTGATAAGCTTACTGAAGCGAAAACAGGCACATCTTCTGCAGCCTTGGTACTCAACAAGCTTCATGTGGCTCTAAATGATGTTGCATCTCAATGTCTCATTTGTCCCTCAAATGATTATTTATGTGTTTGTCCTTGGCTTGGCTAGACAGTCATAATTCAACAGCGTTCAGGATCGTTGCAAGCGGACGTTCCCCTACTTTGGCTGCTGCTTACCGACCAATCTAGGGTAACCAAACTATGACAATTTTTCTTTGGGTGCTGATACCCAATACCTCAGAATTAGTGACATCCATCACTTGGACGTAAGAGGAGATGGCAAACTGTATCACTGGAAAAAGCATAACAGGGTAAATGTGTGGATCATTTGTGCACATGACCATCATTTTTCAAGGTGCGGTCACACTGTTGTTCAGCAAATTTTCGTGGGAGAAATCCAGTTATTTAAGTAGGAATCCAAGCAATCTGGAATTTAGCGTGATGGTGATAGATTTCCCCACGCACATTTTGCTCATGTCCAAGTTGTTCACACAAATTCGCAGTGATGACCAACAGGCTAACTTTTTTTTAGCTTGCTTTATACAGCTCAACACTATAAACAATGGACTTTTTTTGTCAGTGAAATTTTGTTAAAATATTGCTAATGTGACCGCACCTTTACAACAGCCAGTTACCATTTGCGGACACTGTAGAAATATGTGGGAATATTAATAATAATGATTCGTTACCTTTATATAATGCATTTCTCAACACTCAAAGGTCTTTACATGGAAGGGAGGAATCTCCTCAACCACCACCAATGTGCATCATCCACCCTGGATGATGCGACAGCAGCCATAGTGCGCCAGAACGCCCACTACACACCAGATTATTAGTGGAGGGGAGACCGAGTGATGAAGCCAATCAGTGTATATGGGGATGATTAGGAGGCTATGATGATGGACAGAGGCCGGAGTTACTTTTTTTCTGGGATTTTTTAAATGACTTCGGTTTAACGTCTCATCTGAAGGACGGTACTTGTTACAGTATATTGTCCCCATCACTATACAGAGGGGTTAGGGGCCACACAGACCACTGGGTGCGCACCCCCTACTGGCCTCACTAAAGATGATTTTAAATGGGGCAACTTTTTGAGCAATGTTGCTGGGCAATGTTGCCGTCAACGGGCAACCAGGTGAGACACAGGGCCTACGAACGATCTAAAGTATCCAGAAATTTGTTACTCGTTCTCAACCGGAAAGTGTCCAAGCAATATCGCCCGGCAACATTGCTCAAAAAACTTGCCCCATGTATCATCATCTTAACACCTCTTCCAGCAGTAACCTAGTTTTCAAGGAAGTCTCTCATCCAGGTACTGAGCAGGCTCAACCCTGCTTAGCTTAAGTGGGCAAGCAGTCTTGGGCTACAGGAACCCTACCTGTCGCAATATTGCCATAAATCCTACCCGTTACAATCTTCCCATGACTTCTCTTATAGAACCATTTTTCCATAGTAAATATAACTTTCAAATGTTTTGAAGATGGTGTTACAATACTAAAGCAGTTTATTCAGTGTACTGAGACATTTTTATCCCAATGACTTTCATTTCAAACAGAACTATCTTCTGCCATATTACACCTTTTTGAGTTAAACTTGAAAGCTTGTCCTGCTACAATGGCTCAGATTACATGTCCCCCTACACTGGATGCTGTTGACTGATCGATCAGAAATCACAATCACTCTGATATGTACCTATTCTGGATGCTGCTCGCACATACCAATCAAAATGAACTACCAGCCTGACATGCCCCTAATCTGGGCGCTCTCCAACCCATAAGAAATACCATCACTACAACATGCTCCTCTTCGGGATGCTGCTTGCCTACCCATAAGAGTTTTCTAACGCAGTTTATTGAGCATAATGAGGCTACTCCTCAAATGACTTATGTTCAATCAGAACTACCTATTTTCTGCCTGTCAGGATCCCGCACCTTTTGAGTTAACCTTAAAAGCTTAACCCTGCTGTTAATGCCTCTAATCTGAATTCTGTTTCTTGACCGACCAACCTGAAATGGCAATTTTGCACCTATTCTGGGTGCTACCCATCAGATTTAACTTACACCTTAATATACCCCTACTTTTGATGCTCTCTAACCCTTTGGCAATATCCATCACTACGACGTGTCCCTACTCTTGATGCCGCTTACCAACTTATCAGAACAAACCATAATTCTGACTTGCTTCTATTCTCATTACTGCTCATCAGCCCGTCAGATCTAACCATCATTCGTGCCCCTACTATGGTCGCTGCAAACCGACTCAGAAAAATTAACCATCATTCTTATGTGTCCCTACTTTGGTTGCTTCTTACTAATGCATCAGAACTAACCATCATTTTAACTGCACCTACTTTGGATGCTGCTCACCAACTCATCAGAATCATTCTTGGGCATTACACTCTTAACTGAAGTGTCAAAAAGTTGTCAGTAGATAGAACAACTAGGATTATCTAGCTAGACCCGTCTAAATTCTGAACAGTCCACATTAACTTCTCTGTCAAATAGTATAAGAAAGTGTATATATCACAATTTAAAAGACAGAATTTAGTCTTCAATTGAGGTCCTGAAGCAGCCAAGATTAAGGACAATTTCTCAAAGGGACGAAACCTTAAAACTAAATGCTTCACAAAATGTTCTAGTTCAACATTTGCTACCATGAAGGCCAAGGCGGTTTCTTGTGAACAATTAAACTTGTCACAACATAATTTTGGCCTGCTTTTGTTCTGAGGTGATGGATGGTCAAAAGAGTATTTCAAATTGTGTTTGACAAGGGCACATCAGACTGAGTGGGTCGTGGATGCATGCCTGGAACTCCTTTTTCCCCTGGAACGTTCACAGCATGTTGGCAGAGCTGAAATCACAATTCATCCCCATGCCGGCCCTGCCAACAGTCATTTGCCCAGGTGCCAGGTCTGAGCATTTGCTCGGTGAAGAATGTGGCGTACGTTGCCAGAAAGACCTGCAGAGACGAGATTGACAGGAGAGAATTTACGATCTCATCCTCCCTCCTTTTCCCTGGCTAGCGTTCCCTTTCAGTAATGCTCTTTCCTAAACCTGGCGCTCTCTTCCCCCCCACCCCCTGACTATCTTTCTCTTTGTCTAATGCTCTTTCCCTAACCTGACTAGCTAGATAGCTTTCTTTTTTGACTTTCATTTTATCTAATGCTCTTGACCTAATCGAACTAAACTCATTTTCTTAGTCTTTCCTTCTCTCTTCCATCCATCAATCTCTTTCATTCATCCTTCCATCCTCCTTTTTAACCCTTTCACCTCTATTTCATCCCTCCATCCTTCAGTACATTATTCTCTTTCTTTTTCTTTCTTTTTTATACCTTCATCAATGTATCCATTATTTTCTTATTTCTGTCATCCCTCATTTATTTCATTCCTCTATCCCTCAGTACATTATTCTTTCTTTCATTCTTTTCTCTTTCATTCTCTTTAATTCTTTCTTTCGTCCTTCCTTCAATTTGTCCATTTCTTATTTTTCATCCTTCCTCTCTTTTATCCGTCCATCCTTCAGTACACTAGTCTAACTTTTGTTCGTTCATGCTTTCCTTCCTTCCTTCATAAATGTATGCGTTATCTTCTTATTTCTTTACTTATTTTTTCTATCACTCTCTTTCATCCTTCCTTCATACAATTTATCCATTATTGTCATATTTCTTTCATACTTTCTTTCTTTCATCCCTCCATCTTTCAGCCCTCCATCTTTCAGTACGTTCGTTCGTTCTTTTTTTCAGCCTTTCCTTCATCCTTCCTTCATCAATTTATCCATTATTTTCTTTTTTTATTTTATCCTTCCTTTCTTTCATTCCTTCATACCTTCAGTTCACCAGTCTTTCATTCATTCTCTTTATTTCTCTATTTTCTTTTTTTGTCTAATACTCTTATCTTAGCTTTCTCTCACCCCCACCCAAACGCTCTTATCCTCACCTGTCTAGCATTCTCTCTCTTTCTCTGTCATTCTGCCTCATTTTTATTCCTCCTTGTTTATCTCTCGCTTGTGTGTGCATGTGTGCCATAAAGTAGACCATGAAAACAGACAGGAAAACAGACCATGGAAAATGGGCAAGGATGCTAAGGGATAAATGATAATGGAGGAATTGTCACATCTGCTCATTCCCTCTTTTCAATTAATTATGTCATTATATCATTCATAGTGTAAACAACAGTATTGAGTACTATAGTGTCATTTTCACAAGAAGAACACCTACATACAGAACAGCGGTTCATTGCCCAAACACATATTCAAATAATACATTCTAAAGCAGTTCTCCTTTTTAACTGTGATCTCAGGTCTCTCCCAGCTTGCTAATTACATCTAATTTATTGCACTCTTAAAACACCTAACAAAAAAGGTTTGAATCCTTGTTTGATGCTTCAGATTTAAACTTTACCCACAGCTTTTGCACGCACAGAGATTACACTAGTGTTAAACTTAAGCTGTTTAAGGTTGGTTTGTTATTCACATAAACATCACATTAACCATCAGTCCTCTCAGGCGAGGTGTGAAGCATTATCACACACCTTAAGTTTCAGGCAAAAAGGTGAATGCTAATTAGTTTGCAAATCACTGGCATGGATTTTAACACTACGCTACATTGTTATGAAACTGTGCTTGTTTGTGTCACTCATTACAGTATCTCATAATGAGTGAATCGCAATAATTTATTTAAAAAGCCACTCGTCGTTAGCATATCAAACGGAGTGACTAATGGATCTTTACCTGTCACGAATGCCACAGATGTCAAACTGGAGCTTGCTGTAGTTTCCTAGCAGGCCTTGCTGCACCAGGTAGAAGTTGATTGGCTGGTTGTTAATGATTACAGAGCGCATGCAGCCTTGATAGGCCAGGGTCGGATTCCGACAACCCTGATTGGTTAACACTGATGGGCAACCTGTTAAAAAGACATAATAGATATCAATAATGTAGCAGTTTAACAAATTTAAATAGAATTATATAAATGAAAACCTTCTCTTTTGTAGTTAAAGGATAATTCCGGTATTTAGCACTTTGAGTCAATTTTCTAGTTTGTTTTGGATAAACTAGAGTGGTGGACAAAGAAATTTTGACGATTGGTCCTGTCTCGACTTTTTGACTATTTTAGAATCGTCTCTTACCACTTCAGAGTGGCTGTCTATGTGCATGCACAAACACGTCCTTAAAACAATCCTTAACATTCGTTTTTATAACTGTGCAACTCACCGAGTGGTTAGTGGTGTTCGTTGATGTTCCAAAACAAGTAGTCGTGTTTTATTTGGCATTTTGTAAAATTGCTCAACTCATTGCTCGTTGATATAACTGCGCTACCGGAAACGGAAAGGGGTCTGTTTACATTTGGTTGTAGTATTTTTGCTCGGTTCTCCGTCTCAGAAGGTCTATGCGCTAGACCAGTGTTTCCCAACCCTGTTCCTGGAGGCACACCAACAGTACACATTTTACAACTGTTCCTAATCAATCACACCTGAATCAACTCATCAGCTCATTAGTAGAGACTCCAAGACCAGAAATATATGGATCAGATAAGGGAGACATTCAAAATGTGCCCTCCAGGAGCAGGGTTGGCAAACACTGACTAGACAACGTGTTCCGTACAGCGTCCTTGTACAGCAAAGTGGTTGTCGCCATCAAGTGGTCGTGAGTGTGCTAACGCTTCAGACTCAAATATCGAGCGGAAGTATATACACGGTTGTGAGGTATCTGAAAAAAATAGTTCCACTATAGCAAATAACACGGATTGAACGTGATCATACATTGCGCCGATATATTTGTTTTTATTCATCAATGAACACCACTACCCACTCGGTGAGTTGCAGTTATGAAAACGAACGTTAAGGGTTGTTTTAAGGACATGTTTGTGCATGCTCATAGACAGCCACTCTGAAGCTGTTCTAAAATAGTCAAAAAGTCGGGACAGGACCCATCGTCAAAATTTCTGTGTCCACCACTCTAGTTCGTCCAAAACAAACTAGAAAATAGACTCAAAGTGCTAAATACCGGAATTATCCTTTAAGTTAAATGCAAGTTTATTTATCTCCTGAGTGACTATATTTTGGCTATATAAAGCTCTTTCAGTCATAATAAGTGTGGTATCAGTCACAATAAGTAAAGGTTTTTAGTAGTTCTGTAGAATTATTACCTCAAAATGCAGACTGATATCATCTGCTAAAAAAGAGGTAAATCTCTTGTAAATCACTTGATTATGCAAGATATAACATGGTTGATAAAGTACCAAAGAAGTGGATATTGTGATTACGGCCCACACATTCCATTTGCATATTGATTAGTTTTACATTATGATTACATTATGATTAGTCAATGCTTTTAATTTAAAAAAATACGCTAGCACTCTACCGCCAATTAGCACGCTCTTCCCAGGCTTTGCGATCTCCTTCAGCTGCATGGTGGATGGTGGCTCGTCGTCCACCGAAAGGGAAACTTGGAAACCTCCCACGCTAATGGACACCGTGTGCCACTGCCCGTCACTCAGAGCCTGACCTGGCAGAGGAAGACACAGAGCGATGTTACGCCTCGAACGCCGTGCATTAATCAGGGCGAATGATTGACAGATCTGGGGTTTGTGCGCTGGAGCTCAACGAGTTAATCTGCATATGTCAGCCCAGCAGAGAATCCACTATTCCCCTTGAGAGGGACGTGCAGAAATTCAGTTTGCCGTCTGCGATGGCAGCTTGCCAGGCAGCTGCATCCAAAATTCAGTCGACACACAGGTGTGCCTGCCAAAGAGTGTTTTACAACTAAAAATCCTGTTTGAATTCACAGTAAATGCTTTTAGGGCGAACGCGTGCACGTGGGATTGGATTTTGTTCATGTTGTTGTATTTTGGAGACGCAAATGCGGAGACAAGCGCACAACCTTGTATTATAATCCTTGGAGGGACTTCCCTTTCACATCTGTTGCTCTTAATATGAGCTAATTGTAATCAGACTAAATGCGCGTTTCGACAGCGATTTGAAGCGACAAAACAACCACTGAGCGTTGGCATATTTGAGACAACAAACAATAATAATAAAAATAATTACTTTTATTAATATTATCGGTATTATTTTTGTTTAAATAACATTTACTATTATATTATTATATTATATTGTTAATAATAATAATAAAACATTAAACGCAATAACAATTATAATACTAACATTTTAAATTAAATTAAGCTATTTTTCTCATACAGATATACCTGCCAAAAAATGTTGCGCTGAAAATTAAGCAGTTTATGTAGTGTTGTGTTTATATAGTTAGCCCCGCCTAGTGAATGCTCATTGGTCCAAAATTCCACTTCACATAACTAATAGGGCTCCGGAAGTAAAAAAAAAAAAAAAATTCATGATTACTTATAAACCTTTCACGGCCACCTTACTTTTGAAGACATCAGCTCATATTAGTTCAACTTAGATTCAAAATAATCATGTTTAACAGAGGAATTTGAGGTGAAAAACTAAAATTACATCAATCAGAGAGTTGAAGCAAGCAAAACGCACCAAAATATCTCAATAGCTTCGCCCACTCCCATGAAGCACTGCAAATGACATAACTGAGTCCTCTCAAAATACTTAAATATTTGAATATAAATGCATATTTTGCATTTCAAGGTTTAAATCCCTCAAGTTGAGCTCCAGAAAATGACACATTTACACAAGTAGACGCCTCACCGATGACTATGTCAGAGCTCTGAAGTGCTGATCTGTAGTGTGTGAGCCTAAGCTGCCCATGAACGAGAAGCAAAAGCAGTCTCTCCGACTCTCGCCTCAGCCAGGCGGACAGTAACATCCCTTCCCGGTTCCACGTCCGGAACTGGAAGGTCACCGATAGTTTTTCCGTGGAAGTGTCTAACGGAAGTGACAAAAAACTGCTGCTGGAACTCAGGAAGGTGGCGGAGACCAGTTGAGGATCTGAGCAGGTAAAGGTCACGTTCCCCTGAAACGACAGGACATGGATAAAACTGAGAAAAATAGATCAGCGTATGGTTGTGCAACCGTATTTTATGGGTGAACTATTCCTTTAAGGACACGTGTAGTAAATATTTCAGTGTTTACACAAAAAGAAACAATTCACTCCCATATCTAAACAAACCCATGCAGAAATATGTTCCTTTCCTTCTCTGACAGGTTTTGCCTGCGGGCAGGCAGACGGAGCGACAGGGGAATAAACAGTAAGTCAAATGTCAGGACTTCGAAGACTGCAGGTCTCCACGGAAACAGAATAGGGGTCTGTTTTTAGCCCAACAGTCCTATGGCACTGGACTATATAGTGGACAATCCATTGATCCGCCTTCCTGTGTGGTCTCAGACAGCAAACCACAACAGGGCCGACTCCAGACTGTCAGACTATCGCACGGGGAACCGTTCGAGGAAAAAGAACGTGTTTGGATTTTTTAAGTAAGGAGGTGACAGAGCACTCGCTAAATACAATCCAATAAAACCCCAAACAACACAGAAACACCCCAAGCCTGTGGTGACACCGTTGGCTCTATCTGGAAGGAAAAACACTTTGATTAAAGCCAACAGGAAACAGCTTCGTATTCACATTTTTCTTCTGTAATGAAGTATGTCTGAGTAAAAACAATTATTTGTAAATATATAAATTAATGTACTTATTTTTAGTGCTGTCAAATCAACTAATCGCAACTAATCACATCTAACATAAAAGTTTGTAAATATGTGCGTGTATATACATATATTTGCAAACTTTTATGTTTGATGCGATTAATCGCGATTATTAGATTTGACAGCACTAAAAATAAATACATTTATTTATGTAAATAATTTATGTACTAAATAAATACATTTATTATGTCCGCAATTAATTGATTTGGCAGCACTATTATATTTTTTTATATTTATTTACTTTTTAAATAAAATAAATATAATTTACTTTTACATTTTAGTTCCATAATGATTCATTTCTAAGAGCAATACCCCAAAATTAAAACAGTAAATAAATATTATTATTTAATAATTACCATAATAAGCCAACAGAAAACAGCATTCACATTTTCATTTTACTTCCTTAATAAAGTTTCTCGGAGTAAAACCAATACTAGCAAAATAAATAAATATTTAAATGTATTTATTATGATTATTTAGTAATTACTAGAATATTAGCAACCGCAATAATAATATTAATAGTTTGCAGATAATACATTTTAAATTAAAGCAACAAGAAACAGCTTTTCATTCCCATTGTACTTAGTAAAGTATTTCTGAATAGAAACAATGCTAATAAAATAAATAAATATAGTTGTTATAATTATTAATTACCACTTTAATATTGATATTAATATTTCAGATATTTTTTATTAAGTTTGTTTGTCTTAATCCGTTGTTTGTTTTCTTGTTTCAGGCACAAACCAGAATAAATTCAGATTTTCGCCTATTTTATAAAAAAATACAAACAAAATTTTTGTGATTAACTTATTCAGTATATTCTCCGAAAACAAAGTGGATATTTATGAAATTTTGCTTGTGGAGTAAATGCCAAGAAGCTTAAATATTATACTAGGGGGGAAGACAAAAATAAAGAAAAAAATACTAAAGAAAATCATTTTATTTGCAATGTCAAAACTGTCCCTGGTCAAATCAAACTGATTAGGATACATGCAAATGTAATATAGCAGACATAAAAAAAAAAAAAAAAAAAAAAAACCTTTTAGACTTTTTGACCCTAATCCCAGACAGTGCATTCCACATATGCTCTAAAATCCCACTATGATGGCGCTAGTCGCTCAAGAGACACCATGCCTCATTTCCTGGCCCTAATTGGGCTCCAAAGGCCCCTTAGGAGCCTGTATATTTGCCTCACTGAAAACGTACTGCATAATTGAGAGAGAGCCAGAGAGAGAGAGAGGAGGTGTCCGCTGCATGTGAAATTCTCAGAGGGTGGCACAGACTAAGTGGGACTCGGTCCTCTCCGTCATTAGTACCAGAGTCCCGCTGAACTCCCTCCCGGTCCATTAAAGGAAGCAATATCCAGCATGTGGGCCAGATTAATGGCTGGAGCGATTAGCTGTACTCTGGTGTAGTCCACTGCACTGATGGGACATGATATGACAGCGGACGACAAGCCATTACACATAATCATAGTGGGGAAATGTGCGCTAACAATACCAGAATCAATCTATCTATCTATCTATCTATCTATCTATCTACTATCTATCTATCTATCTATCTATCTATCTATCTATCTATCTATCTATCTATCTATCTATCTATCTATCTATCTATCTATCTATCTATCTATCTATCTATCTATCTATCTATCTATCTATCTATCATATCTATCTATCTATCTATCTATCTTACAATTGTATATTAGCAAATATCTCAATACAACCAACTATTAAATGACACTGACATTTGAACATCACAGTTGTAGTGTAGCCGGATGAAGAAGTAGAAATGTGTCATTACACAAAGCCATCCGTCTCATTAAAACCCCCCCCTCATTTCAAACTGACTGTAATTTAGTCCCCAGACCTTTCGCGACGTACGATTTTATGAGGTATTTCGTCAGCGGATCATTTATGAGGCGTAATCCAAGGCCCGAGCAGCTCTTGGAGACTTATTGCCCACCTTGTAAAAGATATTTTAATGACACGGCTCTCAGCGCTGTGGGAATAATGTGGACAAAACCACAATTCATTCTCTTAAAAAGCTCCCTTGCGGTGCCATAGTATACTGGCGACGGCTCAGAAAAATCCAAACGGCTCCATTTCGCTCCCTGCTTCCCAGTTCCACAGAGAACTACGCCAGCGTTAAGATGCATTTCTGCAAAAAATGCAGGTGAAAACTAATGAGAATGAAAATATAAATCAATCTCGCTACGAACACTGTTTGTGCCCCAACTATGAAAATTCATCACGATCCACAAACTTGGCTGCAGAAAGTTCTGGCACCTCTCCAAGCCGGTGCTATTAAGGAGAAATCACTAAATACTCGGGTCAAGAACCATTCATTATGGATAGGATGGGATGGGATTGCTAATTCATCAAGACCTGTGGTGATTTTTCCTATTTTATAGCTTTTCATGGCCCTGACAACAACAATAACAAATGTATGAGATTATCAATAATACATGTACAAGACAAACATCCTCACCACGGTGTAGATCTGAGGTTTGCGTCGTTTAGCGAGGTCGATGATGTTGACACCATTGTAGTAGAGGTTCTCCATACATCCATGGAAGTTTTTCCGCAGGAACGTGCCTGGTTTTCCAGGAAGAGGGATGCCTCCAAAACTGAGCTTTGTGAAATGAATGAAAAACAAAAGCGATGGAGAGGTTTTACAACACAGTGAGAAATGCGTCCAATCATTAGTCAAGTGATTTGGCGCTTGGTGTGTTAAGCTCTTAACCAATCTAAATTACTTGATTATGGTCACCATGTTACCAATCAGATTACAGGTAGTTACGCAATTCTGCAGGTCCAGATTAAAATGTGCAGCGTTTTATGCACTGTTTTGAGACTAATCAAATCAAGTAAAAAATAAATAAAAAAATGTAATTTACATGTCATGCTCTTCAAAGTGCAAAACAATGTAAACAGCAAACAAACAAATGCTATTATTGTTGTTTTTATTATATTTTTTACATATTCCATAACATGCACTTTAAAGTGCAACAATTAAACAAACAAAAAACAGACAACAAAATATACAACTAATTTTGAAGGAGATCAAAAGGGGATGAAATTGACTGCAATGGATAGTTTTTTTTAAATAATTAATTACTAATAATAACTGAATACATTTATTCTAGATATCTTAAAACAATGCATTTTTAAATGTATTAAAACCAATACCTTTAACATTTAATTTATTATGAATTGATTCTAGGTATAATTCCATTTGACAAAAATCTGTAGTTCGGACAACTCATCAATATTTTAGTCAATTTTTCCAAAAAAGTGTGTAAATTTAAAAATGCAAATATCTGCTAAAAGTAAGGTGAGCTCAAGATATTGCTCATTTTGATTGGGATCTTTGATAAAAGTTACTTTTTTCATATGGATCTGCTAAGTATGGAAGTTTCCGCCACAGAATTCTGACTTTTTTTTCTGCGAGTTTACAAATCGCAATTCTGACTTTACAAGAAAAAAAAGTCTGATTTGTGAGTTATAATTGAGAATATATACTGCAATTCTGAGAAATAAGTCAGTTGCGAGATAAAAAGATGCAATTACCTTTTTTTATTTATTATTTGGCAAAACAAGCTTCCATAGTTAAAGGTGCTCTAAGCGATGTCGGGTGACATCACTTCTTGTTGGCGTTTAAAGTATTGTCAAACAAAACAGAGGTTAGCTAGACCCTCCCTCCTCCTCATCCGCGCACTAACCCCCCAAACCCCACCCCCAAATCCTTCTTGTTGGTCATTGGCTGGAACAGTTTGTTATGTTTAGTGGTGCGGGTTAGCCCAGTTTGTTTTTGTTGCCGTTTGTAAAGCCTGGGGTGTCTGCAGAGACCGCGTTTTTTTACAGTGTGTTCAGGGGATAGGCAGCTAGTGGATAGTGAGGAGATGTTTGCTGTATGTGACAAAAAATGTTTTGGATTAAAAAATGTGTGACATCGCTTAGAGCACTTTTAAGTATGCTTTACATAAATATATCAAAAACATTCTCACCTCATAATCGACTTCCAGAGAATCATCCAGCCCACCCGTCCTCACGTGTTTGGTTAGTCTGTCCACGGTGAAATTGATCTGTTTGTTAAATCGCTCGATCAGGACGGAGTGCCAGTGCTGGTCGTCCAGAATTCTTCCCAGAAACACAGAAACATGGCCACTGCTAGGGTGCGTCTTAGCATCGTCTTCATAGAGGAGACAGAGAGAGGAAAAAACGAATCATGTCTTTTAGAATCTTTAGCATCATCGCTCCTTATGTTCTTCCTTTGTACATCCATTTCTTTATTTTAAAGAGGTTTACTAGCAACATACTCTACATGGGCATGCAAATGTAAACTCTTCAACTGTCGCTCCATGTGTTTCCCGAAAGCATTGTTAACCAACTATGACGTTATGTTATTACTTTACAAACGATTTGGCGTTTCTTGACATTTATTCGTTTTTTTAAATATTTCTATTTAGTCATTTTTGTATTTCAACACATTTAATTTCAGTCAGGCAAGTTCTTTTTGGTTTTTCATCTAATATTATTATTTTTTTTATTTCGATTAATGAAAAACAGTTATAAAAATAGTGTTAGATTTAAGGTATGTTTACAGGACAACGATGTACTTAAAACAGACTTTTTTTTATTTGCGTTTTTTTTTTAAGTTTCACGTACAGACGACACTGTTGTCAAAGTGATCCCGTTCACACAGATCTGCGAAAACGACTAAAAATGGTGTATTATGCAGCCAGGCCAGTAGATGGCGATGTTACTTTGTAAAGAAACACTACGCACACATATAGACGGAAAACGTAAATACACAAAGTCATGCACATGATGTCAGCGTTTTCAAAAGTTTGCGGCCCCCAAAATGCTGTTGTCTTGTAAATGAAATGGCCAAAACGCATTAAAAGTTTTTGGTTTTTAGTTGAAGATGGTTTGGTGTAAACACCCCTTTAATCTTAGTTAACAATAACGACTCTGATACAGGTGAACATATAAATAAATTTCATTATTTCATGCTGACAAATGAATTAAAAAATATTGTTGGAAGCAAACATTTCAGTTGCTAATTTTACAGCGTCTTTATAATAGGCAACCTTACAAACAAAATTATCAAACAGTCTCTTTTTAAGCACATATTCTCAAAACGAGCCATAAATAACTTGGGAAAGGTTTGCCGTGTGCCGTCTCCTTTGTTCGATCCTTCTGAACTTCCTGGAAAGAAACCTGCTGTACTGATGATAAAAGTGCAGAAAGAACAGAGTGTCTTGACAAAGTGAGAGAAGCCTGTCAGGAACATGTTCAGCTCATATTTTACCACAAAATCAAAAGAAAGATAGAAGAATTTATATTTTGCATAAAGCAAATGGAGACTATTTTTACCATCAATAATATTGTTTGCATTGTGATATTTATTGCATGACAATTAAGCAAATCATCATTCCGAAGTGACGGAGATGGGAAAAAGGCAAGTATTTAATCATAATATTTTTTGTAATCCCTAAATGTAATATTTTTATTTATTTATATTCAAATTATATATAAATTAGTGTTGGCAATCGATTAAAAATGTAACTATTTAATCAAATTTGTCTGTAATTAATTGCAACTTACGTTAACATTTTTAATACATATTTTTTATTTTGTAATACTTTGACATTTAATCTCCAAAACAATGTAGAAACAAAGGAATGGTTTAATAGCACTTGAATGAATTATAGCATGATCATATAGGCCAAAGGATGACAGATTTTTTTTTTTCTGTCTAAAATATATAAATATTTAGATATATACACCGGTATATGCCGATATATATATAAATATTTATGAAAATTCTCTCACAAAGCAAAATTTTTCAATGGTCCTAAATATATTCTTAATTTTCTGTATGCAAAAAAATATATTTTCTTATTTTGGAGCAAAACATGAAGCATTTTAGTGAGAATCACCCATGAAGGAGACAAAACACAGCATTTGAAATGAGCTTTGACAGCTTTCAGATGGAGGGCGAATTTAAACACAAAAACATTGTCCTGAAACAGCATCAACAATCTCGTCTTGGTATACTTAGCAATCAGAGCTCGCAGCCGCTCTTAGCGTAACACACAGCTTATTCCATCTGACTGATGGTGCTAATTGAACATGAGGCTCAGAAATCTCTGGGACTCTACACTAGACCACTCTTCGTGACAGCTCCATACACTTATATGTGATTACGCCGCAGATTTGGCCTCTTAATCAAATCTTTGTTTCACAACTGCCTCTCACATGATTACGATAAGATGCTACGATTGTGTCTGTGAACACTTCCTCTTTCTGCAATGATAGAAGAGCTCTACAAAACCCATAGATGTGGACTAACCTAAACACAGACAGTGTGAATTCTCTCACAAGATCTGAGTTTTGTGGCTTTTAGTCCACATCTATTGAACAATTCAGAACACAAAAATGCATAAAATAAAGTTTTTCCGAAGCATTTGCGTCCATGTGCTGGCGTAGAATATGTTTCAGGCGTCCCACTTGAGTTTTGAGATTAAAATGCTAGAGACCTCTCACTCACCCAGATTGATATGCAGGGCCAGTCGGCCCTTATGCAGCTCTAGCGTTATGTAATCGCCCCTTTGTCCCTCTCCATGCACAAGGACCCCGTCCGCACGCTGGCTCTTAAACCGCAGGGAGATGACGTCTTTCACCGTGCTGGTGGACTTTTGGTTAAACCGGTACAGCAAAGAGCTCCTGCCATTAAAGTCTGCAACGTCCGACTCTATGGAAGGAAAAACAAATGGTCATAAATAACAAGAAATTTGAAAGTGCAATATTGACCTTATTTGTGACCCTGGATGACAAAACCAGTCACATGGGGCATTTTTTTTAAATTGAGATTTATACATTACATGAAAGCTGAATAAATGAGCTTTCCATTGATGTATGGTTTGTTAGGATAGGACAATATTTGGTCGATATACAACTATTTGAAAATCTGGAATATGAGGGTGCAAAAAAATCGAAACATTGAGAAAATTAAAGTTGTGCATTTATGTTCGCGATTGTGCTGCATTTACTCACAAAAATAAATGGTTTTATACATTTATGGTAGGAAATATACAAAATATCTTCATGGAACATGATATTTACTTAATATCCTAATGATTTTTGGCATAAAAGAAAAAGTGATAATTTTGACCCATACAATGTATTGTTGGCTATTTCCACAATTATACCCGTGCTACTTAAGACTGGTTTTGTGATCCAGGGTCACATTTACTTAAAAACTTTCATATTGTGCATAATTCATCAGTAAATGATTTTCCAAAATAAAATGTTTTCATAATATTTTATAAACAAAGCAGAGAAAAAGCGAAAACAAAAAGCTAAAGCAATAGCAAAAAGCTAAGCAAAGGAAAAGCAGACAGAAAAGTAAAAGGAAAAGCAAAAGGCAATGCAACAAGTAAAAGCTAAAGTAACGCAAAAGCAAACGCAAAAGTAAAAAGCAAAACAAAAAGCAAAGCAAAGCAAACAAAAAAGCAAAATCACAGCAAGCAAAGAAAGAACAAAAAGCAGAAGCAAAAGCAAAAGCAAAAATCAAAACAAAAACAAAACGCAAAAACAAAAATGCAAAGCAAAAGCACACAACAAAACAAAAAACAAAACAAAAATAAGTAAAACACCCATGAGCATTGTGAAAGTGTTATTTTAATTTATAATAATAATAATAATAATAATAATAATCATCATCATTATTATTATTATTGTACGTTTAATTATTTCATAATATTTAATTTCCTTGCATAAACTTGCATCAAAAGCACTGAAAAGTTTGCAATGTGTGCAATGTGCATGTGAAAAAAACAAAAAACAAAAACCATAACACTGATAAGAACTATTAGACTCTGAGTAATAAAATTAATTCTTATTTCCTTCTTAAAAAACGTTGGCCAGAATTTAAAGAAAAATCAAGCCTGTCTCAAAGCAACCCTTCAGAACAAATTCTACCCTGGGCGGTAAAAGGAAGAAATGTGCATGGATTTTGACCCGGGCTCAGAGGTCAGACATTACATTTTTGCTCTCTTTCTCCATCTCTCCTCGCCGGATGGAGTGCGAGAGACTGAAGCTAACTAGCCATGACAAGCAAAGCCGCGCAAAGAGCTCGGAGCCGTCTGCTGAATATAGAACTAACACAGAGGGTCCAGGAACATCAGCAAGCTCAATGAGGCTGAGTTAGATAAAGTGAGGAGATCAGACGAGAATGTGTTTGGTTTTCGTTTGTTTAGCGTCTCGATGGAGGCACAATGCGTGTCAAGATGGAATGATAAGGAAATGTATCTTTATTTCAAAGTGCATCTTATATTCACAACAATAATCAAAAAACCATAGAAGTTATATAAACAATGACCTTGAGAACTGAGAGGATAGAAAGAAGAGTCGGATAGAAAGAAGTTGAAAACAATGCCAGGTTTAGCAGAATAAAATGCATATTGTATAATCCTTCCTGAGGGGAAAGAACAAAAACAATGAAGTTCAAACTCTCGTCTGCATCTGAACTCAGCCAGGCGGCTCGCTAAACACAACACACGGTGCAATCACGTCACGCTTGAATAATGCATTATTTAGGATTGTAGACGGCAAAATAAAATGCTGAAATAAAATATAAATATTAGATGAAGAAAAAAAACTAAACGGAAATTAGAATGGTTGCCAAAGCAACAAGCTGAAATGAGTTTTAGAAATTCAAAACTATTTTTTTGAAGAAAAACCAGCATAATTGAACCTGTATAATAAAAAAAGTTAATTCATTAATTAACAAAAATGACTACAGCAGATAACAAAATAGAAAAAAAGGTACTAAATTATAATGGCAAGTAAACATCTAAAAATCTAATTCAAAATATGAATACAAATTATAATAGTATATAAATAATATTCATATAACACTTGAACCAATTTCTGATGGAATGAATGAATGAATGAATGAATGAATGAATGAATGAATGAATGAATGAATGAATGAATGAATGAATGAATGAATTCATTCATTCATTCATTCATTCATTCATTCATTCATTAAATATAAAAATAAATAAACAGCAAGTCCATCTAATTATTTTTCACTTTGAACATCTTAATTTGTATTCATTTGAGAATAATACAAGACAAAAAAATATTAAATACATTGACATTTAAGATTGACTTAAAATATATTTGAAACATTGTTTTGCATTTTGGTGATGTTGAGGTCTTATTTGTCATTTACTTATGATGATGATGACTTTTAAATATCATGTTAAAATTATATAAATTGTAACAACAACAATAATAAATGATGATGATAATAATAATAATAACAACAACAGTAACAGTGTCGAAATCCGCTATACTGGTCTTGACAGTCCTTGGAATCAGATCGAAAAGAAAATGACTCTGTTAAGATCTATTTAACATAATTTCCTCCCCATTACTTAGAGAATATAGCATATGGGAAAATTGTGCATATTCTGTGTGGGCCAACGTATTGCTTAATACACACACGCAAAGTCATCCACAAACTAAGAATTAGACCTCTCTTTATTTATGGGTCTCTTGGTGGCATCAACACAGCAGTGCTCCATTGTGAATTAATGACTGTACAGGGATACACACACACACACTTAGAGAACGTATGCTCTTGCTACACACTCCCCATTTCAGACATACACACACAAACAGTTTTATACCACGAAGCCACGGCCTTAAATTGCAGTTAGCAGCAGAGGCGCTTGACAGATTTAAAACTAATTGACTTCAGGAGCATTCAGGGAGTGCATGAATAAGGCCAACGCACCGCTGAGGATGTCCGGTTTATTCTCCAGAAGAGATATATGAATGGAGGGAGACCATGCGCTATCCTAAACACGTGCTTTCTTTCTGTGTCTTTCCCTCTCTAAAGTGTCAGACATGTTCAAATTCACTTTCCCCCGCATTTGACGCCAAGTTTTTTGTATCTCTCCCTATCCATAACGTGATTGGATAGGGTGAGAGTAATCGATCTCGTGACTTCCGTCAAATAAAATCGTGCTTAGAAAACTTTAACCACAGCACAGTAGATGGCACCAACTGCTGTTAATCATGGCTGCGGTTTTGAGAAAGTAATAGTACTTTTACTTAGTACTCTTTTCAGCCCTGTTCATATGCCCTTTCTACTAACATTGAGCACCGCAGTGTCAAGCCATTGTATGTTCAGCGCGTACTAGCGCGGGGATAATTATAAACGTAATTACCGAGCACTAATTCACTGCCTGATTCATTCGCGGCTCCTTTGGAATGCAAGCCTGCGCCCGCCGCTAATGCTAGTGCTAACCTGCCAGCGCTCTGACTTTGAGAAAGCACTAGCATCTCTGTTATCAAACCCTATTACTGAAATACTGTGTGGTCAGCACCCACTTATCATGTTTGATCAACGTGGTAAACCGAGTCGCCCCCAGCGGTGTCACATTCTGCCCTATCTCACGAAATTAACGTTTAGAAAATAAACATGGCAGTGATAGGTCGCTGAGTCAAGCTTTGAATTGACAATCGGTGCAGCTAGTGCGCAGACTGCAAATACAAAGCACCTGAGGAGAGACTGAGAGAAAGGAACAATCAGGGGAAGGAAAAAAAAAAGAGAAAAAGAGCACTAGCAAGGCTGCATTATAAATATTTCAAGTGCTAGACGTGTGGTGCAGGCTACCCTTGAGGTAACCGATTGATTGTTACCCTGCACTTTGATCCCCAGTGAAGGGTAAGTCTCAACCAACTCAACCCGACTGCAGTAAAACAACGTTACATAGAACTAGCTACAGCTAAAAACAGACTAGCTGAACTTTTGAAACCACAGCTTGCTTTTTTTTTTGTCCTTTCTTCCTTCAGACCATATCAGTTTAATTGGGTGTGCAAGACACGTACCAACATCACCACAATATCGGAATATACAGTCAGGAATCTCAGGATTTTCTTCAGGTCTTTCGGAGTTGGGAGCGCGACAACTAAACAATCATTGCAGACATGGAATTGCTACGAAGTTGAGCTAAGTTTTAATTGTGTGATTGCATTTTATGTGCCGTCGATTAATAGCTTGGTCGATTTATAGCTGGGTTATAAGATGTTGACTTGTATGACAAAACAAAATTTCCCAAAATTCTGTGGGCTTTTCACAGCAACATGAATGTTGTTCAATACAAGCCAATAACAGCCTTGTATTGAAATTAAAATATTTATGGCACTGCATTTTTGCTTGATGTGAATAGGCCTTAAGAATGTTAACAAACTATTTTGTATTGTGACGTATATCTAGTGAAACAGATTTTCAGGAGAAAAAAAGGACGGGGACTGAATGGAAGCTTGCAATCGACTGTAGGGGCAGGACTACATGATTGGAGTTCCGAAGATTTCACAGGAAGAAATTATAACAAAACAAAATACCAATTATCCACCAAATGTACATTCAGTACTTACTGTATAAACAGCCATAGACCTCCACTCTTAGGCCCATCCATCCCCCGGGACTCCAGTCCACCGGCAAGAACCGCAGAAACCGTGTTCTTATGGAGTGTGAAAGCTTGTGGTGAACAATCCCATCGGAATTTGTGTTTCCAGGGAAAGTCTGCAGGAAAAAAAAATACGTTTGCAAAACAGAATATTACCCAAGATTTGGCCTTGCTATGTATTGAATTAATTTAATGACAAATGAGGAGAGTTATACGAGGTATAATTTTCAGACACATTTTTGTTTGCGAAGAAATGCATTCTGTGGTACAAAAATGACAAAGTTGTATATTGCTAGCATACATTTATCTCAATTAGCATGTATGCTTGACTCACATAAACTCTTCTAAAGTTAAACCTGCCAGATGGAAGGCCTATGTAGAGGTGCTGTCAATTGTTCCATTGTTTAGCTCATTTTCATGAGTAATTTCAATAGGAATCTACATAGAGAATTTCGAGTTGGTTATGCTAAATTTTCATAGAAACTTTTCCTTGCTACTTGGCTAGTTAACATGTGCTGGTAGATGCCGTTACTTCTTCATTCTGTTTCTTCATTGACTGCGCTGATAGTTGCTAGTGAAGGTACTGTAGCCTCCCAAGTGGCATGAGAAAGTCGAAAGACTCACAATGATGGGGAATGCAAATAGTTTTTTAGCCATATTAGTCTTAATTAGCATATAGTTTCACCTCAGAGAAACTCTTCAAAAGTCTGAGAGTTGATTATCTATACATAGAGCTGAACTTTTGCCAAGCTGTATTTACCTAAGATTTTAAAGAAACTAACACAAAAAGTTAGCGGGGAGCCTCTGGCAGCGTTAGTTTCTTTAAGCTGCACTCAAAGCGTCAATGCTAATCTAAACCTCCAGTTTTAGAATAGCTGGGGGTCCTACCTCCAGCTGTAGCGCCTTCCAGAAAAACGGCATGACCAGGAGGCACCTACCGCACTTTAAAAATGTTCCACGTCTTTTAATCTTCCACTCATTAAAATGCTTCACACCTTCAAAGACTTCCATTAAACTCAGTTCTCAAACTAATCAGCACCTTTTTTTCCTCCCACTGGGGTGGAAGATAAAAGAACCAAACATTAAACCATCTTCGAACAAAAAATTTTTAAATTACATAAAAAGTTGTAATGAGATGAGTTAGCCGCAGAAAATATATACACCACCTCCGCATCCTGCTCTCTGTTTGTTTAGCTCCAATGATTACTTTAGCATGAAAACCAAGCTAATGAGAGGCGACGTAGATGGCAGGTAAGAGCTCAGTAATGTTTCGCCCCAGCTCTCTTTTAGTAAGAACGATGGGAATGATGGAGCTTTGAAATGACTACTATTGATTCAGAAGAGGAGGGTGAAGCCCATTTGTTTGCCTGTAAGTGTGGAGGCAATGCAACCGCTGTCTCTTGTGGCGCAAGGGCCGTGCCGATCGATTCCAAAGTTGTCAAAATAAAACTATCAAAAAAAGAAAAGAAAACGTAATTCAAGTTGGGAAGACAAGGGTTTTATCTGCACTGCCAGTGACCGGTGAGGTCAGGAGACCATAAAAATAAGTTTTTGCAAGGATATAAAGTCACGTCACTCAAGATAGGTGGTGTATTTAATCATAGTTTGGGTGATTAAGTGAAATTCAAGTCGATAATTAAAAATTTAACGTTTCATGGGTGGCTGGTTTTCGATGGGAAGTGTGTACCAACAGTGCAGGGAGGATGCTTTAATTTATCCTAGTAAATTATTATGATTTAGTTAAGGATACAGATGCTTAATGATTATGGGTGTGCATGCATTTTATTCCGGTCATAAAAGCCCCCCAGATCCACATTATCCGGAAAGCATTTACAGTATTTACTTATTGCCCTGACTGAAGTACTAATGCATTATAAATATAATAAAAGGCTGGATTATTTATAAGAGTACTTGGATAACTCACCCCTATGTTGTCCTCTTGTCTGAATTGCTTCCAAGCTCTTCCTGTGTCACTGTACAGCAACATGTAACTCGTAACCCAATCAGGGTTACCGAAACGACCCTGGGTCGCCACAGCTGTGACCTCAACCCTTTCCCGCAGGTCCACCTGTAGCCACCGTACCCTGTCTGTTCGTTCTGGAGCCCAGCCGCCACCACCTAACACAAGAACAGAAGGGTTGTAATGTAACTAAGCCCCACAAAAAACAGGTACAACCCACAAAAAGATTAAGTAAAAAAAATTAAGCTGTCAACCTGTGATGAAAGTAAAAAAAAAAAGTGTAATTTCTGTGCCGCTATGGTGATTTCATATCAGCGAAATGTTGGCGAAATTTCACAGGCAAAAAACAACAACAAAACAAGTACTTTCAAACCAAACAGCTTTTGGTTGCTCAATGGGGCAAATCCGTATGACCAACTTGAACATGTTGCAAAATCTCTACGGGGAAATCTTTCGGCAAATTCCTGATTTCGTGGATTACTAATACTAAATGAATGGATTTCGCTACACAAAAAAAGCTAAATTGTGCTCAATGACATTTCTTGATACTAATAAGTGACTACTTGTGAAGTGAACTCAAAGAACTATTAAAACAAAACAAAAAAAAACAGTTTGAAAGCTATCGATGGCTCATATCAAAAGCTGTGTTTGTTGTAGAGTTAACGAATGTTTAATTATTTCACACCATAAATATGGGCGATAGGAAATAATGCCATTGAAGTGAATGAGACAAAGTCTATTGTGATCACACCTTTAATGAACCAACTCATTAAAGAAACCCAACATTCTAATTGACATGATTCACTAAAATGATTCCGAATTCCCAACACAAATGTCTTGAGAGAAATAAAATAGCATGTTTTATTTTTTATATCAGCTTCCTCATGCACAAGACATCATTACAAAGCAATGCAACATTTTGTCAATCTACAATGCTATTTATAAGAAAAGCTAGCATGCTACTGATAAAACGACTGTACATCTACTGACAGGCTAGTAAAAAAATGCTAAATAAATAAAAAATTGCACTGCTTCTTTTGGCTAGTTTCTCAACACTGTAGTTAATTAGGAAACATTCCTTCATTAACAAAATATAAACTTTTAATTAAAGGCAAAAATATATTTTGAAGCATTTCGCAGCCAGCCAAGCTTCAACTTCAGACAAGCCTGCCAAGTGAGATTCTTTTAAACCTGTCTGTTCACACTAATTAGCTCAGTGAATCTAACTTACATTGGCACTGCATCTATTAAAAGGCTATGCAAATATACTGTACAGCAAACCCAGCACTAGTCTTAGCACAAGGAACTACTCTACAAACACAAACACACCAAGCCATAGAGGTGCATGTCACATGGGGTTCCCTGTCACTGTCAGGCAGTGATTCACTGTTTGGTCTGCTTTTGACCTGTAAGTAAACTGAATTATAATCGAATCGACTCTAAAAGGCTGGGTATTGCTTGCTAATACTCCTTCACAAGTCGTACTGGATATGTATATCTGCTGTGGCATATCAAATGACAGAGTTTCATGTTCTAAATGCAACGGACTCCAGCATTAGCTAGACCTACGCTTGTAAAATGTCTTTACATGGTCTAGCCATGGTTTTTGACAAGCAAATAGTGTTCATTGAAATACCTTAGAGTACCATGTAAATACCACAGTATAAAAACACTACGAATTAGGCAAAAAGCATGCACATCCAGTAGGCAAAAACACAATAATCAATCAGTGTATGATTTATTTAAAATAATCACCATGGTATTAGCACCAGATAAAAAAGTTAATCTAAACATGTACTTGATTTAGTACTGTCTAAATCAATGGTTTGTATTTAAATAATAATTGTAATGTTTTCACCAAATTATAAAATAAATATAATCTTATATAAAATGGTATATGACAATCAAAACTTCCCATTTTACTGTATATAATATAATTTGATATTACCAGTAAACAATGAAAACATTGGGTTATGCTAAAGAAAGAAAATTCAAAGACATCTAATAGAAATACCTCAGGGTAACAACCACACATTTTCTCAATTTTATTGTGGGATTACTCACCATCTCTTCTGTTAAGTTTGGCGAAATATGGTGACTGACTGTCGGAGGAAGACGAGGAGCTCTGGAATGATGTGGGAGGAAGAGCAGAGACCAGTGGCCCATTGCAGTGATCTAGAACAACAGGAAACACATATTAAAACATATTCATGGTTTGTGAATGACTCCATATTGTTATGAAATGCCCAGTTTTCATGAACCAATTTGCTCCCACTTGATAACGGATCAAGTCCTATCCTTTATTGTTTTCCCCATTGTATATTCAGTTTCTCTCAAAAATACATCAACCTACAGACATAAAACGGCTTGTGAATGTTGCAAAATTGTTTACACCCTCAACCTTGGCTGAAGATACCGGTTAATGGACCAGAAGAAAGCAGTCTGCAGTACTCGCAGGGGTAAACTTCATTCATCCAGTCAAAAAAGGGACTTTCAGCATCCATTCCCCAGGTTAATGTGCAGAGCAAGATAATGACAAGAAAGAATGAGCAGAAAGGAGAGAGAGTGAGAAATCTGACAACGGCTCTCATTTCAATGTTTGAGAAAGCCGCACTGATTTCTCAGCTAATTAACCTTTCAAACGCTTCCTGAATGAGCCTGACATCAAATAGCATCACTCACGGAATTGCAAATGTATTCCAGACCGGGCAAAAGGTGAGACGGGGAGATGAGAGGGAGAAAGAGAGAGATAAAGAGACATGAAATAGTGAGCATCAGGGTAAGGTCGTAGGAAGGAGAGAGGATGGTAGCTAGATGTGACCCTGTCTCCTCTCTTACAACGGCATTGAGAGGCAGAGATACTCGAGCAAACAAGTCAAAAAGAATCGTCCTCTTCTGGCTCAACGGTATATTTAGCTCTGGAAAATAATCCTTAATAAACAGGCAACCTCCGATGCAGGTTTCCTCCAGATGAAGCCATTTAAAAACCCGCCCCATGATGCATATTTCAACAGGGAGTCTCTTCTGCTGGCTATCTCTCTATCTATTCCACTGTAAGCGTGTAACGTGAGCAAATTGACCAAGTGATGTTTCTGAAACTCATAAATATGAATGATAGGAATGACTGACAGGGGCTTTCTCATATCTTTGCGGTGACGTTAGTGTGGAGGATATCGGTAGCATTCCACCAGCGGAAAGAGACCAGATTAGATTTTTTTCTTGTGCAGAAGGGAAGTGAGATTGACCTAGTGGCTGCCTAGCACCTGATCCTCTGATGGTACAAGAAATGGGAATCGATACAAAACAACCATAGACCTGAAGCTTCATTCCTTGAGATGTTTGATGGACAGGAATGTGTATGACACTTTTAAGGGGGTGGAAAAAGCCATGTCTTATTTGAAATCAAGCGGGATTTCTGAAAACACAACTGGATCCTACTCTGGTCAATGTTGCAGAAAACTTTTAAGTGTTCTTAACTTTCGGTCGGATGCCAGGATGTAATTTTCAGAGAGTTTCTCCTTCTACAACTTTGTGATACCCTGTTCCCTTTGAAAACAAACCGATTCACCGCTCTTACGAAACTTAACATCTATATCTTAATGTTGTCTATGTTTGAGCTGCAGTAACTTTTGGTTGCATGATAGAGCATGTGTTGACCCCTGAACTACTACTTTTACTACATTCACTGCACAATGCCATTTGTAGCCAATGGATCCACAGCATTTGCTTTTGCAAACTCCAGTCTTTGGGTATCAGCAAATTTTATTAAAAAACTGCAATGTTTTAACAATTTAAGTTCTTTGTTGAAGTTGAAGAGTTAAAAACCATTGCATTTGCTGAATGAAATTTGTGGATACCAGGAGATTGTCAGAGAATGCTGTGGATCTATTAGTTCCAAATGTAATTGTGGAATGCAAATGAAGAGGAAGGTTCTGCGAAAGTGAACAGAAGTTGCTGTAACATACTGAGTGTCCTGTACTGAGCACCAAGTGTCCTGTACTCAACTTGGCTTGTATATGCAATTTTTTTTCTACAATTTATCAATGAAAATAATCAAGACACCAGATGGCCAAGATTGGAACCAATACTGTATATCTTATGAGCATAATTCAATGTGTCTTGATCATGTATGCCAATTGCTCGATCATGGCTCCAAAAGAGGAATCCTCTTGAAGTCCATTACATGAGCTGCTTTGTAACACATATTTATTTATCCTTCAAATGCTTCCCAGGGGTAAAGAAAAAAAACATAACTTGCATAGCTCACAAGACTTAATAATAGAGGAGTTCTCAGTCATGAATCTACGTTTTCCCTAAAAGATCTTTATCTTGGAAGTTGGGGCAAGATATTTATAGGGATAGTTCACCAAAAAGATCTGTTATTTATTACACACCCTCATGTCGTTCCAAACCCGTAAGACTTTTGTTCATCTTCAGAACACAAAGATATTTTTTATGAAATCTGAGATCTTTCTGTCCCTCCATTGACAGCTACACAACTGACACTTTGACGCTTCAGAAAGTTCATAAAAAGATTGTAAAACTAATCTATATAAATTCAGCGGGTTAGTCCAAAATCTCTGAAGTGACTCGATCACTTCATTTGATGATTTAATTTAGGCTTTTATTCACATAAACACTGATCAGCAAACATAAACAGAAGCTCAACCATTCTTGCTTGATGTGCGAGAACAAACCTCTTGCGGAAGTTCAAACGTACTGCGTAACACGAGAATGAACCCCATTGGTTCTTGCAGAAGCTGAAATGTGCTGTGTAACACGAGAATAAACCTTATTGCTTCTTGTTGAAGCTCAAATGTGCTGTGTACACCATTGGTTCTTAAAGCTCAAACGTATTGTGTAACCTGCACGAACCAATGAGGTTCATTCTAGCGTAAGCTCAAATGTGCTTCGTAATGAGAGAATTAACCTCATTTGATTCATATGGAATACTTTTACAATCTCTTTATGGACTTTCTGAAGCATCCATTGAAGCAAGTACTATATCTGTGCTGTCAACAGAGGGAGATAAATCTCTCAGATTTTATCAAAATGATCTTCATTTGTGTTCTGAAGATTAACGAAAGTCTAAGGGTTTGGAACGATATGAGTGTGAGTAATTAATAACAGAATTTTCATTTTTGGGTGAACTATCTCTTTAAACAAAAGCTTCCTTTGCTCAAAAGGAAAAACGTTTGAGAAATTAATGAGGATTTATCCCCCCGCCCACACCACCCCACATCTACAAACAGCTAATCAAGAAAAACAAAATCTACAGCTATTTTTTTTTATAAAATCACGCCTATTTTGATTCTTTAATGTTTGAATTTATGCCAATCATCAGAATGCCAAAAATAATTTATTCTAATCAAATACAATGACCTGATTGCTGCATACATAATTGGTTAATCATGCTAATATTAATCTCAGTTTAACTTAGCAATTAGTGTAAATGAAGTGTACTCACATATGCATGTAATTAATAAAACTCTTTAACGAATCAAGAACAGGGCTCACTTTTTCTAAATAGCAATTCATGACAAGAACGAAGGCCAAGGGATGGTTAGTGCACACTCAGGGCTGCTTGTTGAACTGTAAAAAACATTGCTTTTCCTTTATTTGACAAACACACTACGCATAATTGTTTCTACCGGGATCAGACGGATGCTCGGCATGAATGCGAAGACAGGGTTGGAAGGGTGGGGGAGATTAAATTTTTATGTTTACCTTGGAAATTCTCCTAGTCAGCACTGCCAGCTCTACTGACATATGCATGCTGCGAAATTAATGTTTATGGGAGGAAAACAACTCAGCAGCTCTGGTATTAGCTTGAGGATAGGTCGCCTAATTCGCCGTTTTCCTTGCTAGACAGTCGAACGGTGTAAAACGTTAGCATTATAAGAAAGACGAGGCTGTTGTTTAGAAATGTTCGCAAACAGAGACGAGCTCTCAGAATCATAAAAACATCCTATGGACATTACTCAGTTCTCCATGGTTTGCCATTTAAAACTGAAAGCTTTTAAGCAAATGCAGTATGGAGAAACACGCAGGAGGCTATTAACAGAGGCAAGAATCCAAGAAATAGCAAACCCGCTTCCCCCTCCTGTGCAGTATTCATACGCTTTATTAGATGTAAAAGCAGCCCGGTGCAAACCCAGCACGGCAGTCCATTTTTCCTGACCCCAGCTGCTTTTAAGAGTCCGCACCTTTAATGGAATCCCTGGATGTCCCAGTGCATCCGCGCTGTGACAGAACATGTGATTTCTAATGCAGTTTTAAAGAAGCTTTTCCCACATTGAATTGAGTCTGGTGCCTCCAACAAACTTTTCCAATGGAAGCATAAAGAGGAGGGGGAGGGTGGAGTAGTTAGAAGTGCAACAGAAAACGCCTGGACATCTGTGAATGGACACCTACATCCTGTAGAAAGTGTGAAACACTCATTTAAATCCTGTTGGAGAGTTTGCACGCTCTCGGAGTGTCCCAGATTTCTTTGTACACAGAACACAATCCGTCCTCTGTGGATTAAAGCTTTCTTCTTCTTCTTCTTGTTTTTTTTTTTTACCTAAACTTGTATTCAAACACTAGTTAGTAAGCTAAGTCTTCAACATTCAAAAGAAGTCCAATACACATCGTTATGATAATTTCTATGTTTAAAAAGAGTGCCATTTGACTTTAGCAGTACAGCGAAAAAAGCCAGCGATGTTAGGCAGCAAATTCGTTAAATGACACAATAAAATAAAGAAATAAAAGGTTACTAAACACTAAAAATCACTCTAGTAGTGCATGCATTGCACGCTCTAGCTTTAAACGATTCAAAACCCAAGATACTAATCTGAAGAGCCTATAAAAAAATCTCCAAAGCACCATATAGCCAACTCAAAACGCCTATCCAGTGAAAAATAGGCTCTAAAATGATCATTCTAATACGCCTCTTCTTGTTATCTGATGCTGAATTAGCCATTCCCAACACGTTTAAGTAGTTTAAGAATTGCCGGATCATTCCTGAGCCTCGTGAGAGGAGTTTAATCTTGCACGTAAAGATAAAACCAAGACCAACATCTGTGTAGATTAAGCAACGAGAGGACTCGGTTTTGTTTGTGCCATTCTTATTTGTGCCATTTTTGATTGTCCTAAAGGCGCCACAGCTATTCAAACACACACACACACACGCACATGTACACAAACACACACACACATGGGTCTTATTATTATCAATGTTAATAAACAGTTTTAGCTTCCTTCTTCTTCCTTCCTTCCTTCCTTCCTTCCTTCCTTCCTTCCTTCCTTCCTTCTCCTTCCTTCCTTCCTTCCTTCCTTCCTTCCTTCTTCCTCCTTCCTTCCTCCTTCCTTCCTCTCCTTCCTTCCCTCCTTCCTTCCTTCCTTCCTTCCTTCCTTCCTTCCTTCCTTCCTTCCTTCCTCCCTCCTCCTCCTCCCTCCTTCCTCCTTCCTCTCCTCCCTCCCTTCCTTCCTTCCTTCCTTCCTTCCCTCCTTCCTTCCTTCCCTTCCTTCCTTCCTCCTTCCTTTCCTTCCTCTCCTCCTCCTTCCCTTCCTTCCTTCCTTCCTTCCTTCCTCCCTCCTTCCTTCCCTTCCTTCCTTCCTCTCCTTCCTTCCTTCCTTCCTCCTTCCTTCCTCCTCCTCCTCCTCCCTCTCCTCCCTCCTTCCTTCCTCTCCTCCTCCTTCCTTCCCCCTCTCCTTCCCTCCTCCTTCCTCCTCCTTCCTTCCTTCTTCCTTCCTTCCTTCCTTCTCCTTCCTTCCTTCCTTCCTTCCTTCCTTCCTTCCTTCCCCCCTCCCTGGGTCATCCAAATGGAGAAAACACATGATTAAATAAAATGATTAAAAAATGAAAAAAAAAAAACATTATTTACAAAACTGTTTATCATTCTCCTCTTACAACAGCATTTTTACATTCAGACATGTCCCACTTACAGCACCACCTCAGACCTCCGCACCCTATCGCGCAGCATTTTGGGTAATTAAAATGACTCGGGACACATTTCTGCCCCCCCTCTTCAAGCTTGGCATTTAGCGCTGACCTGATTTTACTAGCGGTTGCCCATGACAGCGAGGGCTGATGTAATAGAGGAAAATGAAAGAGAGGCTATTATTTAAACCTGACAGCGGCACAGAGAGACTCTTCACTTCCATTGTGACACTCCACGCTCACCTCGGCAGGTGGAACACAACGAGAAGAGCGCGACAAAGCCCGGCTAATTTACCATCAGCCATTTAACTGCGCATTCGATAGCAAGATGAGGACATTACATCATGGAATATGAATGGAATATTGCGAGTTTTAAACATAAAATCTCAATAAAGTCATTATTTCGACACCCTCAGGTTGAATGCCAATCTATATGTCCTTTCTGAGTAAAAAATGTACAGAATTACACTGTGTACGGCATTTTTTGTTATTGAAAACAAGCCAAACGTAACTCGTACAATGTTTTTAAGAGTTTATGCTGAGAATTGAATCAGATCTTGATTGATTCGGAGTCAACTCAGAGACGTTTGAATGAAGTTCGTGCTGAAAGCTTGTACATGTATTGATTGACACTTCTGGCATTCAATGCAAGAAAAAGCAACACTTTCCTTGAATAACAACTTAGGCTTGGTCTGAACATCACTCCGAGCTTTTCGATGACCTCAGTTGTGTGTCTGAGTCATGCGGATGGACCACTTTAATGATGCTTTTTGGAGCTTTATACTTTGCACCATTGTCCATTTTTGTTGCAGAGCAGCCTGAACATTCGGCTGAATAGCTCTTTTTGAGTTTCAAGGACAAAAACTCAACATGATTCAAACCGATTTAAACTATTCTTCTTCACATAGAGCTCAATAACAATATGAGTTGAAGTCGCAACATCACTGACACAGCGGTCCCTCATGATAGGGAGTAAAACACAGATATAATGATATAATATCTCTCTGTCTATTATTACACCATCCTGAGTCAGACAGGTGGATGATCTGCACTGTGGGAATGATCGATAACTTCCACACTCAGTTTTTATAGCAGTAACATCATAAACAAGATGCCTACACGATTTTTGGAATATCAATCACAGAATTTGAATAATTGTCACTATGATGAGATTTTAATGTAGGTAAAACAAATAATAAAAAATATTTGGTTCAGGGTCTTGATCATTTTATCAAATATGAGTGGTATATGAATGAAAATAATAATAATAATAATTAATTATCATTATAAATACATAACAATAAATGAAATATAAATCAAATACATTGCAATCTATACTATATTTATACAATACATACACACAGATACATGTTTTAAAATAAAAAGATATACAATCTATATAAACCCTTCAGTTTTGTGGTCAGTGACACTTTTTTTTTTTTTTTTTTTTTGATCTTTGATTTGTCATTTTGGTTTGTTTTGGACCGTTGTCCTGTTGGAAGATCCAAACATGGCCCGTTGTAAGATTTCCAGCAGAGGCTGTCAGGTTTTGATTTTTTTATCTGTTGGTATTTGATCAAATCCATGATGTCATGTATCTGAACAATAATAACAAATATGGCTATATACATTAATATACAACACATTTTTTATATTATTTGTCTTTTTTTATTAGATCTATTTATAATAATAATATTATTAATAATAATAGTAAATATACATTATTATACAACACTTGTTTTAATTCAAAAATATTTATTGTATTTTCTATTTCTTTAATTATTTGTATATTTCAAGATTATATCTATTTGTTATAATAATAATAATAATAATAAATAGTTATTGATAATAATCATAATAAATAGTTAAAAATAATAATAATGCATTAAATAATAAAAATAAATTACAGTCTGTATGTACACAAACTATACATTTCTAAAGATTTTGAAAAAAGATTTTTATATTGCATTATTTTTAATATAATAATAATAATAATAATATAGTAATAATGACAATGATAATAATAATAATAATAATAATAAAAATGTAACAAAAATACAATTATAAAGTATTATTAAATTACAATTTAATGAATGTTTATACAATAATAATTTTGAAATGTTATAAAGAGTATTATATGATTTAAAAATTATTTTCTATTTTTGTCATTTATTTTCGGTAACACTTTATTTTTTAGTGTCCTTGGTACATATGCAGTTACTATAGTAATAACAATAAATGGTGCATAATTACATGCAACTAATCCTCGACCAAACCATAAGCTTATTTTCATTTTAAAACTGGAACATATGAAAGCAACTTTTAATGCCCTGGACATTAGAATAATGTCCTAGACTAGTTTACACAAGGATCTGGAATTACGACAAGGTGAAAGCGTTAATATTTTAACAGCTGAGACTGCTTAGTACGTATGTGGCCTGATATAGCTGTGTTTTTCTTTGTTGCTGTTTTTCCCCTTGGTTAACACAGCAGACTTGGAAAAACAAACTTATCAAGGCCTCCGATTGGTTATTGACTCAAGTAAACAACAATAGACAACCGTGACCTGGGACGCCATCAAAGCTATTGAGATGGGTTTACAAAACCTTTTCTCTGCACTGATCAGAGCGGAGAACGTCTCCGGCGCTGTACCACAAATAGTGTGGGATGCCGGCAGAACTTTCTGGGATATTTGTGAAACGCCATTAGCGGCGTCGTGTTAAGAGTTTGTTGTGCTTTGGATGATATTTATGAAGGTGGGGAGCATATGTTTGGCAGACTACACGCCCACTAACACAGACTGAAAAGCATCTCATTAAGGGAAGATACATTAAAGGAGCGTGTTTTTCAAGGTATTGTCGGCAGCTGAGTTCAGGTTTGTTATTACCGGTTTTTAAATTGATGGATTAGACCTGTCAGTCATCTTCGTACGGTTCTCTAAGGGCTGACAGCTGGGGTATCCTGGTTGTGCTATGCGTTTTGTGAGAACATGTTAAATAAACTTGATAAACCTGGGAAGATTTTTCTTTGCATGACTTTTTTGAGTTTGTACATGTCTTTTTATTTTCCAAAAGATGACACGGGCAACTTTTTTTTTTCTATCGGCATAAACTTTAGTCTTAGAACCGCCCACTTAGACAGGAAATACCATCCGATTGACATGTAAATCGACCAATCACAGTTAATTTTGTTTTTATGTGCCATTAGCCTTATATGAAATAGATTTACCAAAGTACACTGAAAAAAAATAGAGTAGGATTTAGTTTGAAACAATTTCCCCTCGGAAATTGCCAGTAAGTTCCACAAATAATTACAAAGAAACGACAAATGTAACATTAAATTAAATGTGAAATTTTGAAAGACTGAAATAAGACTTGCTGATGATACTTCCTATTCTTTTGTTTTCTGCATGTAGTAACTATGAGTGACTTCATTTTTGTGTATCAGAATTGCATTGCACATCAAAGTTTCAAGTATTGTTGTACAGAAAAATATACTTACACTGTTACACAACTCAAGATCATTACCAACTCTATGCACTTTTTACAAAAATAATAATATTTAGGAAGCAGGCATTCTTTTATAATAGTATGATTTTTTTCTTGTTATATTGTTTAGAATGAATTGATTGAGGAACACTAAGACGGTTGATGTCTAACTTATAAAAATAAATGAGGAGGGTAGAGAATGACGTCCCGGGTCACAAAAGATCCGAGGTATGCGTTTAAGGGTTAATGGGATCAGAATTTTGTGTACTCTAGAAAGTCAAGTCACACTGCACCAACCAATCAGATCTCAGTTTTATTCGCACACAAAACGTTCTCCTGCTAAATATCAGAAATTTGTGTACTTTATTTTTCTTTTTTTTACTTTAAAGTTCTGTAAATTGCGAATTTTAAATACAAACCTAAAAAATATTCACACACAATTTTACATGCAAATTTGTGCAAATAGACGATAAGCAAATGAAGCTTAATGCAAACAGAGGCTGTGTCCGAAATCTCCCACTACTCACTATATAGTGGACTATATAGTGAGCTCGCCATTTTGTAGTGCTGTCCGAATGTATAGTGATGATAATTATACCCTATATAGTCCACTCAATGTATCCCAGAATGCATTTTGAAAAGTAGTGTACAACCGATGGTCACTAACCCAAGCCCTACATACCATCCACTACTCCCTAACCCCTACATAGGGGTTAGGGAGTAGTGGTTTGAGTGGAGATTTCGGACACAGCCAGAATGTTGCGTCCTCCAGGAAGTCACACTGCGCCAACAAATCAGATTTAAGTTTTAGATTACTCAACTGAGATTGCAGCCAGAATTTCGTTTTCGTGTGCAAAATACATTAGTGAATGGATGGTTGGTGGTTCATGGAAAGGATGTTACCTCAGGAATATCTCGCACAAACCTTGGAAACTTTGACGCTGATACTCTGGTTCAACGGAAACAGAATTTTCGCAAAATTTTAAAGCAGCTGTTTTTCAAGATGGATTTTGTACTTTTGAAATATGAAGCAAAACTTGTTTATATACTGTATATCTTGTTATTTCGGTAGTACCAGCAGCCTTCATGTACTGCTCCAAACCTTTAGGGGACCCTGAAGAGGAATTCAAACTTGATTACTTATCTTTTGATTAATGGTTCGGAATTTCCTATGGAATTTGCCGCTTATTAAAAACCAAGACGTTCCCTCGGATATCTCAGACCGGCTAAGAATCTTTTCCTTTTTTCCTTCATCTTCTCCTCATTTTCTGCCTTATTTTTTTTCAACCCACGCATCTTTCAGAATAGATTTTCTGGCATTTATAAAACGTCTTAAAATACCCAATGGCGCTGTCGTGATAAACACTCATCGGCAGTGAAAATCAGATGGAGGTACACAGGCTAAAGGTCGTTTGTGATTTTGTAGGTGGGTTGGGTGTTTGTCTTTAACTTCTAAGGTCAGGCTTTCACAACGGCTATGGATCTGCCTCTTGTTTGGGGCCAAAATTACAGCTGACACATGTGCTGACAAGATCGAGGCAATTATTGAGTTAGACAATGATCTACTGTACAGTGCAAGCGCTGCGGTTTTCTTTCCTAGACAAGGGGAGAGAGACGTTTGAGAGGCCAGAGGAAATGCCCTACCTGTCTGTGAACCAGCTAGTATTATCCTAATTTAAAACATCTAAACACAATGAACGCTTTTCTAAGGGAATTTGTCCTTCAAAGTGGTTCTCAATTGGTGGCTCGCAAACCCAAAACATGTTTGCAGTGTAAAGAATAAAACTGAGCAGTCATGCACATACAAAATTGTATGATTAATAAATTATGACAACATATGTATTTACATTGCTCATCAAAATAAGTTAAACAATTAAAAATTAAAATAATAATTAAGTTATACAAGATACGACTCTTTTTTAAAAAAAAAGTCAGTTTAAACTCATCCTCATGTCGTTCCAAACTAGTAAGACCTTTGTTCATCTTCGGAACACAAATAAAGATATTTTTGGTGAAATCCGAGAGGTTTCTGAACCAGCCATAGACAGCAACGTCATTGCAACTTTCAAGGCCCAGAAAGATAGTAAAGACAGTTAAAATAGTCCACGTAACTACAGTGGTTCAACCTTAATATATAGTGATGAAAACACTTTTTGAGCGCAAAAAAAAAAAAAACACACAAAAATAATGACTTTTTCCAACAACTTCTTCTCTTCCCTGTCAGTCTCTGTTACTGTTCACGTAGTGTCCTTGTTCCAGGTTCTACATCAGAATACCGGCTCATTATTGGCTAGCTCCTGTTTCAGCATGTGTCGTGGTGCTCACATAACCAGCGTCGAACAATTGTGACCCTGGATGACAAAACCAGTCACATGGGGCATTTTTTTTTAATTGAGATTTATACATTACATGAAAGCTGAATAAATGAGCTTTCCATTGATGTATGGTTTGTCCAATGTCCATACAACTATTTGAAAATCTGGAATATGAGGGTGCAAAAAAATCAAAACATTGAGTAAATCGTCTTTAAAGTTGTGCATTTATGTTCGCGATTGTGCTGCATTTACTCACAAAAATAAATGGTTTTATACATTTATGGTAGGAAATTTACAAAATATCTTCATGGAACATGATCTTTACTTAATATCCTAATGGTTTTTGGCATAAAAGAAAAAGTGATAATTTTTTTGACCCATACAATGTATTGTTGGCTATTCCCACAAACATACCCGTGCTACTTAAGACTGGTTTTGTGATCCAGGGTCACAATTGTGAAGCGGCGTTCTGATGTAGAACCCAGGACTCTGTTTACACTACGTCAACAGCGTAGGGGAATTACGTGGAAGAGAAGAGATTGTTGAATAAAGTCGTTATTCCGTTTTTTTGTCCACAAAAAGTATTCTCGTCGCATCATAACATTAAGGTTGACTTTTTTAGTTACATCGACTATTTTATCTTTGTCTACTACCTTTCTGAGCCTTGAAAGTTGCAATGATGTTACTGTCTATGGCTCTCGGATTTCATCAAAAATATCTTCTTTTGTGTTCTGAAGATAAACGAAGATCTTACTAGTTTGGAATGACGTGAGGTGACTGAAATTTCATTTTTGAGGAACTATCACTTTAATTCAGTTACATCAGAGATAACTTATTAACTTAACAATAAAATTAAGAGTAGCTAATCCCTTTACTTTTTCAAGGGGAAAGTAATTCAATTACAGTAATGCGTTAAACCCAACATTGTTGACATCAAATATAGGGATGGACAGACACATCAAATTCATCAAGGACAGACAAGGTTAAACAAGAGTAAAAAAATAGTTTATGCACAATGGTTTTCATCCAAAACGTCAATATTTGATTTCAGTCACCACGCATGCCGAATAACAACATTTTGGGTCCTGAAGCACCAGCCACAACTCCTCGACCTCTTTACACTGACGCTTTAAGAGCACAATAAGGTCCCAGCTGATTTTTCAGAGTCTGGACCTTCCAGATCAGGTAATTAAAAGGAGTAATTGACTTTTTCGTCTGAGCGCTGTCAGGCATGTTCGATCAAAGCGGAGAGGAAATCTAGGCCACCAACTACAGACTCTCTCAAAGACACTTTCCCCTCATTACATTTAATAGACTGTAATGTTGCCACCTCACAAGAATACATATCTCTGTAAATATAGTATACAGATGCATTGATATTTTTGGTGCCGGTTTCTAGGCCCTTTTCCAGTTCTGCATTTCATTACGAGACTCACTTTTATATATTTGCAATCTGTTGTATGAAGAGTTTGTTAATTATAATCTGTGCAACCTAATGGGTTATGAGAACGGCACGCTTAGTGCAGTTATTAATATCAGCAAACTGCTCGCGTTTAAACCACAGATGGTTTCGTGCCTGCGATGTCCTGCAGCCTTCTGTTATATCCTTAATCTATCATTATTATCTAACACTAATATTTATTTGGCCAGAAAGGCACTACTAATTATGCTGCAAACATGAAGCCATTTCCAGTCAAGGGTGACATGCTTTTGAGTTTGTAGATGCTACAGATCAGACGGTCAAACAAGCAAATCAAAGTCGATGTAAAAAAATAAAGAGCAGTTTGATTCGCCAGTTAAAGCTTCATAAATCATCCTAAATAGCGCAGATCAAAGGGTTTTGCACAAACCTGTAGAGTGAATGCTGTAGTCATTAAAACATTGTTTAGTCAAATAGTCAAATAATCATTATATAAATAGTCAATGTGATTATATATATATATATATATATATATATATATATATATGAGACACACACATGCTCACACACACACACACACACACACACACACACACACACACACACACACACACACACACACACACACACACACACACACACACACACATATATATACACACACACACATATATATATATATATATATTAGCCTATATATATACATGCTCACACACACACACACACACACACACACACACAACACACACACACACACACACACACACACACACACACACACACACACACACACACACACACACACACACACACACACACACAAGTATATATATATATATATATATATATATATATATATATATATATATATATATATATATATATATATATATATATATATACATTGGTTAATAATTATATACATTTCTAATAAAATAAAAATATTACATTTAATATATAAACTAATAAATAATATCAATGCACTTAATTTATCATTAAATTATCTGTCAAGGCACTAGTCGCTATCCACAAACATGGCCTGGATTCCAACCTGCCAAGTTCTTTATGGATGTTATGTTTAGACTCATATGCAAATGAACCGTAAGGGATTTGCATATTCATGTTGGACAACCACAAGTGCAACACCAGAGTCTGAGGTAACAAATCTTCCCCAGAGAGTAATGTAAATCTCAATTCGACGGATATATGACTCATACTGTATTTGCAATCGTGGAAAGAAGTTTTGCCAAGTGTCGCTCTGCCTGCTGTATTTTTATTTCTTATGTTGGTTAAATCCTTACATTCAAATTGATCCATCAAATATGAATCAACCAAAAGAGAATGTGCACTCGGCTATTCAAATTACAACTACAATTATCCCCAAGCCATTTAGTCCTAGAGCTAAACTTTTCTTTCAAGTAATGTCCTCCTACGAATTACATAAATCATCATAAGTGCCACTGATGGTATGTGTAAGGCCCTTGAATACGGAGCTATGATTCATTTGGATGTCAATGGCATTACAGGTTAGATCTATAAGGGAAAACAGCGCCACCTAGAGGTCGCATCTCACTCTAAAGTGGACCACAGAAGTCTATCTGTATTTAGATTTTACTCATCAATACATAATTGATTTCTTGAATAACTTATTTATAGCTCATAAGTCGTTTCATTGCATAGAGGTAAATCACCTTAACGGATGTAATTGCTTTTTGGATTTCACAAGTCAAAACCAAAGAGTGGAACAAGTCTTGACTGTTGCTGTTTCTCCCTGTCTGCCCTCATTAGTTCAGTGGCAGCACCTTAAACATGCATTTAATTAAACACGCTGCCAACAGAAATACATGAATAACATTCATACTGTACAAAAGCATTAACAAATAATTAATATATACTAATCACCATTATGATAGCCATAAAAAGCTTCCAAAATTAGAACCCATAGAGAGTTTTGTCCCTCCAATGTGAAACATTGATAAAAACTACTAAGAGTGCTGTTACTAATAAGATATAAAGTTATTGATATACACACATCGGATCCTGAAAACAACAGATATATGCACACAAAAAATACAATAGTTGCAATACTATTCATATATTATTATCATTGAACAAGTAAAACACATACATACATACACACACACACACACACACACACACACACACACACACACACACACACACACACACACGCACACACACATATATATAATGTATGTAAATATACTCACAGTTATTCGCTGCCAGTGTGGATCGTAGCGCGCACAGGAGCGCGAACGCGTGAAGACTCAGCGCGTGCATCACCACCATCATCTCTCCAAAAGCACAATAACGCTTATCCAAGTTGCACTATATTCCCAGGCAGTGTAAAATAGCTCCCCCCCCCAAAAAAAAGCCAGTTTGGATCCTTTTCGGGATCGGGTCCAGGGGCTCTTCGGCTAGTCTGTCCTGTGATGAATTGAACGAGACACTCCCCCCATAGTTCCTCTTAAAGACATACGTTGGGCTCTTCCCACGAGACTCTACGTACACGAAGTTTTTTTTAGCGGGTTTGCCTTGATGTCTTCAGATCTTAGTCATATTCCGAACGGTACATGTCCAGCAGAAGTCAAGAAGAAAGTGAGGTCAGGATGAGACTTGGTGCGTTTTGAAGAGCAGACACAGCGTGGAGAGGTTGTGCGCTGTAAGCCGAATGATACGATCTGTGGAAAGCAGTTGAGTTTTGAGAGAGAGAGAGAGAGAGAGAGAGAGAGAGAGGAGAGAGAGAGAGAGAGAGAGAGAGAGAGAGAGAGAGAGAGAGAGAGAGAAGGGTTGTAGCAGATTTCAGCACCACACATGTGGACAGCGCTAGCTGACGCGCTCCAGTTCTCGATATGCGTCTCAAATCTTTATATAATATTATAGCATTTCAATATAAATAAATTACAATTTTATAAACTAAAATCAAGTAGGTATCAAGTACTGCCGGGCGGTGGTTGTTTTTCCTAACATAGCCTACATTTGCACAAATATGTTTAGCTGAATATATCGTTATAAAGAATACGGACATGTTATAGTTTCATATTTGTTCATATTTGACTTTAGGTGAAGAAGACACAGTTTGTCTTCTGAGATTTTTTGTCAGATTAGTGGCATTTTTTCCTCCGATATAATCTGAGAACTTTCAGCAAAGGTCTGAATTTGCTCTGCTTTTAATCTCAACTCTGTCTAGAAGAAACAGTCAAGATGTTACGACAAGCTTTCTAGACTGCTCACTGAAAACCTAAAAATCAAGTGTCCCGTTTACACCATGATTAATAACTATAAAGATGACCACATTAACGTCCACACGCTGTGGGTTTGTCGTGTTTCGCTTTAAATGGTTGAGCTCTTTAAAGCAGGATTCTGATTGGCTGTCAAAATGGTCGTTCATCAGTTGACATAAAAAATCGTTCTGAAAGTGATTTTAAGGATATCGATTATATGTGCCGTTATCGTTACAGGCGTGGACTCTGCTATTCTTTTAAATGTAGAACTGTATTTTTATCGTTATCATTATAGAACATTATTGTCGTTGGTGTGAACTCTAAAAATAGTGGAAATAGCCTAGAATATATTTACCACACTCTTAATCATGAAGGTTCCATATTGGCATTTATTGTTTCATGAATAACCTTTAACATCCATGGAACAAAAAGTTATTTAATTATTAAAATGTTAATAATCTTAAAAAAAAAAAAAAGAACTGTTCACTGAAATGTTCTTTGTGGAACCCAAAACAGCATCACTACTTTTATTTCTAAAAGTGTAATATAAAAGAAAAATGTTGCCTGAAAACTCTCAGAGATTAATATCATTAAGTCAATTTTCTCCAGAATGCTAATGTGACGCGTTCCCTTTGAGATTGGATAACTGAGGTAATTATTCTCTGTATTATCTAAAATACAAAGACGAGGGCTTGGTGATCCATCATGATACACTGTGGAGAAAACCAAGTTGAAGACATCATAATGTGACTGTTTTATGAACCCGGCACTGCTGAGCACAAAGAAAGCTCAAGTTATAAGCAAAATCTATACATCTATATACACATTAGTGTTAATGCATATTTCAGATGAGATGGTAATCTCTCAGCAGGTTAAAGAGCGCAATGGCATGTGTTTGAGACTGGATTATAGGAATCCAGACTACAGGGATTAGAACATTAATCCCAGAGGTCATTTGGACAGAGAATGATATCGTCCTCTGTTCAAAAAGCAAAGAGCCTCTTTGATACAGTCCGCACACAGAGATAGGCCGTCCATAGCGCAGTGTGTATTTATATCTTGTTACGTGTTTTTGTTCATAGATTAGCAATTTTCCAGTGATGTTGAATGCTGCCACAATAGAATTACAGTAATTTTCTCATTGGGAATATTTAGAGATAAGTGCAGTGCAGCTATTTAAAAGTGTTTATAGAAATATAATTGTATTCATGCATAAACACAGCTTATGTTTAATTCATATTTCATGTGTTCTGAAACATTGACAGTATTATCTAAATTCTCTATGACTCATACTGAACAGTACAGAAAGGATAAATGTGTTGGATTAACTAAGTTTTAAATGGAACAACATATCTAATGAGGAATACTTTTTTGTTTTGTTTTAAAAATGACAAATCCAGTTGCAGATCTAGGCAGGTGGAGCTGAGGGAGGTGGAGGGTTTCAGAGGAGCTCTGATCGAGCGCTGCAGAACGACTTTAAAGCAAACAATGAACCAAACTATTATATACATAAAACTTGTTAATTGAGTCATTTTATATCAATAAGTCAAATACACTGTAAACAGTTGCTGCCTTAAGTTTTTAAGTACAACCAACTTGGATGTTTAAGTAATTTCAACTTAAATAACATTACACTGACTTAAAAACATGTTAAATCTTGTATGACAAGTTGAAAATTGCTTCTTAACTTATTTTGATGAGGTAAAGCAATGTAAAAAACAAGTTGTCATCACATACATCTCATACTTTTTTTGTACAGTGTAGAAAATATTTGATCAATTTACAGTATATAATGCATAAAGTGATAAAAAAAATGTAGTTAAAATTGTAGTTAACTTATTTAGGTTTAAAATGGTTTTCTCTGACACATAATTCCAAGGATTTTACTTCCAACCTTCAGGAATTTGCTTTCTCCTCATTAGGAATTCATCTTGGTCTTTCTCGCTGGAGATCCATTTCCCGTCTCATCGTTTTTTAACTTCCCAGCATGCTGTGCTCTGATCATGCTGTTAGACTTACAGATTAGCAGCTTTTAATTTACTCTCCCCGCTCTCCCTTCCCTTCGGCTCCTCACGTCTCACGTCTTCCGTCCGCGGTCAAGGTTCTCGCCTTCCACCTGCGGTTGAGAGCGTTTGGATTTCATTTGGTTAACCTCGCTTTAATAAGCTGGGTAATGATAGACTGGACGGGTGCCATCAGTTGCATGAGGGTGAGATGAGAATGGTGTTGGGAAAGCAATTTTCAGAACTTGCTAAAATACATGATTTAAAGAAGTTAATAATCTAGTCAAAAACTTGAAAAAAGTTTAATTCGCATACAGTAATTGGAAACATAGTTAATATTTTTTTTTTACCCTAAAAGGGCTGGTTATCAATAATTCGTTTATTTAATTATTCTCTAAATAAATCAGACTTTTAAACGGTACATACAAGCCAACAACTTTCCAAAGCTACAAATAAAAGTGAGAATTGAGAAAGACAAATGTATACACTGTAAACATTTTGTTTTAGCAATTTAGTTATTTCAACTTATTTTTTTTTTGTGTAGAGATAACTAGATTGTCCAGACAACAAGAAATTTTAAGTTTTTCTTGTCCTCAACTTATCGAAATAAGTTAGTTAAACTTTTTAGTTTTAGTTAAAGGGATACTCCACTTTTTTTGGAAATAGGCTCATTTTACAACTCCCTCATCGTTAAACAGTTGAGTTTTACCGTTTTCGAATCCATTCAGCCGATTTTCTGATATTTAGAAATATATCAGTAACCAGACAGTTTCTGGTCTCATTGGCCCTCATTTATCATTCTTGCGTAGAAACGGGCGTATATGTTGGCGTAAGATTATGCTTACACTCCTCTCACCGCCTGATGTATGAAGCTGTGCGTACCTTTGAAATCCTGGTGTACGCAATACCTCTCCTTGATAAATGCCGCGGCTGAAAACGATCGTCATTAGAATAACACGCCTCTAAATATTCAAGTCTCCGCTTCCCCCACGCCCTCATTTTACGCCATGGACACACGGAAGACGGCAAAGAAGAGAAACTTCTCCGACGTGGAGATCAAATGACCTATCACAATGCATTATTTTACAGCACGTGTTTTGAAACAATTAGCATTTAATATCGTGTCATGTATAGTGATGATGATGTGATGTGGAGTAGCCTACCATTCATTCACATTAATAATTGCATGTCCATTTGTAATATTCTTATTATTATTCGTGTTAGCATTTATGAGAAAAAAACAATGATACGGACATGAGCGCTCTAAAAGCGGCACTAAAATATTTTTTAAAACTTTCACAGAGACATCAAACATAAAGCACAAAACCTTTCTTTAAACTGAATTTCGTTTTGTATTAATTGTATCTTAATTTTAATCAATGTTTCGTCAACCAATTAGGCCTACCTGGATTTAACAAATAGGAAAGTAAATAGCAGATGATATGAAACGGAGGACGCGTGAACTGAGCTCATCTCATAAATAAACCGAAACTCAGCGTATAAGGTGCCTCAGACATGTCTACTTTTAAACAGAACAATTCAAAACGAAAGAAAACAGACTGCAGACTGCTCTCCGCTTATGTAATCTGAAATGTAATCTGAAATGTTCTCTCTGGCGCGTTCACTAGCCTACTGCGAAGATCGCGATTCAGCATCTCAACTTCATCTTTGCAGCCGACACAAAGAAAACACTTCTTTATTAATAAACAATTAAAATATCTCCTTGCTATATTTTACATATTCATAATCATTACTTTTGCCGGTTCTTTGTGACAGATTTTTACACTGAAGTTTATAATTAGCCTATGTTGTTGTTGTTGTTGTTTTGTCATATGTTTTAGTTTGTCAGCGCATTTTGTGGTGTTAGGAATTGTGTTTCTGCGCATTTCCGCACTAACTCAAACGTGCGTACACCACCTCCTGAGCTGGCGTGGGATTTGAGCGTGCCGTACGCCAACGTCCATATTGATAAATCTCAAAGTCACCGTGGTTTTGGGTGTACGCCAGGTGTACGCTCGAAATTTGGTGTACGCACTTTTGATAAATGAGGGCCATTGACTCCCATAGTACATTTTTTTCCTACTATGGGAGTCAATGGCCCTCATTTATCAAAAGTGCGTACACCAAATTTCGAGCGTACACCTGGCGTACACCCAAAACCACGGTGACTTTGAGATTTATCAATATGGACGTTGGCGTACGGCACGCTCAAATCCCACGCCAGCTCAGGAGGTGGTGTACGCACATTTGAGTTAGTGCGGAAATGCGCAGAAAAACAATTCCTAACACCACAAAACACACTGACAAACTAAAACATATGACAACAACAACAACAACATAGTAGCTAGGCTAATTATAAACTTCAGTGTAAAAATCTGTCACAAAAAAAACAGGCAAAAGTAATGATTATGAATATGTAAAATATAGCAAGGAGATATTTTAATTGTTTATTAATAAAGAATTAAGTGTTTTCTTTGTGTCGGCTGCAAAGATGAAGTTGAGATGCTGACTCGCGATCTTCGCAGTGAACGCGCCAGAGAGAAATGCACATTTCAGATTACATAAGCAGAGAGCAGTCTGCAGTCTGTTTTCTTTCGTTTTGTTCTGTTTAAAAGTAGACATGTCTGAGGCAAGTAGGGTACCTATACGCTGAGTTTCGGTTCATTTATGAGATGAGCTCAGTTCACGCGTCCTCCATTTCATGATTATCTATCATCTGCTATTTACTTCTTATTTGTTAAATCCAGGTAATTGGTTGATGAAACTTAAAGTAAAATTAAGATACAATTAATACAAAACGAAATTCAGTTTAAAGAAAGGTTTTGTGCTTTCTTTTTGATGTCTCTGTGAAAGTTTTAAAATAAATTTTAGTGCCGCTTTCAGAGCGCTCACGTCCGTATCATTGTTTTTTCCTCATAAATGCGAACACGAATAATAATATAAGAATATTACAAATGGACATGCAATTATTAATGTAAATGAATGGTACTCCACATCACATCATCATCACTATTGTACGTGATACGATATTAAATGCTAATTGTTTCAAAATGCTGTAAAATAATGCATTGTGTTAGGTCATTTGATCTCCACGTCGGAGAAGTTTCTCTTCTTTGCCGTCTTCCGTGTGTCCATGGCGTAAAATGAGGGCGTGGGGGAAGCGGAGACTTGAATATTTAGAGGCGTGTTATTCTAATGACGATCGTTTTCAGCCGCGGCATTTATCAAGGAGAGGTATTGCGTACACCAGGATTTCAAAGGTACGCACAGCTTCATACATCAGGCGGTGAGAGGAGTGTAAGCATAATCTTACGCCAACATATACGCCCGTTTCTACGCAATAATGATAAATGAGGGCCATTGAGACCAGAAACTGTCTGGTTACTGATATTCTTCTAAATATCAGAAAATCGGCTGAATGGATTCGAAAACGGTAAAACTCAACTGTTTAACTCTGGGGGAGTTGTAAAATGAGCCTATTTCCAAAAAAAGTGGAGTATCCCTTTAAGTTTTTTACAGTGTACAGACTTTTTAATCTAAATACTGTATGAAAGAAAGCTCACTATAAATAATCGAGACGTTAAGACTACCATATACACACCAAGTTAAATCAGACCATGTAATGCTACAGTTAAGCAACAACCCCATTTTCATTCTCAAATTTAATGTCACATATATATGACATTATATACTGAAGACACTGAAAAAGCAATAAAAATGTTGTGCTACACTGCTACTTGTGGTAAAATTTGGCTTATCTCTTGAAAAGTTATAAAGAACTATTCTGAAGACAGCTGATCTATTGTCATATCACTGACAAATGCGCTGCTACTTTGGTTAGAAACTCCTCAATGCTGGATGAGAAACATGCTACGAAGGAGAGAATGTGAATCTTTCTGTGAAAAGGACACCGCGTTCATCTCCAGGAGCAAAGCTTTAGGAAAAAAGGGTGAGCGAGAAAAAAAAGGATAAAAGACGGGAAGAGAAAGAAACGAGAGAAATAGAACCAAAGAGACGGGGTAAAAAAAAGCCCCTTCAGTTCCAGCAAAGGTGAAGCCACACACAGACAAAAGTAGAGCAAGAACAACCATTAATAAATAATGACATTATTTATTAATTACATATTGTGGATGATGTTTCCCATTTTTATGTTCTTCATTTTTTCCCTCTATTTCAGTCTTTCTTCATTTTTGTGTGTGTGTGTGTGGTTATGAACTCTCTCTGTTCTTGGTTTTCCTCTGTCATTAAAAATTAAAAGGTTCAATATACATGTCCAGGATTTCATTATCGTTGAACTTGATGAAGGTTCATGCATCGATTTTAATACACTGGCCTGTTTGGCTCCTGTATATCTTATATCTAAAAAGTGACTAGTTACAACAATGAAAACAAATAGGCACTGGAAGTCTCAGAAACACTTATTTTACAACTGATAAAGGTCTTGTCTTCCTGACTCATTCTTATCTCAAACAAACCAAAAGCCCCTCGGCTGCTCTGCAATATCTTCAAGAGTTACTTCCCTTTTAAAGTGTGTGTCTTTCATTTAAATTGCTTGCTACTGACTTCCCGTTTTGGTTGACGTCAAAGTCATTGTTTTAGCTACTAGGTAACGCAACCTTTCTATGAGCTTGCGAAAAGTTCAATGCTGGGTAAGGTTAATAATAAAGGTTTGAAAAAGAAGCATTACCTTTGGAATATGTCAAGAGGCTCTCAAGGATTGGCTTGTTTTTCAGGCTTAACATCCTGGTCGAAATACCTCCGCAATCCACTGCAAACTCACATTCAGGTCTGGTTCCCATTCTAGTTTGAAACTCCCTATTTTCACCAATGACCTAAGGAATAAAATACCATACATTTTATCTGGTTCAATATTCAGTTTTTTGATATATTAATGAACAATTTTTATGTTAACTTTGAACAAAGGTGTTTCAAATGTTCTTTGCACATTGAGAACCTTTTATCAAGGATCCTCAGTCAGTTCTCCAGATCAAAATATTGTTACGGTACAGTACACTCTTAACCCTCTGGTTCTCCTCGGAAAATTTACTTATTTTTTTAGGTTTTGGGACTTCCTACGGAACACACACACACACACACACACACACACACACCACACACACACACACACACACACCACACACACACACACACACACACACCACACACACACACACACACACACACACACACACACCCACACACACACACACACACACGATTTGAAAAGGTTCAATGGTCCTGAAAAAAATAGCCACTTGTACTCCTCATAGAAATGAATAGGAAAATAATTTCATCTAATGGAAACATTTGGTTCTACACCCAAACTAAATCTCACTGAAAACTGTAATATTTTGAGTTAGCAAGCTCAAATTTGGAACACAACTAGTAAAACGTGTTTTGGAAAACATGTTTCATATAAAAAATAAAAATGTTATTTTTGTGCATTTTTTACTTAATAATCTTTAAGTCATCTAAAAGAAATCAAACTTAAGTCCTTGCTCCAAAGCATTCGAGATTTAAGTTTAAGTTGGATTTTTTTCAGGTCTATGCTCAAAAATGTAATAAATGGATTATAACTACCACATAAATATAACTTAGTACCATAAAATCCCCTACAAACTATTAAATAAAAAACATTTTATTTTATTTTTGACTGCCATGTAAAGAGCACCAGAGGGTTTTTTATTGGCATATGGTTCCATGAAAAACCTTTAACATCCATGAAATCTTTTCATTCCACAGAAAGATATTTTTAGTGGAAAAAACAGTTGTTAGATAAAAAAAATGGTTCTTTTAAGAACGGTTCACTGAAAGTTTCCATGAAATAACCTTTATTTTTAGATTGTAGTGTTTCCTTCGCAACAAGGTACATATTGACTGTGCTTTTTCAAGAACCTTCTCCATTTCTCTTTGGTGGAACAACCTTCAAGAAACCACTGAAGACACACCTGGGAACTGAACCACAACAGTGAAGGTAATTTGTACCCTTTACCACAAAATATTTTCTCTTTCAGCATTTCCCTACAGCTTTAGATTGAGTACCACTCAAGCTTCCACCTGAAATTTTTGTACTTGAAACACTGTTGACTCCAACAATAAATAGCTTGTGCTGTTCATCATTTGTAGATCGGTGTGATAAGAGCATCTGCTAAACTTTATGTTGTCATTTCAATTTTAGCCTCTTATTAGCAACGACAAAGTCAACTGAATTCATCCCACTTAAAAGCAGGAGCCGGAACTGCTCTTCAACTCTGAAACCTGATAGACTCTCCTCATTCATCGGTATAGTCCAGCAGCAGATGGGTATTGACAGCTGGCTGACATCCAGTCAGAGAGAGAGCAGTGTGTGTTCACTCTCCTGGAGATTTCTGTCTGTCTGTAACCATGGGTTCTTTACATCCGTGCGGAAGTGTATTGGACTTTAATTACGGCTTCTGTTTGCCCTGGATTAGCGGTACAATCTCAGCTGAGAGAGCTACTGCTCAACGACAAAAACAACAACCCTTTAAACTAGCGATTTGCATTTCAGAAAGATGGTGGTGATGCAGCTTTATGTTTGGCACAAATATAGAGTCACAAAATGTGTGCATATTGTACTCGATTCAATAACAGATTTGAATATGCCTAATTAGATTTTAGAGCCAGAACTATACTAAGCAATATTATAGCACAGTGTTATAATTATTTTGTATATCTAACCTTAATTTAAATTTACACTTAAAGCAACATACACTCTTTTGACATTTCAAGCCCTAGAGTTCTAGTCCCGGGGAACCCAAAGTCGCGAGTTTACTGTAGGGAAATCAGGGTTGTGCTGAAAATGGCAAGGAACCAAGGCGGAGGAACCGTCCTATCCGTCATGGATCATCGGCTTCCATGGAGAGCTCCGTGTGGGGGTTTGAAATCATCAGTACACTAATAGAGTGAACTTACCCAATGGGGCTTATGGCAGACGATGTGTGAAAACGTGCGAATGCTCAGATTCATTCACGGTGGCGCTGCCGTCACTTGCGTGTGTGTTTTGAAAGGGCACATCAGGTCGCGTGGAAGAATCCCTCCTGCGCCTGTGCTGGAAAATAGCTGGCTAGGTGAGGGAACATCTGTTTTCAATGGATTCTGTCCCACCTCACTGGGAAGCCAGATGGAAAGAAAGGGAGATAAAAAAGGGAAGGAGAGGATGTGTCGAGAAAAGGCATCTATTGAGAGAAAGGTGACTAATTACGCTTCTGATGTCTGAATTCAGACTGTGAAAGTGAATTACACAACTAACAGGCCATGACTCTAGAGAACCGGTGTTTGGCTCCTTTGATTGCTCAAGGTATTACAAATATTTCACAGGTTTTATTTCCCCAGAAAGAGCTGGACATGCTTCCCATAGATCTAAATTCACTTAATCTCGTTAAGCAAGATGCAATTCAGTTCGGCTGACAAAGCACTTCAGCCTTAATGGAGATTCTCCTCAGCTGGAAGACCTCTGGCTTGTGTTTCCGAGAAATCGACACTCATTATCTGGATCTGGTTATGGTGCGACAGGCTGACATTCCAGTATCGTGGTTTTGTGGGGTAAATTTACGGAACGCTCCACCCGTTCCCGTAGAAACGCCATTAACCTCTTACATTAGCTTACTCTGAGCATATGCTGAAATTTATTAACTTTTACGACCGATGATAGCGACGATAATTTCCATTATAAAGCCATTATGAGGAGCTTCAGTAAATGCCTGTGATTTGTTTCATAATGGAGGAATTACACAACAGTTCAGTCATATTGAATAGCTGCAGGCCTTGGTTAACATCATTTTGAAACAAAGTGCAGAAGAAGGTGAGCAGCAATGAGCCTATTTGCTGTGTGTGTATATATATATATATTTTTTTTTTGCATTTGTTGAAGCTGAACAGTCCATTTCTCAATTTAACTCCAGCGTGTTCATGTATATCAGCTATTAAAACATGAAAGTGCATTATGTTCACTTGATTGATTGATTGATTTTTATTTAAAAGGGACCATGTGCAATTAATAACATAAATGTAAACATTTGATGCATTACACCAGAGTTAGCCTTAGGCTAATTTACATCTGCAGTCCCCAGATACAAAAAAAAACATACAGCACAGATTAAAATATCAACATTATTCATAAATATGTGGCATATCAAACCTAAAACATCAAACATTGTTCAAGAGCATACAATGTACTTAGTGCCCCTCACTGGCACACACACACACGCACAAGCGCACACGCGCACGCGCACGCACACACACACACACACACACACACACACACACACACCACACACACACACACACACACACACACACACACACACACACACACACACACACACACACACACACACACACACACACACACTATAATCACAACACACAATAGTTTACACACAGCCCCTTCTCAACCCTTACGTCAATCCTTCAATAAATAGGTAAATGTGACTAAAGGAAATATAATATTACCCACTGACAAATTAGTGGATGCATTGTTGTGAAAGTTTTAAATGTTTTTTTATATTATCTTTAAAGGCCCCAAACAAGTCACAAGTTTTTATATTATCTGGAATTGTGTTCCATTGTTTCACAGCTTTGATGGAAAAGGCTGCCTGCCCAAATGCTGAATAGCGAAAGGGTACAGTGCAGCTATATACGGAAACTATTCTAGTGGTCCTCACAGAGCCACGGTAACAGACAAACTCACGCAAACAGGTGGGGGCCAGACCTTTTAAGATTTTATAAACTGTGCATACATTTGAGAATATTCTAAAATTGTCAAAAGTTAGTAGATTGTACTTATGTAGTATGTCACAGTGATGGTGCCTGAGTGGCTTTTTGTCAAGAATTTTCAGGCCCTGTTTGTACAGGGATTCTAAGGGCCTAATTGCTGTTTGGCTAGCCTGCCCCCAACAGGTGATACAATATGCGATATGTGAGAAGATAAGGGCATGCAAAAATATCTTAGCAGCCTCTGTTGATAGAGAGGATCTAATCTGTCTATAATTTGCTAAATTGTATTTAATAATTTTTGTCATTTTCTTTATGTGTTTTTTGAAGGTCAGGTTTGGATCAAGCAGCACTCCAAGATATTTAAATTCAGTAACAGTCTCAATCTGTTCACCTTTAAAGCAGATGTTTACGTCTAGAATGTTTAGTTTGGTTTTGGAGAAGAACATGCCTTTCGTCTTACCTATATTCAAGGTAAGGCAGGATTGGTCTAACCACTCGGCCACTCCAACCAAAGCGTTGGTTAATTTAGTTGCAGCTTGTTGAGCTGATGTTGCATGGGTGTACAAGACTGTATCATCAGCATAGAGTTGTACCTCTACATCGTGACAGTACTGAGGTAGGTTGTTAATGTACAAACTAAAGAGTAGCGGGCCTAACACAGATCCTTGAGGCACACCCGTTGTGCACCCCAAGGAGCTGGAGCATGTGCCATTGATTTTTACACACTGCCTTCTATTGGATAGGTAAGACGAGATCCATGCAAGTGTATTGGACGAAAGGTTGAAGCTAATGAGTCTGGACACAAGGACATTATGATTGACTGTGTCAAATGCCTTGCTTAAGTCCAAAAACACAGCTCCAACAACTCCCCCTTTATCAAGTGCAGATCTAATTTGCTCTGTTAGGTATAGAACTGCTGTTTCTGTGGAATGAAGTTTTCTAAATCCAAACTGGACTGAATTTAGACCGGGGTTGCAACTGTTAATGTGATCTGTAAGTTGGTTTATGACCACTTTTTCAGCAACCTTGGAAATTACTGGTAGTAAGCTAATGGGTCTGTAATTACTGACTGCATGACGGTCGCCAGCTTTAAAGATAGGAGTTACAATCGCATGTTTCCAGTCTTTAGGAAAGAAACTTTGAGTAATTGAGAGGTTTACTAAATGGGCAATAGGGGGGGTTAGAGTAGCTGAATGTGTTTTAATAAACATTGTGTCCTGATGAAAAGCATCTTTGCTTTTTGAGTTTCTTAGGGAACAAATCACTTTATTTATTTCCTCTTCAGTGACTGTGACTAAGTTAAAACCCTCTCTTACAATATCAAAGCTACTACATTGTTCCCTAAGTTTAAAATGGTTTCCTAATTCCTGAACAGAATCAATAAAAAAAGAATTAAAAGCGGAGGCAATTTTTATGTCATCATCTATTATCTTGTTTCGGATTGTGAGCCGAATATCCTCAGTATAATGGTGAGCTCTCCCTATTAAATTATTAATACTTTTCCATATTTGGCTACTATTACCGTTAGCATCTTTCAAAAGTTTGAGAAAAAATTGTGACTTGGCCAATCTCATTTCATTAACCACTTTGTTTCTCAAGCCTTTGTAAACCAAAATGTCTGCATCTCTTTTAGTCTTGATGGACGTTTTTAAAGCGGCATCTCTACTCTTCATCAGTTTCCATAAATTTTCACTGAACCAAGGCAGATTGACCTTGTTTCTGTTTTTTCTCTTAGTTTTAACAGTGAATTTATCTCTGACAACATTAATTTTTGATGTAAATAACTGACAACTGTTCTCCAGGTTTTCAGAAGATAAAACATCTCCCCAATCCAAGTTATGTATCTCAGTATCAAATGTGTCCTGCTTACATTTAGGTATACAGAGAGCATTATTGCGGCAGGATGATGTATTATTCTTAAATCTATTTTTAGTTAATTTCCTTGCCACCAGAGTTAAATTGTGGTCAGATAAACCAGTGATAAGATTGTAACTTTTTGTTATCCTTTCTGGTTTACTACAAAAAAAAGATCAAGTTGTGTACTTGAGCGTTTTGTGATTCTAGTTGGGCCTTTTATCAGCTGTTCTAAATGGAATTTATCTGTAATTACTTTTAACTTTCTCCTCTTTAACTTGTCTTCCCAGTTAAGATTAAAATCCCCCATGAGAATAATTTCTTTATTATGGTCACATTCTTTAAGAATGTCAGTAAGTTCTGTATAAAATGAATCATTGGCAGTTGGGGGTCTATAGAGACCTATAATAATGAATGACATTTGCTGAGACAAGACGACTTTTAGTGCAACATACTCAAGGGAGACAGCTGGCTTAAAAAACATACGTTCGCATTTGATGGAGTCTTTTACATACATAAGTACCCCGCCCCCTTTCCCCACTGTCCTGTCTCGCCTAAAGCATTGAAAACCATTCATTGTAAATACATTGATGGGAGTAGATTGTTGAAGCCATGTTTCAGATATACACAAAAAGTCCAAGTTTGAATTCGCTAATAAATGAGTCAACTGTTCAGTTTTGGAGATGATACTTCGGATGTTTAGGTGACCACCCAAAAGCCCTCTTGGTTTCCGCTTCGGATGCCAAACAACCTTTGCGTGATTAACAGTTTGAAAAGTTTTATAAGCGATATGTTTTTTAGCAGCGGGATTGATGTATGTAACGTCATTAGGAGCAGAATTTTCAGGCTGACAACTCCCCGTTAGCACCGCCGTTGTACTGGCTAGCTTGTCAAAAACCAGGGACGAGGTGTCTACTTCAGTTAGGGGGATACTCAGTACGGGTATTCCACAAAAACTCACCACCTCGGGCGTCTTCGTCACAGTCGCCGCCGAAGAGTGCTTAGCATCACTGACCTGTGATGCACTCCGAGTGACCACCGGTCCCGGGTTGAGTTGTACGTCCCCGGATAGTAGCAGTAGAAGGAGTAGCATGCTGTGGACCTCCCGCACTGGTGATGTAAATCCTCGCTGTTTTTTATGGTTAAAATGATCAATTGAGGCACAACCATCACGTAGAACAGAAGAGTAGATGGCATAGAGTCCAGCCAGGTTGTAATGGTAGGATTTAGTCCGAATGATTGTGACACAGTTTGAGTGCAAAAGCCAGTGTTTCTCCCGTCCCAGTCACCAGTTCCGCTTGTGTCTTCCAAGACAGGTAGACTCGTAGTAGTGGAGAACCGACCGTAGTAAACAGCAACAAAGTTATAAACAGCACGTTGTAGATTTTCTGCCAAACCGCGGTTTTGTTGTGCGAAGGCAGGTGGCATTGTTTTCGTGCCGTCGCCATTTTCGTGCCGTTCGCTTGATGAGGAGTTGGACAAATTGGTGGCTCAAGGAATTTTTGCAAGCACTTCTTACCATTTGAATTGTCCTTTATCCCCTGGAAAAGAAAGATCACGAGATCTCTTTAATATTTCATTTGATTATCGTAGACTGTAAAGAAAATTCATTAGAGAGCAAATGGAGCAAAACAATTTGGTTATGCTTCCTTCTACTCAGATACTCACCTGAACAGACTCCAGTAATCTCAAAATGTACCTCCTCAGGAGTTTCAGAAGAGATCTCAATATCGTCTCAAACTTTGCTCAGGATATTTCTGCAATCAGACATTTCAGATAACTTCTATAGTTACCCCCAAACATAGGAAAGAAAATAAATGGAGATATCTTCAAACTCAGCAGTTTCTCTTTGAAAGAAATTAGATTAAACTGAGATTAAATTTTACACCATTAATTCTACAGATTTGCCAAAGTCTACAAAATCAAAAATCACATGAGTATGAACTCAAACATTTCTCATCAAAATCTTTCAAATGATCTGTGCTATGCTATCCAAATTCATTTTATACTCGTATTTTATGTCAACAATTATCTAATTTGTTTTCATTTCTCCTAGGAATTTTAAGGAGACAAAATTGATTATACTGTAAATGAAACAAAACTGACAACGTTATGCGTTATGGGCCTTGAAAGACCAATCAGAGTAATTTTCCCTATAGGATGCTCCTTCAGTTGTCCACGCAAACACACAACAGAGAAATATTTAATGTCTCAATGGTCTCTCCTTCACAGCAATGAGATAAAATGGGGAGCAAATTGATAAATAAAAAAAAACAATTAATAATCTCAGTTTTTGAAGTAATCTCAATATGAACTCAAACCTTTCTCGTCAAATTCATTCAAGACCGAATGATTTGTGTTATGCTATCCACATTCATTTTATACTTTCATTGTAAGTCAACACTTGTCTAAATTGTTATTTCTCCTAGGGAGCTTCAGGGAAACATTTGAGACTAAATTAATACTCAAATGATTTTTATGCGTTGTCAGCTATAAAAGACCAAACTTTGAGCAATTTTCCCAATGGGATAAACAGTCAAGTTGTCCACACCAAAACACAAACGAAATCTCATTAATATCTCAATTGTTTCTCCTTCACAGCAATGGAGTAAAACGGAGAGCAAATTGAGACACTGATGTAATTCACCTTTTTCTAAGAATAAACCCCCATTAATCTCACATAGAGTTCTCATATGTTTCAGATATGTCTCAAATAGTGCCAAGTTAGCAAATTTAAAACAAATGTCAGAAATTTCAATATGAACGTCATTTTTCAGTATGTCATGCTCTTCTTAGCAATGCCTTCAGGTCTACATTACCATTCCACACAAGACTACAGGTGTCAAGAGTTACTTTCCTCTGGTAATGTAGCGGTCTGTCAAAATGTGGGCAGGGAAGGTACAGTTCTTTATACCAGTTTTCTCTAATAATACATTGGCACTCTGCTTCTTTTTAATTTCCCCTCTTGTTAAATTGAAAGGGTTTTTTCCTGCCTCTCCAGCTGTCATCATGGCATTTATGTCTATGTTGGATTTCAATAGGTCGAAGCACTGTTTATCAGACGCTTCTTTTCCTAAAAGAGTTTCAGACTCACCACCACTCATGTGCCGTCCGCCCAAGGGAAGCTCAGGCAGTTCGTCAATAGGCCCATTATGCGACCTGTCAAGGAATATGACAAGGGCCCATGGCTCTCTCAGTTACTGTCTGGGTATTGAGAACCTCACAAGAAAATGCCACACGTTCCTACAAGAATTAAACCTTGTAGCGGTGCGCTATTTTTCTTATTGTGATAGCAAAAAGAGAGAGATCTCTCCAGAACCTCATTGGAGGTACACCGCCTCGGCATGCTTCTTCAACAAGGTTTTCCTGTGCTTTACCATAATGTCTCTAGAAATGTGGCCCTTTTCAGATAATATCTTAAAGCCTTGGTTATTTCCAAACATAGCATTTGTGCATCGCTATATATTAGCATGTAAAAACTAAAATGTGACAATTAAACAGCAATTTAACTAACAAATGCACATGCATACCCTTGTAAAAAGTGCTGATAAAAGCAATTATTATCACTATTGGCCATTGGCCGATTTAACATTAGTTAATGCACTGCGAACTAACATTAACTAACAATGAACAGCTGCATTTTTATTAACTAACATTAACATAGACTAAAAAATACAGTAACAAATCTATTGCTCATGGTTGGTTCATGTAAGATAAATAATGCATTAACTAATCTTAACAAATGAAACCTTATTGTAAAGTGTTCCCAGTATATTATTTTAAGTAGATGATTTCTATAATAAGTAAGCACTTTTTAAAGTATTTTTCACAAGGCTAAAACATATTGTTCAAGCTACTTCCATTTTCTTTGTTCAAAAATGTGACACCCTGCAATTGCTTTCAATGTAAGTGGTAAAATTACTGTCAATTTACCTTTTTATAACTCATCACATTGCAAAAAGGTAGTCAAAATTCGATTGTGCCAATGAAACAGCAATGTAACAAACTAATCATAGTATCAAAATGCTAAACTACTTGATTGTTTTGTAGCTACTTCATTATTTGTGCACCATTTAAATGTGATAAAGCCCAAAAGATAATGAAGTTTTATCTAAAACGGTTTGCTGCTACAGACAATTCTTTCTAGCCGGAGACTGATCCTGTTTGACCAAACAATGGAAGAAAGTTTGCCGCCAATAGAGACACAAGAATTTCTTACAACAGCGAAAGCTTTAAAAACAGCCATTGCACAGAAAAATAATATTTTACGATACCACACACTGAAATTATACACATTGAAACTAAAACTGGAAGATCTTCACGGCAAGCCGTCAAAATAAAATAAATGTTTGGTTTGAAGAAATGATCTTAAATTAAGCATTTCCTTCCCCATTAATGAATGTAAATCGTGATAAATATCGATATTGTATGATATTGAAAACATGATTGTGATATATCTGTGACAAATCTCTCTCTTCTTCAGCCTCCTGGGCTCCCCAGAGTTAGTACAGTTGTGCGGGAAGGACGATGTCGTTCATTAGCTAAACAGGGTCAATGCGGTTTCTATCCCTCCCACATGAAGAATCCACCAATTCAGCTACACTGCCAGTTCCCCGAGCAGCGGCTCACACAGCAGGTGTTTATGGGTAATTGCTGTGTTTGGCGCTTTAGATTGTTTGTGCTGATGATGGCGGTTCCTTCCCAGGCATGACTGTAATTTTAGGATAAACACTTTGCTACTATGCATACATTTAAACAGCAGAACAGCACTAGTCAGTGAGTATGCAGTCCAAGATGACGGTTTCAAACCCCCATTCAGGTGTCATTCACAATTTGATGGAAGAAACATCAAATTAAACGGATTTTCATATATAAATAGGACAAAACATGTAGATTTAAATGGGAAAGATGGCTTTTATCGCATCATATATGGAGTTAGGTTTGAGTTTAATCAGTTAAAAAAAGTTTAAACATGAACAGTTATGAGTCAGAAGAATAGTGCAAGGAATTATGGGATATGCACTCAAAGGGAATTGGATATTTAAAACCATCCTTGAACACACTTGTTACATGAATTTACTCTGAAAGGTTACTCAAAAATCTCCCAAATGTCACCTTCATGAACATAAAAAGCTTTTGTTCCTCCATTCCGTCCTACTCTTCTGTGGTTTTTGGAGGGCTTCATCTCATCTGATGACCTCCATCCAAGTGAAATCTACATTTTGCGGACGGAGTATGCCAAAATACTGAGGGTTAGAGTTGCATTAGACGGGCTCTCTACTCAATATTGAACAAATAAAGCATGGATATGAGAGATCTCAAAACCATCCATCCAGCTGTACTTGAATTAGTCTTCCAGCTGGGACAATCTGGCGTACGTGTGAGAGAGAGGCGAACACCTGAACGTATTAGAGGAGTTGTAAAGACACCTGGAACGAAACAAAAATAACTGTTCTACTTCCACCCTGCTATTTTTGATGTATTTTCACTGAATCCACAGGTGGGAACTGTTGCATGTAGCAAGTGTGATATTTTAAATTCTTCTCAGTGCTGCTGTTGCTGCTGCCAGCGGCCTTTAAATAAAAGAGCACAAGAAAGACTGCACAATAACAGGGTAAAAGTTTCACTGTTCACTGGGTTGGGTACAATCTTTAAAGGGGAACTTGGCAACTCTAACCATTTCTTCGCTGATTTTCACTTTTGTTGTCGCATGTTTTCTCATCAAGATCCCCCTACAGCTGTGGGGCGTATATATTTCACAACACTGTCAAAAAAAAACACTCACTTGTGCCACCCTCCTCCACCTTTCTACCGCTGCTCATGTGCATTTGTTATTATCGGAGCCAGCCAACTTTATCGTGTGGAGCTATGTCCCCCAAGGTGGGTAATATATCATACAGATTGAGAGGGGCGTGTGTGTTTATGTCGAATTGCCGTAAAGCAGTTCGTGTTTCTCGCTCGTTCTCGCTTTTTACGAGACTTATTATTTCCAACTTACCGGGACGTTAGTTTTCCGCCTGGGAACGCTAAGGGGAGCTGGGAAAGTCACAATTTTCACTGGAACAGGTTATTTAACCATCTAACTGATTTCTAAATGGTTTTTTTAAGTTAAAATAGTTGCCAAGTTCCCCTTTGAAATAAAAGCTATTTGAAGCACCTAAAATAAGCCTCCTCTTATTGGTTATCGGTTATTCATGTTACATTTTTTGTTTTTGAAGATTACTGTACTGGTTGTACTATATAGGTAAAATCGATTAAGAAAATAAAAACTATAAATAAATAGTGCATGTTTTAAGAATTAAAGGGATAGTTCACCCAAAAATGAAAGTTCTGTCATCATTTCCTCACCCTCAAGTTGTTCCAAACCTGTATGAATTTCTTTATTCTGCTGAACACAAAAGACATTTTGAAGAATTGACTTCCATAGTGTGGAGAAGACGAAGAAAAAAAAAAAAAAAACTATGGAAATCAATGGGTCCATCAACTGTTTGATTACCCATATTCTTCAAAATATATTTGTCATATACTGACGCTTTTGCCATTTCGTCTACATCGAACACACATGGCACCCTTTAGCATCAATATGAGACGCAAATAGATATGGGCCAGAAGTGCCTCCTAGCGGTCTAACCCTAACCCTACCCCAGACCATACCTGTCAACACTCCCGTTTTTCCCGGGTTTCTCCCGTTTTTTAGCCCTGTCTCCCGGACCCCTCCCGGTTTGTTATTTCTCCCGGGAAACTACCGTAATTTGCATGGCCCAAACTCCTTTATGAATAATCGGACCAATATGTTTCTCTAATGTTGACCAGTTGCCAGAACCGTTTCGGTACGAGGCTTCCGCTTCAGTACGCAAACCGAACGATTCCTTTGGCCTTTTTCCCTGCCGACAAAATCCGCGCTGGCGCGATCACCACAACGTTGCGCAACATCAAATGGCAAACGTAATGAAAGCAGAATGAAACTGCGCTACTCATTATATTGTGCATCTCTCTTTCAGATCAAACAGCACTGACGTGGAAACCAGAAGAAACATTGTGCCGTGAATGATCTAGTTAAAGGCTTTAAGCAACATTTCAGCAACATTCACCATGGATTTAATATAGTAACACTAACTGTAGCCATGAAAGTTTGGCTGGAGTAGTGAAATGCTTTCAAGTACTTCACACATCTTTTTCCAGCACTTCAAAACTAAACTATTATCTAAATATTATATATAAATATATGCCTATATTTAAATGTTATTTTTAATGTGATGACCTAAACATTATAATATTTGTTCATCCTTCAAAGATTACCCCCATTTATAAACCTGAACGTTTCAAGATGTAGAAAAACTGAAACTTATTTAAAAATATTTTTTAATATAACAATTATTTAATAATATTTAATATATTTTTAATAAATAGGAAATTTCTCTGGCATCACCCCCCCCAAAAAAAAAAAAATCTCCCGGATTTTGAAAACCAAATGTTGACAGCTATGCCCCAGACCTAAACCTACCCATATCTATCTGCGTCTCATATTGACGCTAAAGGGTGCCATGTGCGTTCGATGTAGACGAAATGGCAAAAGCGTCAGTATATGACGCCTTGGGATGAGAATGCGTTGGATAATCTAATCTAATTTAATTTACTAATCAATTGATCTATTATCAAAGAACTAGTGCTTTTCTAAAAGGTTCAGGTTGCAAGATGCTTTCAAACATATTTGAACATGTTTAGATTTACTGTAGTGAGACTACGTAGTTTCAAAGTTCTGATTTACTTCGGGCCAATATCATAGAAAATAATTTATTACAATTAAATATAATTTACCATTTAGTCTGCAGGAAAAGGCACCTTCTTTCCCTGCTCCATTTTTATTTGCGACTCAGAACAGATCATCCATAAATGCCCTACCTGTGAAGGAAGTTTCATTAGATTATTTATTTGTTTGTCTGTTAGAGGAAATGAGAAGAAATGGAACTGACCTTGCCAGCCAAAATGTTTCTCTTAATAGATAAGACCGGCTGGATATGCTGTCCCTGGGCTATTGTGTTTAATGAAAATGAAGACCCTCTGTACCCCGCAGAGGACTCTGCAGGTGCCAAGCTCTGATCTATTATTCTCAGACAGAGAGAAAGAAAGAAAATGGCACAAAGACTGAGGCAGACCACCGTTTTTCAGGCGTCGTATGAAATTTTCATCTGCTCTTTTCTTGAATTCCGTTTCCTGACGTGCAATCGTACCAGCATCGCTCTGAATGAAGCGTTCCGGCATCGGGCACTTACATTAATCTCCGTCTTGGATTGAATTTCACCAGCACTGATTCATTATCGAAGGTCCCGGTCAGGCCAGAGCCACGGCTGACACGAAACCGGCCCATAATGCTTAGGTTGCAATTGGATCGATCTGAAACAGCTATGGAAAGATCCACACATACCCAGCCGGTGACTGTGGCTGATAATCAGCCGCCCCCTGAAATTGAGAAACTGCAAGACGACCGAATGGAACAGAACCACATGGCTGTGGTTGTGAACACAAGAGTTCATGGAGACATGCTACAGTTCATACTGTACTTTAAGTTCACAAATGCATGTGCAAATATGGCTAATGCACTGAAAGTGTGCAATTAACGTACATTATTAGTTGTAAACATGTCAACGGTTTAACTAAAGTAGTTTTTAAATAACAAAATAAGCCGGTTTTGCTTTTTTGATATCTATGATTTCAATTGCCATTTTTTTTTAACGCCTGAATCAAACTTTATGCATGGACCGTATGTAAACACAAACATGTTTTTTTCACAGGTGTTATTATGGTGGATATCAGTACATTTTAAAGGACTGCTGCATTTATATTGCATTAAAATAATGCTAAAAACTTATCAAATAAATTTTTGTAAAAGCGCATAGGCCTAAACTGATTAACTGATGTGTGAGTTTGAGTTTATGCAGCTAGAAAGTTTGAGTCTTTACTTTTGCGTAAAGTTTGTTTCGGGGATAACAATTAATTAAAATAATTGTTTATAGTTTTAAAACCGTTTTTTTGTTGAGTTGTTAAATAAGTTAGTTTAATTAAAGCCTGAAAAAAACTTTACTAAACTTTGTATGTTTTTTTTTTTGGTAACACCTTATATTTTACAGTGTTCTTGTTACATATGTTACATGTACTAGCAATAACAGTAAATTATACATAATTACATGCAACTAACCCTCACCCAAATCCTATCCTAACCCTATGGTACATGTAGATAATTAATATTACTTAGTACTTAAATATATAATTGCACTGTAACAATGACACCTTAAAATAGTGTAAAACGTTTTTATGTTTGTAGTTCAAGTAAATGTCAACTGTATAAAGTCATTTGTGACCTTAATTTAATTTAACTAATTTAATTTAATTTAATTTATCATGTTTCTGTGTGTGTGTGTGTGTGTGTGTGTGTGTGTGTGTGTGTGTGTGTGTGTGTGTGTGTGTGTGTGTGTGTGTGTGTGTGTGTGTGTGTGTGTGTGTGTGTGTGTGTGTGTGTGTGTGTGTGTGTGTGTGTGTGGTGTGTGTGTGTGTGTGTGTGTGTGTGAATGAATCAATGAACGAACGCACAGATACACACTGTTACACATGAAATAAAAGACAACATTTCGTTGACTAGTTTTGGATAAAGTTTTTACTCTAAAATAGACATCAAGTAAGCTTTTGTTAGGAGTTTCTGCTCATATGTTAAATATATAGAATGTTTTGTCAATAAACTAATCAACTAAGATGTTATAGTGTTTGTTCCAATGCTATAAAAATAATGAATCCTCAACTTTGAAATATGTATGATCAAATTTAATTTAATTTAATTTAATTTAACTAAAGGTTTTCTCTGTTGTGATGTTCACAAAATGTACAGAAAAAGATGGGACAGTATTACCTCAGTCCTTGTCTGAACTCCACAGGCTTTGTTTTCTGTATGAGAGAACAGAGTAATGCAGTTACATGGCTGTTTTCTGACTCATGCAGTATCCTTACAGTCATTGGAAAGAAACGCATTACAAAAACGAAGAAAGAAAGTCCCATTATCGCTAAAACGAATAGTGTCAGCAGCACTTGTGAAATATTTGTTTTTCTTCTATATATCTGGTCTTTGTCTACATTATTCTGCAACATCTCAGTGGAAATCTCAGTGCAGTTCAGAAGTGTGCTTTATAAACGAAATCTCGTCAGCCGCAGCATCTTCCTCTGCGGTAGAGCCAATATTTGTTCTGAGATGTTTCTGCATGTCACTGGGCTGTGTAAGAAGATATCCAATAATGGCTGAGGAATGTTTCCCTTTCCCATGACTTTTATTACAAAACCTTGCTGTGAAGGAACCTGACCATGAACGTCCAATAGGGGAGCATAATTGACTCTTTACCACCATTGACAAAATTTTCCGTCATTTATGACACGCTTCCCCACCATTGACAGAATTTTCTGCCATTTATGATAACACTTCCCCACCATTGATGGAGTTTTCCATCTTTTATGACACGTTTCCCTGCCATTGACGAAATTTTCCGTCATTTATGACAACGGCAATTTTTTTTATCATTTATTACACCACGTTTCCCTGCCATTGATGTCATTTTCCATAAGTTATGACACAACGCTTCCCCGTCACTGATGTAATTTTCCATAATTTATGACACAAAGCTTCCCCGACATTGACGTAATTTTCTGCCATTTATGACACAATGCTTCCCTGCCATTGACAGAATTTTCTGTCATTTATGACACAAAGCTTTCCCGTCATTGATGTAATTTTACATGATTTATGACACAAAGCTTCACTGTCATTGACAGAATTTTTCGTCATTTATGACACTATACTTTCATGTTTTCACTGTTACATGGTATTACACATCTTCTGAAATAGTAAAGAATCTCCGGATCCCAAAACAAGCTAAGAAGCGGCAGAAACAAGCAATGGAAGCATTGCATAAGCACATGTAAGCTAACACGATCATTAAACATTAAATAGAATATAAATCAAAACTGCCAAATGTTACTGAATGAATTGTCAACCCATGAAAAGGTATAGGACTGTGCAGCTTTGGGGGTGTTGATGTACATGAGCTACTCCAATTCGGATTCAGAAAGATGATAAAAACAGATGATTTTCTCACCTTTTTGTTCACAATTTAGCTTTTTTTTTTAAGAATGCAAAAAAAAGAAAAGGATGCATGGCTAATAAAATGGCTCTATTCTTTCTTTTGAAAATTTGTAAGTTCAGATATTGATATGACAAAATATTTTGGGGGCCATAAAAGCTGTCAAAATGATCAAAAATGCTGCTACTGACTGGCAGGGAAAAAGTTAATCGCATATGGCGAGATTAAGACTTCCGCTTTAAACCAAACTTAAGTTGGAAATGTAGCCAAATAGTTGGCACACACATGGCACATTGACCTGTGGCGCTCGTACGGGAAATTTGAATTCAAGTCTGGCTTCGAAATTTGTGTTAAGTAGCATGACTCCTTTTTTTTGTTTAACCTTTCTTCTATTTAAATAGTCATTACAGAAGAAGAAACATCACAGGGATTACAAGAACTGAATTGAGAAATGTTGTGAGTAGAAATACAATTTGCACATTGGAACAAGTGCAATAACCACTATGCCTTGACTACAAATAAATTAAAATGCGCAAATGCATCTAATCCACAAACACGTTTAAAACTTTAATTGAATCTGTGATGTAGTGGTTAACAATTCAAAGTGCAAATTTAAATTCTGCTTGCAATATTAAGTCTATAGAGAACTTAAAACAGAATGAGTTAAAAATGTGTGCGTGCATGTGAAGACAGAACTGATCTTATATTGCAATAGAATAGCAAATAGTTTTTTCCAGAAACTATCCAGATATTCCAACAGAAGAACAAACTGTACGGTTTGTTTGGGGTGCTTTTTGAAGAGGGTATAAATCTCTTTCAGAGGTCTTTTTCAAGTAGATAATGCTATGATGCAATATCCTCACACTTTCTCTCTCACACACACACAGACACTATTCTAATACTTTTTCACTGTGAAGTTCCCGAGCACTAGAAATCCTGAATTTTATGAGGGCCACACACTTAATCAGGAGAATTATACACTTAATATGCATATAGTATTGTGTGATAAATCACATTTCCTGAAGAACATGAGTGGAACATAGCTGTGTCCGAAATAGAATACTTCCATTCTATATTTTATGCAGAAAAAATGTCTTGGTTACGTATGTAACCCTCGTTGCCTGAAGGAGGGAACAGAGACGTAGTCGACTGATTGGGATCACGCTTCGGGAGACTGTCATCTTAGAGTACTGTTAAAACTAGCCAATGCACATTGGCGTGAGTGAAACGCATCACACACTCCGTCCCCGCTGTGCGGGTATAAATACGGAAGTATGAACGCACTAGTTGTTTTTCGCTGAGGAGCTGAGTGTAACTCAGAGTCAGTGGTGGTCCAGCAATAGCGGGAACAGGACTGCGCCTCCTTTAGGGAACGAGGGTTACATACGTAAACGAGAAGTTCCCTTTCAGTCGCTCACGTTCAACGTAGTTGACTGATTGGGATCCCAATTAAAACGCCACTAGTGCTGCCACCTTCCAGAGCCTAGACAAAAGCCTTCGGATCCCCCCCGCATTATTTGAGGCGGAGATGGGACAGGGCTTAGGCCAGGGAAGTCACTGCTGTTCCACAAGACCACTGGGAAAGCGTTCTCTTACGTTGGAAAGGAATACGCTGCAGAAGCCACATCCTGTCCGAAGGGAGGGAACATGTGGAAAATACACATATGGACTGGGAAGATGACTGGGCAGTACAACATATGGAATGTCACTGAGGTGGCTCCAGCCTATGACAGGGGGGAGACTCAAGCGGACAGTGACGACAGAGGGAAGACACAGGCTCTCAGCAGGGAGCCGTACCGTGGATGAATACACATATGGGATTGCCGTAAGGATCACAACATTTGGACCCAGCCTAACACAGGTTCCACCGGTGCACACGAGTGATAGGCCTGGCTTTGGGCATTCCATCACGTACGTTGCAGAAGGGTATGAAGGAACTCGACAGGGTTCAGCTGATAAGGGGAACTCTACTGGAGCAAGAATTGCGCACACATCCAGTCCATAGGAGGGAAATGGCGCAGCAAGCTGACACTTCGAACCGAGCTTACAGTGAAACTGGCTTCATGTGAAGGGAGCCCATGGGAAGCAGCGGTTCCACACATAGGCTAATTCCCTTTCAGTCGTTCATGTTCAACGTAGTCAATATGTCGACTGATTGGGATCAGACTTAGGGAGCCTGTCATCTTCGAGTACTATTAAAATGAGCAAATGCACATTGGCGTGCATGAAATGCATCACACACTCCGCCCTAGCGCTTCGGAGCCGATCGGTCTTCATGTCGATGTCTATGAAGAGTTTTGTTATATTACAACGAGCGAGTGTGTCTGTGTTCTTCTGGAAGAGTCGCAAGAACCCCGAGTGCTGGTGGTTCTACAGTGCGAGTGTAGCGGTGAGCGCAAGCTTCTGAGCTCTTAACTGCTGTTCTAGAAGCATATTTTTTGTGATGGTTGGTTAGAGAGCAAAGAAGTGAGTGTTTCACTGTTTCAGTTCACTCTTCAGTGTTGTCAGTCATTCCCCTGTGTGCTCCGGCACTGTTGACGGGTCCCATTTTCTGAAAGGGCAACACGTCAGTCCATCTGTGCGTTTCTGGATGCGGTCGTTCCCTGTCCTCCACAGGAATCATCCACCGTGTCCCGAACAGTCTCGGTTGGATGATTGGTTTCCCGGAGCAGACCGCGCTGGTTCTCAGCTCGCCGCCCCAGTGCCTTTCTTTCCCAAAGTACATGGAGAACTTACCTGAGTAGGTTATGGCCTAAATAGCTACTCCCCCCTCACTACACTGTAAAAAATGTCCCCGTTAATTTACAGTAAATTACAGGCAGCTAGATTTACCTGTAGAATGCTGTAATTTTACAGTGGACCTGCTGTAATCTGAAACAACAGTTTATTACTGTAAAAATTTCCCCGTTAATTTACAGTAAACTACTGGCAGCTAGATTTACCTGTAGAATGCTGTAATCTGAAACAACAGTTTATTACTGTAAAAAATACTACAGTACTGTGCTGTAGAAAATATAGGCTGCACACAGTATAATACTGTCAGGTGTTCAGCTGCCATTATATTGTTATATTAGTGTCCCTGCTGTAATCTTCATAAACTGTGTATTACTCATAGACTGTAAAAAAAAAGGTCTTACTATAAAGTATATTAAAGTACTCTAAAATGTGATCTTTACATTGTAAGACTACTAGAATCTGACAATTAAAAAATTAGCATTTTAAAATAAAAAAACACTGAAAATTGCTTGCAAACAAATGGCTCAAACAAAAGATGACCTTAAAACATGCTTTTATTAAAGCTAATAAGATATCAAATCTTCAATGAATTACATAGTTGCACAGCACAATGCTCTGACTTCACCTGATTAAATAAAGCCCCACTCAAAGTCTATGAGGTTTTTTAAGAGGGTGGCCACATGCAAATTCACAGTGGTTGCCTTTCTCTGGACAAGCTTCCCCGTCTTCTTGGACACCATCTTTGTCTGGCTAGCTTTTGTTCCTCTCTCGGGGTTCACACCAACAAAGCATCTACAATGTAATTACAGAGAAATATAATGCAGTATATTAGGTGAGATAAGTAAAGATTAATTGCACTTTAGACATACAAAAACCCATTGCATTCACAATATAAATATTCTAGGTTGTTGCCATTATGGCAGTATTCGCATCATGTTTAGTTTTTGATCTGAGGCATTTGGACACCTGAGTATTTCAGAGTAATGTAGACAGCATTATATAACTTTGTCAGTAGTGTTTAAAGGGATAGTTTACCCAAAAATGAAAATGTTGTCATCAAAAAGAAAGAGAAATAGTTTATTTATATTGTTGAACACAAAATAAGTGTTCAATAGAAGAAAAAGACAACACAACAGCCAATCAAAATAAGAGGCCAACAGCATTTGTTAACAGGAAGGTTTTGTCCTAGAGTGTGGAATTTGAGTGTTGCATGTTTACGTGCGAGCTTTGTCAGGGTGATCACTGTTGTAATCACTGTTGTAATTTACTTCCGCGATGTTTATGCGCTTGCGCTGTTTTGTCCACCATTTGTCGACGTGAAAGAATTACTCTCTCTATTCAAAACATGCAGCATGACGATACATTTGGCCTGAACCCAGTGCTACATTTGAATGCATGTGTTAATTTAGGGTTAGGGTTTAGGGTATAAAGTCAATATAGGAACAAGAGAAATTAACCAATTTAACTTTCCTGAACAGAGCTGATAAGAGGGACTAAATGTCCAAACAACATTTAGGACTAGCAGAGGATTTACCTTTGAACAAACTCCAATGTCCTTCTTGGTACAAGGCCAGTGATGAAGGTCTGCTGGATGCCTTCACAGATGACGTTGTTTTCCACACTGATCATCCAACCTCCTCAGTGACTTCTTCACCAGCAACTGATTCAGACAACAAATATAGTTTAGTTAATGTCCCGAAACAGTATTAAATATGGGTATGAGTGCCCTATCCATGCATTTTCAAGGTACTGGCTAAAACACACAATATTAAATTGTGCAGTATATTTTGTCTCTATTTACACAGAGTATCATAAGATATACTGCTGCAAATCAATACTTTCCCAATGACCTGGGAAGGCTAAAACAACAATAAGTTACACCTAAGAGCACAACAAAACAAGTTAAAGGGTTAGTTCACCCAAAAATTGAAATTATCCCATACTTTACTGATCCTCAAGCCGTCCTAGGTCTATATGACTTTCTTCTTTCAGCCAAACACAATCTGTGTTAAAACAATATATAGATATTTTTTAAATTCTGATTGTGTTTGGCTGAGAGAAGAAAGTCATATAGACCTAGGACGGCTTGAGAATGAGTAAAGTATGGGATAATTTCAATTTTTGGGTGAACTAACCCTTTAATGAGATTAATACAGAAAAAAGAATAGTAAAAGTGTTGCATAAAACAGAGGCAGACAGTTAACTTACAGGCTAACTGTTAGCCTCATTGATTTAGTGCACATTTCAATAAACCCTAAAACAAATGGCAAAATAAAGCCCAATCCCTGACGTAGATTTGGTAATCAAGTCAATATCAGGGTAACACTTTTATCAGTTTGTGACTTACCTTGATAAATTGACGAAGAGAAAAGCTGAATGCAGGTGAAAGCTCCGTTCACTGATCTGTGCTGGCAGGGTCACAGTCGGAGAGAAAATCGTCTTTCTGAATTTAATTGTCTTCTTACTCGTCCTTCTCACATAATACAATATTGAAGTAATGTAGTTAAACCTTTAATGTAATGTTAATCCTTTTTTACTGCACCGCACGCCTGTTGATGGGAATCGATGAGTCGTAATTTTCCAATCGAGTTTGTGAGCGGGCTAGCACGTGACTAACGTTAGACTAAAAAAATACTGTATTATCCCGTAAAACTGAACAGTAGCTTGCCGTTATTATTTTGCTTGTAAAATTCAGCGTCATTTACAGTATTCAACTGTATTTGTGAATAACGGTAAATTACTGTTCAAAATTTCCCGTATTTTTACAGGATTTTTTTACAGTGTATGCTTGCGGAGGAGCGATAGTGGGTTACGAGGCTATCCCTCCAGTCGAAGGGTCTGTCGCGACATTTTTGTGCATTTTTAAAAAACAAACAAACAAAAACATTCTGAATCAACTAACTGTGGGGTGTGTTCACAGTATTCACTTTGAATATTTGTTAGACAAAGCCTTATTTTGAAATTCTTATTCAGCTTCCTGCGGACGAGGCCAATTCATTTCCAATTATAACTCACAAACTAAAAAATGGCCAATTCTTCAATTCTGAACTTTCCAATCCTGGTTGCTAGGAATTTCTGGGTAGTTATAATAAGAGCTCACCCTTAAGTCTCTATGATATAGAGACTCCATCAATGGTATGTCTATGGGATTTCTGCGCCTGTACCGAGTGCTAGATTTAGCTTTATTATAACAATCTTGAGTCTTAAATTACTTCAAAATTGCTCTACAGCCAGCTGTCACTTGGTAGGTGGTCTGCACCATACGGTGTGATCATACACCTTTCACAAACACATGGACTGCCATTCTAACTCAAATCTAAAGCTAAAAAGAAAAATCATGGTTCGGATTTAGGATTGGGTCTGGGAGTTTATCTACAGCGAATACAGATCTGACAGCCAACACGTCTAACAGGAGTTTCAAAATGCTGAGCACACAAGAGTTTATCATCTTATGCCATGTAAGCGTAGAATAACTGCCCAAATTATCCCCATGTTATTCATTTACACTACATAAACTGCACTGCGACGGCCTCCTGGCTAGGTTCTGCATGTTTAAAGAATGAATTTGAATTTTAGTCATCTTTTCATTTTTTTCCCCCCTGTACTGTTTTGCCGAGGGGTGCACATGGCCTCCGCTATACCTCCTGCTAGGTGCATAATGTAGCTTATTTTGCACCACTGTGATGCTAAAGCAAACAATGGATGAAAAAAGTGCATAATTAGTTTTATTTACACCATCTGATCGATGTGTCCCGAACTCCCAAGATCCATCTCGTCAGTCTGCCTCAAATTTACGAATCTGTCCTGTTAATTGATTAATTCAGATCCTTCGATTAGATGTCTACTCTTCTTTGGACTGAGATGCAGAACAGATCGAATAATTCAAGCATGATGTTTTGTATTACTGTAGACACAGATGTGGCATTAAAGAAATGTTTCACGGAAAAATGAAAATGCTGTAATCATTTAGACCTTAATTTCCTACCAAACCCGTATTGGTTTCTTTCGTCTGTGGGAAACAAAAGAAGATGGTTTGAAGAATGTTCATGCTGCTCTTTTACTGGTCACCAAGCCATGTCAAGCTCCAAAAATGACAAAATAGCACCATAAATGCATTGTAAAATTAATCCAAAACCTACAAAATGGAAAGCTGAAAATCTTTTCCTAGTTATCCATAGTTCAAGTCAAAATACTACATTGTTACAAAACACAAGTAGTGTCTGGAATCATTGTCAAGGTAATGCGAAGGATTTTCTATAACGACTTAAATGTCATTTGTTCGTGACATAAACTCATTGTACGACTTCATAACATCACATGGACACATTTATCGTATTTTAGGCATGGCCATAGCTACCACGGTGAAACATAAACATCGATTACGTTATATTAGATTATAACGTTATGTTAGAACATTACGTAATGTTACATAAACGTTAAATTAGATGTGTATTGTTTAATGGTTGATTTGTTACTACTTATATTTGGTCCTCTCTAATCCTAACACATGTTACATTCTAGCTTTTAAGGGCCTTTCTAACAGGATGCACTCACATGTCCGTCTAGAATAATTTGTATATGTAAATATCTGCTAGAGGGCCGTCTTTGACCATTAGAAAGCAACTTACTGGTCTTTCAGTGTCTCTCGAAATCAAAGTGATGTATTTAAAACATTACGTCAAGCTGAAACAGTTGTCGATCTATGAAAAAATATTTAGCATTTTGTGTGATACCATTGCCTTCTGTTTAGCTTTTTAGAAATGCAAGAAAGCATAATTTGGGTGTTTTTTTGTATTGTTGCTCTTTTTGGGAACAAAAATCATCAATCATCTCTCAGCATTCAGGAAGACGTGCCATTTTTCCTTTAGACAATTAGACAATGATTTGTCCTTTCCAATAACAAATCTCTTATTAATTTTCACACCACAGGAGAACCCGACTGAAGCTAAAGCATTCCAGTTTAAACTGCCTCCATTGTTACGCCTGGGAATGAAACCATTTGTAATGATGACGCAAGTAATTTATGGAAAGTAATTTTTAATGCATTTATCGCTTATGAGCTCTGAGTATATAATTTTCTCCTTTTAAAAGCCTGCAGGGTATGAAGTCAGCATTCGTTCTCTAAACTGCAGCGGTAATTGAGGCACGAGTTCATTGAAGGGAAAAAAGGCATCTACGTTTTCCACACCTTTCCTGAGCGAATGGTGATTGGTGGACATGTGGCGTATTGCAATTTAAGGGGCATTCTGAGGGAGCAGGTTTTTATCCCAGTAGTTTCATTTTCTCGGAGTTGAAGTAGAGTCCAGTTGCCGGTCTATATTCAAAGGAGACATGCTGGTGTTGAGCTTTATTTTGAGGGTTATTGCGTCCTGCTTACCTGCGGTTCTCAGTGGGTCCGTCATCTTTTCTGATTGCTCTGCTTCTGACAATGAGAGCCTTAAGTTTCCTCACGCTGAGAAAATACATATCAGTCCAAACTATCAAACAAAACCAGACCAGACCTTTTCTCGGTTGCCAGCCGTTCCACTTTCCTCTCATTTTAGTGCCTCAAAAGCCATCCTGATCATCTCAGTGTGGGACATTCTGGCAAGTAAAAAAAAAAAAAAACTTTCAATTTACTTTTGCATGATTCAATCAGTTCTTATTGTATACTAAATCTACAACAAAACCCTTTTTGTTCACTGAAACAAAAAAATATTCACAAAATGGTTGAAAAAAAAAATACTCAGTTGATGACTTTTGTCTTGTTTTCCAATAAAACATCCATAAATCAAGCGTAATTTTCCTTGTGTAACATATAAAGCCTTTATATATTAAAAATAGATGTGTAATCTAATGTATACAAACACATTTTGTTATCATTAAAATTATGATAATTTTTTTTGTTTGCATTTGTGACCAATTCTCACAAAAGTGTCAAGTTTAGACTTTTGTAGTGTTCTAAAGGATGCAGGTCAATTAAAGTGGCAGTAAGCGATTTCTGAGAAACACTGTTGATATTTGTCAACTCAAACTAATTGGAATAATGGAGCACTATTTAGAGTCATGCAGTAGTGAATATATACTTGCCTGAATAGTGGGTGGGATTTGGGAGCTCTTCTTACAGACATTGACATGTCGACATTGACACCATTATCTTTTAGGTCTTCCTGGGTCATGTATGATGTGGTGTACACGAGGAACGAGTCCCAAACTTGTCCCACATAACGCCAAAGGATTGCAACACTTGCACGCCCAGTTCATAGCGCCACTTGTTTACAAAATGGAAGGAATATGACATAGTTTTGTAATGACATCATCCTTCAAGCTGGTACCCGCGAGCAGGATGTACAACTGGAACAGTCTACGGGGTCCGCCGTGAATGATGTCTACCCCAAACAGGACACTTTGGGGAAGTCTGCGTATTGATCAAAAGCCGTGCTTAAAATAGGGACAGCATGGAAAACACGTTAAGCTGGTTTTAGAATCACACGTGTTGACAGTTTCGTGATCAGCAGCTGTACGACTCTCCAATTTCGTGGCTCGGTACTTTAAAATTAATTAGTCTCAACTGGTATTTAATTAGTAATTGATCTGCAACCTATTTTGCTCAGTTGAAAACCAGCAGCTCATATACTCCTACAGGCCTGCGCTAAAAATGGGCCCTTTATGTAGAAAGAACTGCTGTTTCCTTAGGCGGTTGAATTTACGGTAATTACCTCAGAATAATGTAATTGCCCACGTATTTAGCAGACGTGAATGTGCAATGAACAAAGAGCGCAGGCTTCAGTTCAGAGCAGTTTTATGTAGAGTGGCTCTGACGGGCCGCCTTCCAGCTGTATTGCACAACCTATAAATCTTCCTGCGACATTGCTTTCCCCCTCTAGAACCAGTTAATTAGAATCTTTTCAATAAATTAACGAACTTGAGGCACCTGGCATATAAAAAATCCAGAGAAATGGAGCTCAAAAGTGTTAAGAGCTCCTGGGAAATCGGATTCGTTCGCAACAATTAGTCACCAATTGACACGACGACCACCAGTCAGACCCACGGCGATGCGGCGCTCACTAGATAAGGCTGCGTTTGTTAAACATTTTGACCCAGATCCAAAAAAACAGCATTGCTCTATGTATTTGGGTACAAAATAAAACTTTCCTGCTTTGACAGTGTATTTCATAATGCATAATTAATCACACACCGCTCAATTATTTACCACAATGCGGCGGTTCTGCGCTTTTCCCCAGCGTTGAGGGATCAGCTGTGTATACATTTGTCTAGTCTATGGATCCCTGTTTGGCTTCTGCCGACGTGGTTATAATCACCCGTTCATCTGAGAGAGAAAGGCCTGGAAGTCATGATAAAATAGTGTGTTCCATATTGTGATAACGGAATTGAAACCATGTTGGAAAGCCTTTTTGTCCTTGTGCAATCTTTCACTCGCTTGATATCATCTTGTTTTTTGGTGGGTTAACCTAGTAAATAAAATTAATAGTTAAAAAAAGTTAATTTGATGACTAAATTGATTAACTAAAATGCTTTGATAGCAGGTTAAACATGCAGAAAATGTATGTCTTCATAATATATAATATTAAAATCAGCTAATAATACTATTAATAAACAACTACTAACTATAGTTATCATCAACATTATGAATGTATTAGGTATACATTATACCATAGTGCCCTTTTAATAATATAATTAAATTAAATTTAAAAAAAAATTTTTTGGCAAAATAAAATAAAACCGACACAAAGTAAAACAAAATAAAACAAAATGGAGTGGTTTTAAAAAATCGAATAATTAACTAATACATAAATTTGAATGAATAAGACGTGACGGCTGATTAAATTTAAAGGAGAATTTTTGGCAAAAGAAAAAGAAAGACCGACACAAAAACAAACAAAATAAATGGAAAAACTAAAACAAATTAGAGAGGTTTTAAAAAACAAATTTGAAAGGACATTTTTTTGCAAAAAAACAAAAAATGGACCCAACAAAAATGTGTTCGCTGAAACAAAATAAAACAAAAGGAAAAACGTATCTAAACAAAACAGAGTGGATGCATAAATACATACATATATTTTGGTAGATTTATGGTTAAAACATGCTTTTTATTCTTTACCAGGAGTGTCTAGAGATTATAGAAACCAAATATAGTGAATAAGTTGAAACTGAGGAGGGAACTGGTGGGAAATGTTAAAGAAGAAATGGAAATCTGTGTGACCTCAAAAGGATTAACAGGCCAGAGAAATTAAGAGTTTAGAAGAGAGCTTTTTTTCTACTTGTTCACTCTCCAACTTCAGCTATCACACACCTCTTTTCAAATTCAAGGCTGTCATCTGAGAGAAGGTGACTCACTGTAAGAAGCCAAAATCTTCAAGTTGACTTACTTTTATCTCATTTGACCTTTCAGTGTTCAGCTTTGTATTAAAACCACTCTGTGTTCACTGAACCCAGGGGATCTTCAGATAGTTCACACAAAAAGGAAAATGCTGTAATCATTTACTCACCCTCATGTCGATCCAAACCTCTATGACTTTCTTCTGTGGGACACAAAATAGAATTTTGAGGAATGTTATAGTGCATTTAAAAAAAACTCCACCTTTCCAAGAAACGTCAAAATCTAATGCAACCATTTAACAGTCTGTTGCAGCATTATTAAGGTCTCAACACGGGTCTTGGGAACTGGAGTGCCGATGTTCATTTACTCGCCATTTAGCAGATGCTTTTCATCCAAAGTGACTCGCGCGATACACTAATTGCTGGGAGAAGCAGTCCCGCAGGAGCAACCTTGGGTTAAGTGCCTTGCTCAAGAGCCCAATGGTGATGGAGCACAGCAATGATCTCACTGACTCTTGGGTTTTAAGGGTCCCCTGCTACATGGAACTGAACTTACAACCTTCACATCAGCAGCCAAGATCCTTAACCATCACCAATTTGCTCACTCTGATGTTCGTGCAAGCACGCATGTGCTGAAAACAAGGCAACTAGTGGCGATTACTTACAGCATAATATAAAATAGATTGGTTGTACACCGATAAATGTTGTAAAAAAAGTCGGGTACACACTACACATGGTACAATTTGGCGGTCTGAGAAAAGATTTGTGAATCCTAAAAAATGTCCTCTGATCCTAGGCCAAAATCTGAAGTCTTTGATCGCTAGTTTGATCCATTTTACCTCAGATGAAATTCTGTCAGTTAGAAGTTATGAGGAGCATTCCTGCAGTCAAATGACGTCAAATCAAAAACAAATAGGAGCGCAGAACCTGATGATGGAATTAGTACAACAAAACAACACTTGCTCCACAAACATCGTTTTAGCTTTTTCTCTTTTCAGGACAAGCCATGAACAAAATTAAGGCTAGAGACTGATCAAACGTGTCACGGATTGATGTAAAACTCAGATTTTAATGAATCTTGAGTGTCGTGAAGTCTGAAGATGACTGACATCCCACATTGAGACATGACAGGATCATGTTCGTACAGTCTAACTACTATAAATCGTACAGTGTGCACTTGGCTTAAAGGGATAATTCACCCAAAAAATGAAAATTCTGTCATTATTTACTTAGCCTCACGTTTTTCCAAACCTGTATGAATTTCTTTCTTCTGCTGAACACAAAAGATGATACTTTTAAGAATATTGATAACCAGACAGTTTATGGACCCCATTGACTTCCATAGTACGAAAAAAATATATACTATGGAAGTCAATGGAATAAACAGAATTTTCTAATTTAAAATAATGTTCCAATAAAACAAAATAATATAAGTTCTGAGCTTGGTCAATAATTTCAAGTCAAGTAATACAAGCAATTCCGCTTTATAGTAGTTTGATGAAGCAGATTGACATTTTCAATTCCACACACTTGAAAAGAACAAACCCTCACGGTTTTGATCTCCTAATGACCGTGGCGTACCTCACAATGTGTCACATTTATTATTGAAGACGTGCAGTTTTGCCCTTTAAGACATCTCGTAATGACTGGCTACATGCAATTAGACCTGGATATGAAAGAAAGCTCCAGTTTGCGTGTGCGTGGACATCTAATTGTCAGGGACTATTTCACAGCTACATGCTTCAGCACCCAAGGGCTACTTTAAGGTCACGGGGATGGCAGCGATCTGACAGGAAAGTTCTGCGAGACGCCTGAGATTGGTAAACCCCTCCAGTCGGGAGAGATTTCAAAACAACCGTTTTATTTTTTTTCCTGCGGTATCATTCTTAGAGATTACACCACACCGCACACACACTATCTCACAGTTGCTGAAGGACAATATGGGATGAGACTAGGGTCAAAGAGACGAAAAAGAAGATGAAGGGCAGAGATTGGTGTGATAGGTGTCACGCTGAAGTGTGAGGTGTGTAAGTGTGCGTGTTGTGTATATGTGTGTGCGACGCTCTGAAAAATGTCCTAGTGGACGGTGCGGATTGATAGAAATTGAGATATTCTGTCTGACACCTTCACTAACAACTCAAAGTCGAGGCCAAGACATACACAACTTTTATAAGTCCATCTGGGATTTGAAAAACACTCTAGAAAATGAATCGCTCTCTTGAACTTGTGCACAACAATATTTAGCATAACATATGTGATGCAACCATATTTCCCTTTATGGTTTTAAACAATATGTTGGTTTGCAGGGCAAGCATGTTTTTTTAAGTCAACATGATAAACATAAATATGAACTGAGGGGATATGGGGGAATCAGACAAAGGTATAATAAGACAACCCGATCTCACGACCAATTCGTACGAATTTGTACGAGTGGCTAATTCGTAACAATTCATACGACCTGACTCGTACGAATTTGTCCGAATTTGTAGGATTTTTGCTAAATCGTACATATTTTACGAATTCCAAATTCGTATGAATTCATACGAATGACCTACCCCTGACCCCACCCCTAAACCTACCCATCACGTGGGTTTAGACAAATCGTACGAATCCGTACGAGTGAGTTCGTATGAATTGTTACGAATTAGCGACCTTTTAATCATTCGTACAAATTCGTACGAATTGGTCGTGAGATAGCGTTGAATAAGACTGTGTACTTAAAAGGATATATTTTACCCTAAAAATGGAAATTAAGTCATAATTTACTCACCGTTCTAATGCAGTATGCCCTTCTTTCTTTTATGGACCACAAAAGGAGAAATAAAATAAAAAAATCCTCGTGTTCATCTATAAAAAGGCAGTGATTAACGACCAACATCACGCTTTTTAAAAAAAGACGCAAAAGTAACACAAAATGATCCCATGCGACACGTGTCATATGTTGGTGTTTTGGGGGTGTACGATAGGTCACGTTTTTGTTCATGATGGGAATATTCTGTGATACTTTGTGTCTTTCTTTTAAATGCTTCCAGTGGCCAAGCAACTTCAGAAAACTTGCACGCAATTTAGGATTTTAAAACCGTACAATCCCTTTGAACGAACGATACTTCATTTACATTTATGCATTTGGCAGACGCTTTTATCCAATGCGACTTACATTGTATTTCAAGGTACACATTTACATTCTTATCAGTTCTTGCTTTCCTTGGGAATCAAACCATGACCTTGGCGTTGCAAGCTCCAACGCTCTACTGTTTGAGCTACAGGAAAGCTTCCCCCCCAAAAAAAAAACACCAGACTAAGGGTGTACTCACACTAGGCACGGTTGCCATGAACCGGGCCCGAGTACGATTGTCCCCCCTCCCCACTCCCCCTCTGGCCTGTACTCACACAGAGGGTTTCAGCATTCGTGCCGGAGCACGCTTACGTCATTATGGTGCGACGGTTTCGGGATAAACAAGAAGAGCGGCGCTCTCAAAACACAATGGATTCCATGGCTGTTCCGTGCTCCAGCACGGTTAGCGCTCACACTGCATGCGAACCGCGCCCGAGTCCAACTGAACCGTGCTCTGGCCCACCTCTTCCAAGCGGGCCAGGGTCGTCTAATCGAGCCGCGCCCGGGCACGGTTCGCAGCACTCACACTAGTCAAACGAACCGCGCTTTGATGGTCAAACTCACTCGGGCACGGTTCAAACTGCTAGTGTGAGTACACCCTAAGATCTACCGAGACCAAACAACAACAACACTGTAGAAAATATTTATTATCTGCATACTGCTGAGTCTCTGTATTGCCAAAACTTATTAAACATCAACAATTGTTGTTTTGGCTGGAAATCAAGAGCCGCTTGAAGTAAATTTAAAATAAATGAGCTTCTCTTGATTCACAGCCAAAACAACACTCCGATCAGAGACGTTTAGATGTCTGAAACATCTTCCCACCCACCATCACACACACACACACAACACACACACACACGGGGAGAAACTCATCTTCACATTAGCAATGTGAGTCATCATCAAGCTCTCTCTTACCCCGCCAGGGTTTGATTAGGTGAGATTGAAGAAATTGCAGGGGCAGATTGCCCAGTAATGGCTTTGTGAAATGTGAGTTGAGATTCATCCTCATCTTCATCGTTCTCTGTCTGGCCTCTACATCCTTTCTACTCTCACTGACGCTCTAAATACTTTTGATGAATCCATCTTGGTCTGGAACTGATGGGTTCTTTAGAGCAGGTGGTTTTTGCTTGCTGGTCCTACCAGTAATTGTAGCTCGCGCCCAATAAATGTGTCTGATTTGGGGAGCGTTACGGTAGAAGACGTATGAACAAACATGCAATACATCACAAGGCGGTCCGTGGAGATCTCTGTGTAATGAAGGGTAGAGAGGCTATGCTGCACGGTAATAGCTTCAAGCAATGAGAGACTGAAATGTGTGTGTGTGTAGAAGTATGGAATGTGTTCGTGATATGTTAGCTACTCTCATGGCAGTCAGACGCTCGATATGTTGAGTGGTTAGCTATATTTGAGACGCCAGGGGTGCGGGTCTGTGGCAGATAGTCTTCCAGCATTTGACGCCAACCCTACGCTGTGGGTGGTAGAAGAGGAAGCGTGTCTGTCCACTTCTATATCGATTTGTGTGCATTTCATTCTCTGGTTGTAGTTCAGTACAGAGATGGTAATAGCATGGTTCTTTAATATAACATGGCATTTGCATTATACTTTAAGGTAATCCACAGAACACCAAAAACAAGAAAGGTACCCCATAAAATCATTTTAAACATTTGCTAATTCGTTTAAAATCAATATGCGGTTATAACCTAATATTAATTGAGAGACTAAAGGGATTTTTTTTTACTAGGGATGCTCTTATCAGCCGATAATTACATTCTATGACTCGACACTAAATTTGGCCGATCTCATGAACCGATCCCAATTTGATGACTTAAACCCGTAAAAAGTTTCCGTATACATGGTTTTGAGCCAAGTTCTGCTTTGTAACTTCACCAAACATTAGTAAACCATAGTAAATTGCACCTCTTTATTTAGAGCAGGTTCAAACAGGTTCAAAACCCACACACAACATAACATTGACATGCTACTTGGCTAAAGCTATGACTTCCGGCATCTGATCGCGTCACAAACTTGACGCAGTGTTTTCCAACATAATTTGAAAGTTCAACCAATGGAACTGGATCTCGGGTAATAGTATCGAGACACTGTTTTACAGCTGAAGAGCACTTGGATTGGAGCACAGGTCTTGATTTACCATATGCCATAGAATTAGAGAGCACAGCTGAAACAGCGCTGGAAGATCATCAATCATAAATAAGGATCTTAATACTCCTTACTTATTCTGTGTAATTATAAATATTTATATGCTTTGTGGCATTTACACATGTAAGTAGTTCTTATGTTCAGTAAAACACTGAGATCACTTGTTTGGAGAGGTTTTTGGACTGTTGATAAAAGGGCTACCTTGGTTCCAAATGCCATAACTTTTGATTGCTTTGATATATCAACACAAAATTTGGCCCAGATGCAGTTGACATGATTATGTCCAAACTTGATCTTATGAGCTTCCATATATACTTTCTAAATAGTCATCATGTCAATCATCAATAATAACAAAATAAATATATAAATTGCATCATTTTTTCTAGGGTTTTCTCAGCAGTGATGTAACATAAGAACCTAGTCCAAACATGATCAAAATCTTTTTTTTATGTGAAAGGTTTTCTATCAAATGAGACCATTCACTTGTTCATTTTTTTTGTACAGTTATAAGCCATTACTTTTAAGTATGCCACTTAGATGTGAAATTATTAAACATGTATTCAGGGTGTAAGAGGTTAATCTGTTTGAAACATTTGTTTACTTTATAAAAAAAAATGTGTATGGTTTTATTGTATTTTAAATGTTACATTTTTTTTGTTATAACTATAAGTTTTTTTTTAAACCTGTAAAAGTATAAGTGACACATTTTTTATTTTTATTTTGCAATTTCAATATTACGATAATACCGTAAACCGTGGTAAAAGCTTCAGCAATTATCGCAACATGAAAATTTGAAACCGTCACATGCCTACTTTTGGTGTGAGCGTGAAACCTGTGGGAATGAGTAAAATTATGCACAATACCCGCAACCCCATGCCGAAATTCAGGCCAACACCAACACTATTCAACCGTAGCGAATGAGACAAGTGAATGAGAGAAGTAGGTTGTGTGTTGCAGTTGGAGAGAAGAGAGAGAGAATGCACAGCTGGTATCAGTGAAAAACATGTCTGAAAACATCTTAAAGTGTCTTAATATATTGCAGCAGGACATGCAATTTCCTTTATTCATTGATATATATTCATTTTAAACTAATATCACTTACCCACCACATTGTCACTTCTGTTCTAATAGGTACTGTTCTAATAGGATAATGTAGGTACTTTACTAACACAAGGTGGTTAAACTGGTTCCCACATTGATAATGTAGCCAGAGCTAAAACCAGTGTGTGACTGACTAAAACATGCCTAATACCTTAACCATAAAATGGATTTAACTGGTCACCTTTAATATTCAGTAGAATGAGAGTAATTAGAATCAACAAGACATAATTTGTAGAACCTTCTAGGGGAGTAATCTTTACTGCATTTTTCGTTTTAGTTGTTAAGCTTAATCGTTTGCAGAAGTAGCCCCGAAAGGCCACAAATGTTCAAGTTGAGGCTGACACATCTAAATCAACCCTTACACTTCTAATTGCTTTGACTCAGTTGTCCATGTGGAGAACTGAAAAAGGACGATGACAAAAACTTCTCCAAGTTTTTTTGGAAGCTTCTATATACTGTAAACCTTCACCATTCTCACCTGATAGCTTTATAGAGCTGAATTTATGTTATGTAATGTTGAGGACCAGCGCTGCCCCCACAATTCGATTAAAGTTTTACATACCGAGACGCCCGACATCAATTCCAGTTGTGCAATAAACCAGCACACCTTGGCAGCTATTTTCCCACCCTCCAAACAGATGTAGTGTGCCATGTTTGAGCCGTTTTCCTTCACCCGAAACCTCCAAAGCTTGTAGTTCCACCATTAAACTGACTGTACAAATCAATGAGGAGCTAATTTAGTGAATCACCCAATTTATACACTTAACAGGCTCACATATTTTCATATCACTAATTTGCTAAATACAGCAAAAAAATTAAGCTTATTTGCACTGTGATACTTTCAAAACAATTAAGCCCAGAAGTCATAAATATATTTGATTCAAATTATAAAATAATTCAAGAAAAAGCTGCTTTGTATTAATGTTTCACTGAAATGAAATAAAAACACTTTACAACACAAAAGAAAAATAGTCATTTTTTATCACATCTTCCCATTGTGAAAAGAGGACCGAATAGCATTATATTTTGACATGGTTACTTGTTTTATTTTTGTTCTCTACCTTATTATCCACCATGAAAGACAAGCTTTTGTGGTCAGTGAAAGTGTTAGTCGTCGTAAGAGGTTTTTAGACAAGCGTCATTCTAAAAATGTATCAAACAGCTCTTCCGTCCTTCCTTTAGCGGTATGTCAATCTCATGAGAGATCTACGTTTGCAGTGATGTTTGATTGGTTGAGGCTCTACAGCAATTCACCATTCCTGACAGAATTAATAGAGGGAAAGTGGCAGAGAAATTATGTTAAATGAAAGACACATTTACTTTTAAGTAGGTACGGAGGCTTTGACAGTGCGAGCGTCGGCCACATCAGCTCACACAACTCTCAGTGTCAAAGCAGTGGAACAAAACGCAGTCAGCCTGCGAAGACTTGCGATCCAGGTCAGGTTATTTGCATGCAGGAGGCAGAAAGTGTGTCAAGAAGTTGCCAAAATCCATGTGAAGTTCCAAAAAAACAAAATGTGCAAAATCTGACAACCGATTAAAGTAAAATGTTATGTAATGGGACTGGCTAGCAACTGTTCCGACTGTTGTTATTGTACCTTCACCTATTCATTTTCCAAATAACTCGAAATCACATCGGCTACAACAGTACTACTGAAATGTGTATTAAACATTTAATCAATTCCTCCCACCAGGGGCGTCATGCAAGCCAAAATTCTGAGACAATCTGAGACGTTGCAATTGTTTTCTGACGGGTGATATGGATCATGTTAGGAGGGGTCAGGGGGTTTCTCCCCTGAAAATTTGTAAATTCTGGCTGCTAAACATACCGTTTCAATGCAGTTTGGGAGGGACAGAAATACCTTAACGGAGCTAGCAGAGCCCTCCTCTATCTGAGCATGTTTACACACAACTTACTGTACACTAGGCCTACTACACATGGTTTTAAAAACAGTACCATTGCAGTTTTTATTTATGATTTTAAATTGGTATGTGATAAGAACGATCTTACATTAAAGGTACAAAAGTTGCTGAGGTCTGAATTTGTGGTGCTCTGAAATTAAGTAATTTTAATATTAATATGTGATGGACTTTGAAAGAAATTTGACATATTTCAGTGCTGAATAAGGTTAACACTACCCCATTTATTTGAAAATGGTTAATATTTGACAGAAATGTAAAAAAGTAATAAAATCAAATGTAATATGTAACATTACTTTAGTAAAATCATTGAAATAATGTAGTTACACTGCTCATTATTATATTTTATTATATTTTTTATTATTATTATAGTTGGATTTTGCAGTTAGCCTACAACAAATTTAACACCCTGTTTCTATGAAACTGAAAACAATTGAACCAGCTGGAGACTGACACAAGACAAAACTGAACAGATGTTTCAAAACCGTCAGATAACGTTACTATGGCTTATTGGCTTTGTATGGCAGGCAGTAACGTTACGCCAACTAGTTTACGGTTAGACTAGGCTAGCTATCGATAACGTTACACTGACACAACTTAAGTTAATGCTCTGAATTTGCAGCTAATATCAAATCCATAACTTTTTGATCAAGTTAAAATTTCCAGGTCAACCACAAATAATCCTACTACCTTTTGATATCATCCGCTAACTAATTCAATGCTGTTTTTTGCTTTGCCCACTTACCACTTCAAGACCATCTGTAAAACATTGCCAGCTCAACATGCGAGACAAGTGAGTTGCTTGAACATACACAGCAAAGATTATAGATTTGATATATGCAAACACCATATTAGGAAAAAGGGGCGGGATGATGCTGACTGATTTATTACACATCCAGAAGAATACATTTGAGTCGTTATAGGCTCTGGTAATTATGGAGCATAATAGGAATAAAGTTGTGACAAAAAAATTATCAGGGAGGACAAATCTGAGGGGGCACATGCCCCCTCACTTTGAATGGGTATGACGCCACTGCCTCCCACAATGTACATTGTACATTACTATAGTTATGGGAAGGGTTAGGGTCAGATACTTGTAATTATGCATAATTTACTGTTATTACAAGTACATGAAGTACCGTGTAACTACGCAACCCGGTCACACTAAATGCGTCTCCATAGCACGCAGTGTGTTTATCATGCAATTTATACGCGGAAATTATTTTTTTTTCGTATATTATAGGTTTGGGTATAGTGTTGTGGGTTGAGTGTATCATATGCACGCAAAACCTGCGTATTATATGCACGTAAAAACTAATTTTTGCATATAAATTGCACAATAAACACATTGTGTGCTATAGAGACACATTTTCATGATATCAGGCTTAACCAAGTCACCTTAAAATAAAGTGTTAGCAAAAACTATATTAAATATACTTTAGTTATACAAAACTTAAACTAAATTAATAGAAATAAAATGCACAATTATATTATTTTTATTGTAATCACACATTATAGTAGTAATTGGGTTGGTGCATTTATTCTGATTAAACAATACAAATCTTGTATTAAGGTTTTACACTGCAATAGAGCAAACAATTAATGTATGACAGTTGAGAATCTAATGAGAATTATGAATTCTGATCAATTCGAATTGCAAAAAATATATTACGAAATACAATGGAAACAATGTTGCAATGCAAAACATCAGATATTGGGGCGCAATAAATGAGATCTATACTTGTCTAAGTAGATCTATTTTTTTAAAATGTGATACAGTACATGTTCTAAATGTTGCAGTTGCAGTGGCAACACTGAAGCAGATCAGATGTGTCCTGGTTATATTAGGTTCTTTTTTCAAAGGCCGAGCAAACAAGTACAACCTATTTAGAGTACATTTGGGGGATAAGCTTGAGATAAATCCACATTAAAAAACCTTTGTTCTGAACTAAATGGCACTCTCAGCCCTTTGGTCAACCTCGGAGTTTGCACCCTAGTGTCCAATGGACTGATGAGTGCCACAGTAGACCCATGAATTCAACACTAGTACAGACTTAAAAAAAAAAAAAAAAAGACATCCAGGGAATGTCAAGGGCACAAATGAGGCGCTCACTGGCACCCTTTTGAATCATTACATGTCAAAGGGGACAACCTCAAACTCTTTGGACTTCATAGAAGTGGGAAAAAGCCACAAGAAAGACCATAAGTCCACATCAAGTAAATCTTAGGGGACAGAGTATCTTTGACTTCAAATGATGGACTTGAAAACTCAACTAACACAAACTAAAGCAGTAAGAACTTCAAGAAAGTGAATGACTTCAAAGAGGGATTACACTGATGCAAAAGATGCAAATCAGGTAACGGTGCAAAAAAAAAAAAAACTGAACGCACTTGGTCTGGTGATACGGCAGAAAGTCCAGATGCAGGTGTAAATTCGTGTAAATAACGGTGACAGAAATATATTACCATTATGTATTGTACAATAGAATGTACTTCACAATGTAAAAATAAAACAACGGTCGTTTTTTAAATATTACATTTTCACTGGGCCCTACACAAACTAAAGCAGTTAAAACCTCAAAAAAGTGGCAGCATATGGCTTTGAAGTAGAAATTCTCTAAAGCAATAGATGCAAATCAGGTAACTGCAACGCCCAAAACTGTTACCACAGTGTGGCGATACCATAGAGAATCCAGCTACAGGTGTAATGACATCGAGACATCTCATTTTCTACTATGGCTTCCACGCTTGTCAGATTTCTGTGCAACTACAGGCCTCTAAGTTCCTTCGTATTTCTGCAGCATCCAACTAGCACGGTATTTGGAGCGAAAAGTCGAAAGAAAATCTTGAGCTCATTGGAGAGATGGAGAGAATAAGGAACACTGAGCAGGGAGGCTGTTTCAATTTCATTTATCAGACATCATTTCTCTGCTCCACTGACTCAACAAATTCAGTCTGTCGGCTCAGTGTCACCCCGCCGGGTCCCTCCACCCTCCATACACACACGCCCAGTGATGGTATGTTGGTAAATGACTCTCTAATAAAGATCTAAACCCATCCCACCACTGTGTACTTCCGTTTCCATTCCAGTTATTGATCTGAAACTCATTTCCCCCATTCCCAGATGAAAAAGACCAAAAGGTGGAATGGTTCCCTAGAGGTTGGGGAGGGTTTATGTAAGTTATGAATTGGTAATATGGTGTGACGGGGTGAGTGAAGACCAAGGAGGTCTATAATACCTGGAGTTAAATGTTAACATTCCCATTCATCTCAATGGCAGTTGCTCGGCTCGGCATTTATTCCCCTGGCAATTTGATGTTTGTTTTACTTTTTCAACAGACTCTAACTCTTCCAGACTGGAGGACCAATGGACTATTGTCTCTAAATGATGAAATACATGGGAATGAGAAAAAATAAAACTCATATGTGGTTTGAAACAAGAAAAATACGAGGAGAAAGTAGGTTAGACAAACAGGGATGTTTTGAAACTGTGCTACACTCTTACTGTCTTTTGGTGTTGTAGCTCAATGTTTATGGATTCGAACACACAACTCGGATCAGCCCAATTCAATTATGTAAAGACAAGCCCAGAAGTTACTGACTTCACATTACCCTGCACCTGACTCTTGACACTCACAAACATAAACTTTAGGTAGCCAAACATCATTTTGATTTCCATAAAAAGAAATGACCACACACACCTGTAGATTCCTTAAAATATAGGATTTCTAAAATAACTACAGTGAATTGGAGCAGATATTGCTTGTCCAGGTGTATCTATCCTTTGAATCGCAACATTTAACCATGCATAACTGCATTTACACAACATGTGAATAAAATAAAATCAGAAAGTTTTGAAACGATTTCTACACAAGGACGTGTACACAAACTACTTCGTTGTGTTCCAAAAACTTCATTGCGTTTCTCAACCAAAGTCACATTCTCAGCATTACCACAATAAATAGCTGACTTTAGCAAGTTAATTTGCGGTCACATTAACAAAATATCGGTGACATTTTACATGCAAAAAAGCTCTTTTTCTGAATAGAGACTTTTATTTTGAAAGGCGTACATGAAAGCTGTTGACACTTCTGTCAGACACAGTTTAAGTCAAGAGTGCCTGAGAAAAACACTCAGCAGATACTGAATCAAGAAAGTGTCATCATTCTAACATTATTTTCGTAACTTGTTACGAAATAAAGTCTCTCACCTCAGAAAAATTTAATTTCCTGTCTGACATTATACTATGCGTGTTGTGCTCACTTTTCAATTGCAAGTGCGCTGTTTATCACTTCACTATATATAAAGAACAAAATTAAATATGAGCATGCAACGTCGTGGTTACGTTGTCAATTCGTAAGTCATGATATTACCAAAAATTTCAAATAAATTACATAACTTGTACTTTGCATGTTAGCTGCAGGTTTGATGTTCATTCTATTCATCAGGAGCCATTTGCATATGATTAACTAACAGTTCATGTTAGTATTGTGGTTTTAACCGTTGTTTCCGTAACCCAAAAATACCCTTAATTTTAACTTTGGGTTGTATTATACATTTTTGAATGACTGTGGAGGCTCATACCAACTTACTAACTTTATTGTATTAACAAAAACTAGTTTGGGACTGCTATTTAATAGCCTTATCTTGTATTTAATCATCAGTGTTGGTGATGTTCTTACAATTTGTGTGTATGTCAAGTAAAGTTGGATGGTACTTGTGTGTATCAACCATTTTTGTGAAATAAATTTGTAGTTATTAATTTTTATTTTTTAGGAATTAATGACCATGGGAAAATGTAGGTGAATGAAGTTAATGAATAAAGTATAAATTTTTTCAACTATTGATCTTCTTTTAAAGCAATTGAAATTAAGCTTTTCACCTGACAGAAAAAAAAAAAACATTAGACTTTCATTGAATGAGGGACCAGAGCAATATCTAAAGATCAGAATGTCATTGAGATTTGGAGGTCGGGTCGGCTCTATTGACTTGCACCCTTGAACTGTGGCGGTGAGTTTTCGTAAATGCAAGAAGCACTCAAATTCTTCAGAAAATGTAAGAGTCTATTTAATAACCGTTCTGCTTGGCATGTATGTGTATGAACTGTGTGTAGATATAGACCTGTAAGCGAGTGCAGTGAGGTCTCAAATGTCAGAGAGAGGTTTGGCGACACTGTGGCTGCGACATGGGGCACAACGGCCTCCTGGGAATAAGCTACCAGTCTCAAACTTCATCTCTCTATTTCTTTCTGTCTCTGCACCAAGATTGAATTACTACAAGACTGTGGGGCCAAAGCTAAACTTTATACATAAAGAAACAAACACGATGGCATGAAACCAAAGAACGAGCGAGTCTCAGTGTGAATTTCTGATGATCAGGCCTCCAGCAGAGATGTAAGTAACACGCTCAAAGACATGAAGTTTATTTGATCAAGCACTACATAAAATACATATCAAACTCTCTAGGGAATGATGGACATCTCTACATAAACCAGAATATTTGTTAGAAAGTCTCAAGTGGAAGATCATTTATCCTGATTCACACGCTGTAGACACACTCATGTCATTTCTTATTTTACGCTTGGATTTGTCACAACACATCCGACACTGACAAGACGGCGCTAAATGTTTTTAGATTCAACATACCCTTCACTCACAAAAATAAATGTTCCAATTTGAAATTTTTAATATTTTATAAGTTTTACTGCCTGACAACAAAAGAGTTATTCTAAACCAGTTTTACTCTGTACCATTGGTTTACACTCTATTTACAGGGGTTGGACAATGACACTGAAACACCTCTCATTTTAGTGTGGGAGGTTTCATGGCTAAATTGGACCAGCCTGGTGGCCAATCTTCATTAATTGCACATTGAACCAATAAGAGCAGACTGTGAAGGTCCAATTAGCAGGGTAAGAGCACAGTTTTGTGCCGTGTATCAGGATGACAATGCACCAATACACACAGCAAGACTGGTGAAAGATTGGTTTGATGAACATGAAAGTGAAGTTGAACATCTCCCATGGCCTGCACAGTCACCAGATCTAAATATTATTGAGCCACTTTGGGGTGTTTTGGAGGAGCGAGTCAGGAAACATTTTCCTCCACCAGCATCACTTCGTGACCTGGCCACTATCCTGCAAGAAGAATGGCTTAAAATCCCTCTGACCACTGTGCAGGACTTGTATATGTCATTCCCAAGACGAATTGACGCTGTATTGGCCGCAAAAGGAGGCCCTACACCACACTAATAAATTATTGTGGTCTAAAACCAGGTGTTTCAGTTTCATTGTCCAACCCCTGTACATGGATGTGGTGATCCAACACAATATCTGAATTAATACTTTTTTTTTCAAAAGACCTTAAAAATCAAACACGTTGGAGTACTCCGACATATGGTGCGGTTGCACTTCGGGCGGCCCGAATTCGAGTCCCGGCTCGAGGTCCTTTCCCAATCCGATTCCCCTCTCTCCTTTCCCGTGATCTGTCCTATCTAAATAAAGGCAAAAAAGCCTAAATATAAAAACAACAACAACAACAAAACAAACACTGAAATTATTAATATTACCATGTTCCAATGGTCTGGCTGAAATATCAAAGAAAGGTTATCATCAAGGTAACGATTGCTTGATTAATTGTAATACAGCTTTTTTCACTTTCACAGCCCAGACCGGGTAAAAGGTTCAGACATAGTTACTGTTCTCATTGCTTCAGAGAGCAGATCTGTAAAATTACTCTTAAAACCCTACATTGTTCACCGTTAACAGACTGTGGTGTTCAATGGGCCGAAAACCTCCTCCCTCCAAAACCACAGCTATAATTCCTTAATCAGCAGAGGCAAATGAATTTTGAAAAATGCTCTATTCTTCAAAAGACCAACTTTGCATAATAGGTTTAGCATTATCAGTTCAGTAAGGTAAAAAAATAATAATAAAATAAAAAAAAAAAATTGACTAATGCATGTTCAATGAGAATGCCCAGTTACAACCAAAAAAAAAATGTTGTGAGGAAATATTTGATTGTAGATGTGTAACAAATGATAGATGGACATTTTGACCTTCAAAATCCAAGCAACCATTCACTCCCACTATAAAGCTTGAAAGAGCCAGAGTATTTTTTAATATAACTCCGACTGTGTTTGGCTGAGAGAAGAAAGTCATATACACCTAATGGATTGAAGGCTAGTAAACTACAAGGTTATTTTCATTTTTGGGTGAACTGACCCTTTAACAGGTACTTAAACAATGCATTTATTCAACAATACGTTTACAACATTTATTCATCTCAATTTTTTATGAATGAATTGATTTATTTTTATCAGCAAACATAAATAAATGCTGAAAAAAATGGTTATCGTTAGTTCACATAAATCATTAGATTAAGTACTACCAAATAAACACCCCTAAATCAATATTAAACTCGGATTATTTAAATTACCAGGCCAGAGAACAGAAACATCAAAAGTTAAACTTTAACAGTGCAAATTAGAAATCAATTCACACACATAATATTGATCAAATCATTTTCAGTAGGACATGAAAATTCTGCCAAATAAGGCACTTAACATGTACACTGACTGAGTATATATATATTTGCATTGCGTTAAATTTCACATCAATTTGGTAAATCAGATAATCAAAATACATAAGCTGATTTAGCAAGCCACTCTTTAGAAGATACGTTCTCATGTATTTTTGATAACGCTGTTGAGATGATCGGCTTCCGAAAATGTGAATATTCATTATTCAGACCAAATGGTCTGCAGCAGATTTTACTTTCTGCACTGAAAGTACCATACACATATTTTTATAATGAAAAAATTGCAAATATAAATGCCCTGTGAACATTTTAATTTCTAGTGTTGAATGAGGCAAACTACACAGCAAAACCATACAATGTTCATCTGTGAAGTATGAATTATAGATGACCCTTACACATCGACGCAAAGAAAAACATCTTAAATGAATGATAATAGTCACAAACGTGTAGTCACAAATAGCATGTTAAAGCAAAACGCATTCATGTAATTTCATTGAAAATGCCTATATATGCAGCCTCTAAGAAAAGCATTTTCTTCCATCTGCTTCATAAGAAATGTCTTTATTTTCATTATGAGAGATGTATTATGAATGCGATGAATAGCGTTATGCTACAAAGATAAAATAATAAGAACATGAACGCTTCTTAATGTAGGTCATCTCTTAAAAAAAGAAAATCGTGTACTGGCTCAGCTTCTGTTTTCAGAGTATAATTGAGTCTCCTTATGAATAGATTAATAATTTAAAGCAGTCAAATGAATAATGGATGCTGTTAAAATGCCGCTACTTTAAGAAACGCGTTTGACTTTTACACATCTCTTAATAAATGACGGGGGCAGTCGCACCTCTAAATCAGAAATGAGTTTAGGGGTTGCTTGCTGCCTGTCTGCACGCCAATAGACTCATTTGTCCTTGTATCTCATCGTAAAAAAAGATGTCATTTTACAGTTTGCCACCCAGGTGTATGAGGTCAATATGCAAAAAAAGGCATTTGAATGCAGCTGTTGATATTTATGTTTTCAAAGGGAAGTGTCGATCAAGCGCAAAGCAATGGCGGTCTCTACCAAATGTTGAAACGCCAACCTTGAGAAGGTGAGGAGTGGTTTAGCGCTTCACTTTAGATAATCCTGCTGCTGCAATTCACCAATAATCAAAAATTGTTTGAGGCTTATCGCAAAAAAAAGCTTGACTTGAATGCTTCAAATGCATATTAAATGCCCCTTAAAGTAAAGTTGAGCTCAAAGTTAAACCTTAGCTAAAATATAAAAGAAAAGAAAAATTCAGAAAACAGATTGCAACATGCAATATTTACTTTCTTAAAACTTTCTGGTCTTATTGTGAATGGTTTCAGTACACGTTATTTAAGAAGACAAAAAAAAAAAACTTCTGTAACGACATGACAACGTCTAAAAAAAAAACTTTTGTTTTCGGGTGACTTTACCAAGTCCTTCTATTTTAATTCCCACATTTCACAATCAAGTTCTTTCCAGGTGTTTAAAAATAAGTCCCACTTTATGGGCCCTATTTTAACGATTTAAGCGTATGGTTTACCCATGCGCTTAACCCATGGTTTTCAGTTGGTCAATGGTGCAGTCTATTTCAGACCAGCACGTGCATGAGCGCACAAATAGGCGCAAATGCATTTTCTATTTAAACAATGTGGCGCAGGACGTGAAAATGATAACTGCGTTGGGCTGAAACTAGCAAAAAGTCCCACATTTGAAAAGTAGCAGTAATAAAAGATTAAGAACCCAACAAAGTCTATGACTTTTTCAAGGTTTGTCAAGGTTTTTAAGACATCACATAACAAAAGATTCAACACAAATTTAACACACAAACTTGGCATTAGCTGAAATTTTGTTTTGCTTCTTTGGGTGTGTGTTTTTTTGCTAACTTCTTGGTGGTCTTGAAATGTTGTGTTACTGTATGTTTTATTCAGAATTCCCCACAGAACGTCAGATGTTCCAACAATGATATCTTGCCTGCCCGCCTTGCTGGAACGTGTTGCGGTTTTAACGAAGGCCTGGTCAAGGCAGCTACATGCCATTGGCGTATTTATAAGGTGTTTGTGTATTCCTTTTCTCTCCAACCTGGTCTGTACATCCTGAGCGGAGTTCTATTTTCTAGATGGTGGCAGAAATCAAGCGGGTTTTCTGTTTGGGTCTAATACTGATGTACTGAACATACTAAAAAGCCACTTTCTTTTCTTATGCCTTCCATCAATGCCTTCCGAGTTGAGATCTTGACCCTGACGTGCAAATGAATGGCTGCGTCGTGTTCCATGAAAAATGGTTTTTCTTTCATTGATTACAATGGGAGACACAGGTGATATTTCTGTCTCTCAAGCTGCCCTTGAACAAGTTTCTGCACTGATCTATCTGAGAGCATTAAAAAAACAGATTCAAGCAACCGACACTGCTTCATTTGAAAAAGTCAATTTTACACAGGGACAGCAAATTAACCATAATTTTATCAGAACAGCCAAGTGAATAAAATGCTTATGAAATTATTCATTTAACGTTATATATCATCAAGTGGATCTGGAATCCCTTTTAATTCTCCGCCTTTTTTAAAGGGGCCATGAAATGATTTCTTTGTTATTTTAATGTTCCTTGAGGTTAATTTATAATCTTAAAGTTATTTGCACACACAAAACATTCAGATCCTCTGTCTGAAATGATTATGAAAGCATTTAAAAAAAACATTTACTTACGGTTGTGAAGCAGCTGCTGTCAGATCCAACACAGTTGACAGCTTCATCTTTCAACAAAAGTTTATTTGCGAACTCTCCATTACCCTGTGCCTCGTTTACAAAACGAAATGCTCCGAACAAACATATAACCCTCCGACGCTCTGTAGCAGAGGTCTTCACTCTGCTCATGGAGAGCCACTGTCCTGCAAAGTTTAGTTCCAACCCTAATCAAAACACACCTGAATCAGCTCATCAAGCACTTCAGAATCGCTTGAGTATTCAAAGGCAGGTGTGGTAAGCAGGTTGGAACTAAAATCTGCAGGACAGTGGCTCTCCAGGAGCAGGAGTGAAGACCTCTGCTCTGTAGGATGCCGATAAAATAAATCATCTGATGCTGATTTCCTTCTGAAGTTTGCACAGAGATTCAAATTAACTGTTCAAACCAGCGCAGTCTCATCCCAAGAAGTCATATACTGACGTCTTGGGACGTCTTTTGACCATACGTCAATATCCGCCTTTTTAGGGTACCCTAAACGTCGGTTAGATGACGTTATCGGATCCTAACTCTACCCCAGACCTAAACCTACCCCTAAACCTACCCCGTCACCTACTGACGTTAAAGGTAAAGCGTCAGTTGTATGATGTCCCAGGATCGTCATTTACCGACGTTTAAGGGTACCCTAAAAAGGCGGATATTGACGTATGGTCAAAAGACGTCCCAAGACGTCAATATATGACTTCTTGGGATGAGACTGTGTTATTCAAACTGGATGCGGCAAGCCAACATTCCTTTGTATGTAAGAAACTGAACGGTCATCTGTAAACTGTATCCAGACATTGTCAGCGATTATAATGGGTTATTTTGGTTTTAACATGACGCAAAGCTCCCATCCAATGTAGGCAAACGTCAGCCAGCCGTTATCAACTGATCACCAGTGGGCGGGGCCTATGGTTCAAATAAATAGCAATTGAATTTAGGCTAATAGTTTGGGCTCTGTTGTTAACCTTTACTATAGTAACGTGCAAGTAAGGGCTCCCTAGTTTACAGCATTACCAGAGATAAAAAATTTTATCCTTAAGTTTTAGTTATACTTGATTTATTTGAATTAATTAATTAAATGTATTTATTTATTTAAAGACAGAGACACAATGTTATGTTTAGTTTTCTCCCCCCTGCTGTACAGAACCAAACCGTGACAGTGTAAAAAAGTAACTTATAAATTATATTTAAGTATATATATAGTACATGAACAATTACAGTAATCACAGCAATAAGAATCACCATTGAGCATAATGGGAATTATAATGTGTTTATATATTACAACACCCCAAAAAAGGAAAACAAAATAGAAATGCTATTTATATAAAATATTGTGTCTTGCATTTCTTTTGATTTGGAGGTGAAATGTTACCTATAGACATGCTTTTGTGAGTTGAACCCATATGTGTTCAGCAATGACCAAAATGTCATTTCTCTTCACTCTTGCTCTATGCAAATGGAAAGCATTTCGATGTAAAACGATGTTGAGATAAAATTGCTGCCAGATTTTTTTTGGGGAGGGGTGGGGTGTGTCTATGTTAAATCTTAATATTCATGAGAAACGTTGGCTGAGAGAAGCAATTATAATGGGGGTAACCGGGTTCAGCGTTAGACGTAAGCCAGTGACCTTCATGTGTTTGTCTCATCCCTCATTTGCTATTTAAATACACTCATTTATCACCGCGGCGCTGTCACACAGTTGTCACTGACGCAGGTGTGTTTCTGATAAGACACATGAAACAGCTTTTCATTTGTTACTTTTTTTTTTACGATTTATCACATTGGGTATTCTTACTGCTGTCTACTACCTCCTTATATCCCTGTTGGTTTCCCTTCGCTTTCCCTCTTTTCCTAGCTGTCACCATCCCCAAACTCAAGAATTCAGTGTCGGCTCACTTTTTCTTTTGGTAAAGCAGTTATCTGAGCAGTCAAGTGTAACAAAGTTGACATCCAACAATTGACATTTGGCAGCGACCGAGTGACACAATTTACTGAATTTGAATGTATGCAAAGCAAAAACTTGTTTGCAAACCCAATTTTAAAATATTGCTGATTACTTGCAAAGCACTAAATGGTTTAGCTCCCCCTACTTGAGCGAGCTCTTAACGCATTATACTTCTTCACGTCTATTGCGATCTCAAAATTCCGGCCAGTTGATAATACCTAGAATATCATAATCGACTGCTGGCGGTAGATCCTATTCCTATTTAGCACCTAAACTTTGGAACAGTCCGGGAAGCAGACACACTCTGTCAGTTTAGAATAAAAACACATCTCTTCAACCTGGCGTAAACATAGAACACTATACATTGCTATTATTCAAATCAGTTAAATGATTATTAGGCTTCATAAATTAGGTCAGCCAGAACTGGGAACACTTTCTATAACACCTGATGTTACATCATAAGAATGGCATCTACGCTAATTTTAGTCTTTCTGTTTATTCCGAGGTTTACTGTAATCAGCTGGATCCGGGCTGTATCCAGATCAGATGGTGGAGCTGTGCCTAGACACGACCACAACGCATGATGTAATCAGCCGGATCCGGGCCGTATCCAGATCAGATGGTGGACCTGTGCCTAGACACGACCACAACGCATGATGTAATCAGCCGGATCGGGCCGTATCCAGATCAGATGGTGGACCTGTGCCTAGACACGACCACAACGCATTCCTGAAGAGTCAGCAGAGCTTGTGTCAACTAAACTCTCACATGTATTGGCACGACAGCCATTGGCACTGATCCTCAACAAACTCGTCCCCATACGTGTGTGATGACTCCGATCTTCAACCAAATGAACTGCATAATATAATGTTCCGATCCAATCTGACTTCTGACCTGTAATGCTGCCTGAATCATAATCATACACTGTTCGTTCGTTGGTCAGAAGAGAACTGGCCCCCCTTCCTGAGCCTGGGTTCTCCCAAGGTTTTTTTCTCCATTCTGTCACCTGATGGAGTTTTGGTTCCTTGCCACTGTCGCCTCTTTCGCCTTTCTTCGCCTTTGCAAGCATTGGCTTTCGGCTTGCTTAGTTGAGGACATTTCATTTTATATTTAACAATATTATTACAACATTATGTTCCTGTTATCTCTGTATAGCTGCTTTGAAACAATCTGCATTGCAAAAACACTATATGAATAAAGTTGACTTGACTTGACAAATACACTAGTTCAAAAATTTGGGATCAGTAAGACTTTTAATGTTTTTAAAAGAAGTCTCTTATGCTCACCAAGGCTGAATTTAAAAATTAAAAAATACATAAAAAACAGTAATATTGTGAAATAGTATTACAATTTAAAATATCTGTTTTCTATTTCAATATATTTTAAAATGTAATTTTTTCCTGTGATGCAAAGCTGAATTTTCAGCACCATTTCTCCAGTCTTCAGTCACATGATACTTCAGAAATCATTCTGAAGCTGATTTGATTTGCAGCTCAATTTTAAATAATAATGTTTTTTCAGGATTATTTGATTTAATTTATATATATATAAAATAAAAAATATATAGGCCTAACATTGGAATTTGTACATAGTGTGCATGAATATCTTGCCACAAAAAAACACTTCAAACCAAAAAAATTCAACATTAACTTTCCTTTGGGGCCGATAAAATAAATTAATCTCCATGACAGGCATCCACAAACCTTTTTCCGTCGCTACAAATACAGTAGCAATTTATGGCCTGTGTCACTTCGTAAGAGGTTGAATAGAGACACGTTCATAAATAACTGTAAGTGATCGCTGACATTCAAAGGGGAGCGGACAGTGAAAGTGAGTAGAATCTAGGACTGGGTAGTATAAACCTCATCTAGCCCTGATGAACTGAGACCAATCCCTTATTCGTCCATCTATGATGTGTAAACACTGTTAGACAGACTCGCTGCACTTCCAAAACACTTGATGGACTTATGTTAACAGTTTAACCCAATGGTTGGATCGCTTCATGTTTTGAAGAGTTATAACGCTGGGCCAATCGAAGAGAAGTAAGCTTTTTGTAGGTTTTCCTTTTTTATTCTTTTTGACCTTGGGGCTGGTTGCATCATCCATGCATACGTTGCAATTTACCTCACGTGTTGCATAAGCTGGCAACTTCTGGAACACAAACACTGAAAGCTTCATACATGAAGTATGCCATTTAGGAGAGTCACTTTTAGAAGACGGAGCTTTGTGCGGAGCTTTGTGCATCGAGGGTGCATGTCATATGTGGTCTTGTGGATTTACAATGACCGATACGTGCACAAGACTGTATCCAATTTGTCATTTTAGGTCTCAGAAGGGTGATTGTGAGTGCCCCCTTTGTGGTTGACATGCACCCTCGATGTGCGCTTTTGCGAGGGGGAAAAAAAACTCTGTTGAAGACTTCTACCCAACAGTCAAAGCCAATTAGTAGTATTATGCAAAATCACAGTCAACAGTCAATGAGCCAAGACTTTACAAGTTATTATTATAATTTTCTTAAATTTAAATGCATTTATATAATTTAAATTAAATAAAATTTAAAATTTAAATTATTTAAAATAATTTAAATAAATTATAATATATATAAAGCACATATACATATATACTGTATATACACTATATATATATATATATATATATATATATATATATATATATATATAATACAAAATACATACATACATACATACATACATACATACATACATCTATATGTATCTATATGATACATACAGGTATCTCACAAAAGTGAGCGCACCCCTCACATTTCAGCAAACATTTTAGTATATCGTCTTAAGGGACAATACTTTAGAAATGAAACTTGGAAATATGAATAGTAGTCAATGTGTTGCTTGTATAGCAGTATATATTTACTGTCCTCTGAAAAAAAAAATAACTCAACATACAGCCATTATTGTCAAAATACCATGTGACCATGTGAACATGTCAAAATTGTATCCAAAGTGTCAATATTTTGTGTGAGTACCATTGCTATCTAGCACTGCCTTTATCCTCCTGGGCATGGAGTTCACCAGAGCTCCACAGGTTGTTGCTTGCGATCCTCTTCCACTCCTCCATAATGACATCATGGAGCTGCTGGATGTTAGACACACAGTGCTTCTCCACCTTCTGCTTGAGGACGCCCCACAGGTGCTCAATAGGGTTCAGGTCTGGAGACATACTCGGCCACTCCATCACCTTCACCTTCAGCTTCCTCAGTAAGGCAGTTGTCATCTTGGCGGTGTGTTTGGGGTTGTTATGCCGTTCGGCCCAGTTTCTGAAGGGAAGGGCATCATGTTCTGCTTCAGAATGTCACAGTACATGTTGGTATCTATGTTTTCCTCAATGAAGCGCAGCTCCCCAGTACCAGCAGCACTCATGCAGCCCCAGACCATGATGCTACCACCACCATGCTTGACTGTAGGCAAGCACCAAATGTTCTTTTGGCTTCACCACACATGCTGGACACCATCTGAGCCAAACAAGTTTATCTTAGTCTCATCAGGCCACAGGACATAGTTCCAGTAATACATGCTCTTGGACAGGTTGCTTTCAGAAACTGTTTGCAGGCTTTCTTGTGAGCCAGCTTTAGAAGAGGCTTCCTTCTGAGACGACGGCCATCCAAACCGACATGTTGCAGTGTGCGACGTATGGTCTGAGCACTAACAAGCTGACCATACACTTCTGCAACCTCTAAAGCAATGCTGTCAGCACTCAGGTGTCTGTTTTTTTGCGCACAGCAAGTTGAGTCCTCCACAGCACGAGGACTCAACTTTTTTGATTGACCCTTGCGAGGCCTGTTCCAAGTGGAACCCGTCTTGGAAAACCTCTGTATTACTCTGGCCTGTACTGTAACTCAGTTTCAGGGTGTCTTATAGCCTAGGCCATCTTTGTCTCCAAGTAATCCTTAGAAAGTTCTTTGCCATGAGGTGCCATGTTGAACATCTAGTGTTCAGTATGAGAGAATTGTATTCAAAGCACAAATTGTAACTGCTCTAATCCAAGATAAATACATTTGTATGGTCCTGTCAAGCAGTCAAAAAAAATGAACATGATGAATAGGACATGTGGCTTTGCATGGTTAAACAACGTACAGCTATTATCACTTAGGGTGTACTCACTTTTTTTGCCAGCTATTTTGATAATAATGGCAGTATGTTGAGTTATTTTCAAAGGACAGTAAATAGGCCTATATACTGCTATACAAGCAACAAATTGACTACTTTAAAATATATCCAATCCAATTTCTATAGTATTGTCCCTCCTTGAGAAGATGTACTAAAATGTTTGCTGAAATGTAAGGGGTGTACTCACTTTTGTGAGATATATTTAAATACTTACAAATTAACTTAATTTGCATTTGTATGTATTTTCCCAAAATAAAATTATTTTATAGCCTACTGTTAGGCTAGTTTTTTATACTGTTAGATTGTCAAGTGTGATAGTTGTGGGAAACAAAAAAAAAAAAAAAATTAAAGAAAACATCAACCGTAAAAAGCAAAACTACAGCTAAACATTTTAAGGCATGTAGGCTATTAAATGTAATAATTTGGCCTCAAGTCAGTGGCCATAAGCAGGGTTCTACTGACAGGGATAATTCGACCAGTTGCATGTGACATTCTTTTATTTTCTAATGCATGAGAGAAAACGTATCAAAATCTCAAGGTGACGCCTTCAATACACTAGTCCGGAATCAAACTTTATATTTTTAACTTTTTCCCCCCAAGCAAGTACACTGCTATTATCGGACAAATGTGGACAGAACAATGCAATCAATCACACGGACACCTGCCGCAACAAGCTTTGGGACAGAGCTCAGGGCTGCAGGCCTATTTTACAACACAGCCTGTTTGGACGTTATGCTTACAGTCCTCACTACCAATAAATAGTCAAACACCTCATGAGGCTTTATTCAAACTCTCAAAATGCTCTGACATTTTCTTACCTCTCCAATTATCAGCGTTAAGCCTCGTACACACCGGGACGAATATCGGCTCGCGTTATTCGTCAGCGTTTTTCAACGCGTTTTTTGTGTTCACACCCAAGCGATTTTCGCTGACTATGAGCCGAGTCAACATGCAAATTCATTCCCCGACATTAGATGGTGCTAAATACCCCGGTCCACAAAGTGCTTCTGACACTCGCTTGTCACTCAGAAGAAGAGAGTAAGTTTGTCGCGTTTGTCATATAGTTCTTTATTCTCGTTGGTGTCTCTTTATATAGACAACAACAAGACCAGCAGCTCTACATTCATCTTGCCTTGCATCTTCCTCATCTTATTTCTTCCCGGCAGAGTGTAGACGCTGTATATCTTCTTCGCCGTTACGTATGTGTGCTCGGCAAGACCGTTTTGTGTTTGAGTGCCCCCAAGTTGTGTTTTACTGTAACTTCAGAAGGCGCGTCAAACAAAAAAAACGAACCAGAGGCGTTTTAAAAAAAATTACGCTTTTACGCGTGGCGTTTTATGCGTCGGTGTGCACACTCACATTGGCGCCCATTGTTTAGTCAAGAGGCGTTAAACGTTGACGAATATCGCACACGAAATTCGTCCCGGTGTGAACAGGCCTTTAGTTCACAAAATCCCATCATTTACTCACCATCTTGTCTTGAAAAGATGACTCCAGAATGCCAATGTTGTATGTTGGCTGTCACCATTAGCAGAAGTAAAATACTTATCAATCCTTGTCTGACTAACTAAGATTGCAGTTTACAAACCAAAAACATTTCCTCTCAGCTTTTCAGAAACGAACTACGGACAACTAATTCGTAATTCTTTTTGAGCTCAATAATATATGAATCTGTCAAAGGAAAGCGGTTTGAATAGGTTTAGAATCATTATGATTCTGAAAGCTAACTCACTCAATCATTTGGAGTTGTCATTTGTGATTTTTCAAGCAAAACGGTCTGAATCGGGATAAACTTATTGATTCGGTTTGGATGATTCGAACAGCTAACTCGTGGACGGAATCGTTTGGAACAACGAGTTAAACAAATGGATCCAAAGTGGAATATATTTATTTTTTACAATAAATTCAAAATCAATCTGGTCTTCGATTAAGAACCTCCATGACATTAGAGAAACAGAGAGTCAAATAATGTGCCGTCATATTTTCTCTAAGTTCTTGCCGTTTGATCCATATTTTTATATTAGTCCAATGAATCAGTCAAACCTGTGCTGTTAGGAGCCTGTCTGAATCATATGGTCTGAATCGTTTTTGTGATTCAGAAATGATTCGGACAGCACACTCAAGCACTGAATCATTTGGACCGGACACCTCACGCATATTGAATCATTTGGCGCGGATTCTCCCTCAGTGAAACAGAGATACTTACAACAACTCAAAAAATGAAGAGGCCAATGAAGTGAATATATTTACCTACATTCCATTGACCCTAAACATGTAAATGCATCCTGTCGTCGGCAAAGAAGGTCGTTACTGCACAACTCTGGTAAAGACATCTTCACAAAACACTTATAGAACAAGAAATCTTTTTTCAGTAGCCTACATAATTTAGTTGCCATTTACTATTATTAATCAATCTTTTAACACACTGGTACTTATCTGATTATGTTGGTATTGCTTTTATTGTACCATGGTATTTAGCTTTTTTTCAGATCATTTTGTTGAAATTGTGCTCATGTGAAACTGTTTTGAACATTCCGTGTCATATTGTAAATAATGTTAAATAGGCTACAGATTGATGCTTTCTGTGCCGTTTTTGTCAATATATTCCCAGGATGTCATGCCTAGTGTCAAATGGTGCAGCATGTGTTTGGATTGAAATGAGGGTGAGAAGAAAATTATGGAATTGAATGTTTTGGGTGAACGAACTCTAAACTCATTTTTTTTTTTGTTTAGTTTTTTTTTATGCTGCATTTTGCTCAAATGGGTTTGTAAAATCAATTGAGCAGTAACGGTTTTGGGATGGGAGAAACAAAGTATTAAAATATATACTGCACACATTCTAATTTTACATCAGTCTTATTTATAGCATGATACGTGCATCTCCTCTTTTGCTGCTGAGCTGGATTCAGCCACTCAGGGCCGGTATAAACATGTTGATTTGTGTGTTCCCATCTGTTCATGTCCACGGCCCACATTGATTTCATATGAACTTCACCTTTAAGGGCTACCATTTTGTGACAAGGTCCATTTTCTCTTTTACCATTTACTGGATGACGGTTTCACATGTAGAAAATATATTGAGCTTCTTTTTATTGATATTGAGCGGATGCACCTTGCAAAGTGACCTTCCTGCGAAATGGCTTGAAAAGGGATCATCTTGCAATGGGCCATGACAGTACAATTTAAATCACTGTATTTATTTATTTATTAATTTTAATAAAGGTGATACATAAAGGATATAATACATTTTGTGATATAGTCCTTTAGCTAAATAATATAAGATTCTACAGCCTTGTAAACTACAATTGAGCCGAATGAAAGAAGTTGTTTCAGTTTACAAGACGCGTATCATCTGTGTTCAGAATGAATACTATATTGCTACTTACTGAATATTGTGGAGTATATACTGTGTATTGCCTAATATTGTACAACATATTAAGAGAAACGGTGCACATTATGCAACAAGCTTTGCATTGTGGGGTACAGTGTGCTCTGTTGTATATTTGTCAAGCAGGATATTTTATGCATACAGACTGGTAATTTGCAATTTAGAAATAGCCATGAAAAAAATGTTTGTGGCGCTATATTTGGTTTGGAATTCTACTGTGGTGTGTGTGTGTGTGTGTGTGTGTGTGTGTGTGTGTGTGTGTGTGTGTGTGTGTGTGTGTGTGTGTGTGTGTGTGTGTGTGTGTGTGTGTGTGTGTGTGTGTGTGTTGTGTTGATTTTGTGTGTGCAATTATGATTAGTTAAATCAAATTTTGGGAAACAAAATTCGAAATTGGCAATCAAGTCAAGCACACTGCATTTAGAGAAACAACATTCCATACAGTGTGTTATGGTGTATACCTTACTTTTTACCGAATGTGCATACTCTGCAGTATACATATTATACTGCAGAAAGAGTAAGAGTAGTATGCATAGCAATGGAAATCAAATGTGTGTGTGTGTTTGTGAGAGAAAAGAAGCAATCAGGGTGTGAGATTCAAATAGATAGATCCCATAAAATTCCACATTCACCACATCCTCCCTGTTCTCCGTTGATACCCTCTACCCAGCCGTTCAATCCGTTCTTTTTTTTTTTTTTTTTTTTTTTTACAGTGCTGCAGCATTTGCTGATTGATGAGGGAGAGCAATTGGACTCATCCATCATGACTTGGCCAGGTTAGGTATCTTTCTCTCACTCACCCTCTTTCATTCTCTCTCCTGCTTACAGCCACACGTCTTGATTGAAACTCGGAAGAAGCGGATGTCAAACTTTTCGCCTCTTGTCTGCTCGCCTGCTACATCTCAGGCATTTTTCGCTAGACCTGCTGCTCAAAAATGAAATCTTTGAACCTAGAGCAAGTTACCGTCCTTTCTTTCATCATCTTTTCAATCTTGCACAATTGGAGAATTAGTATACCTTGTTATCAGATTCTGTATGCTTGTGGAAGTAATGCAGCAACTCATTGGACCTCATTAATAAAACACAAGCAGAACCAATTTATCCATATATCCTCTGTAAAACCATTCACACATAAATTGGTGCATTACGAAATAATGAATTTTACGAATTATTCACACAGAAATTCTTTCTGCTTGTGTTTCATGAATGAGGCGTAATGTGAGATATGAAAGTTGCGGCCTTGTTCTGCCTTGACTTATTAATGTGACTTTTAATAATTCACATTATTCAAATATACAATGTATAGAAAGTTTTGGTGCAGCGGCTGCTGCACCAAAACTTGGTTTTATTGTGGATGATTCATTAGTGCATGTTCTAAAGATTTTTTGTCTTCATAATCGTTCATCAAACTTCAAGAACTTTCATTTCAGCTCATAACCATTCCAGCACTAATTATCTGATTTCCAATTGTATATAAAATATCATATTGTTTTAGGCTACAGTTAAATCTTATAAATTGTTAATGCAGTCATTTTAATGGTGGTTAAAACTGATTTGGTTTGAAAATGCCCAAATCAAATAAGATTTGGAATTGATTTTCTAAATGCATGTCACTGATACAGTATGTTACTGCTCTTTTTGACCTCATACTTTTTTTTTTTTGTATCAAAATTTCAACTCTTCCAGTGAAACGACTGGAAGTCTCTGGACCTCTTCAATAATTTTGTCCTCAAACCTTGTTAGTTTCATAAATGGATTGTAAGCTCGCATTCATATTAACTCTCAACTCTCAGTTCAGCTCTTCCATCCAATCAACTGATAGATGGATCCAAATCCTACATTTTATTTTTTCAATAATCTGTTTTACTCTTATTTTTGCGTCACAATATTTTTTAGAAATAATCTTTCTATACATTGCGACTTTAAATTCTGATTTGTTCCTCAAACAAAGTTATTGTATTGTATGTCTTCTGAAGACTTGGAAGATTATGAGTATGGACCACTTCTTGATACCTTTATGGTGTTTTTTGGACCCTCTCATATGAAGGTGAGTAAATGTCAATTTTCCTTTTTTTTGTGAACTTTTCCTTTAATCCAAATATAATTTATTTCCCATTTGGCAGTAATAGAAGACTGCCAACGTTCAATCCCAGTGTGCAGTACCTGTCAAACGTGTAAACATTATTTAAAAGCTTGGCAGTATGAAATATCATTCTTTTCCTGCATTAAACAGATACTGTCCATCAAACCATGGTCCATGTGGTAACCACAAGACCCTTTACATCAACCTAAAGCAGCAGAAAGACAAGGGCGTGATATATACGAGAGGTCAAGATCGAGAACACGTCATAATAAACAGGATACAGGAACACTCCGAGATAAAGATGACCCGACTCTCCCCTGCACGGCTGATGTTAACAAAGCCAACGGCATTATGGGATATATGGGCCAGACAACGTAAAAAAACCTCTGCCTGTTTTTTTCCCCCCATCACCTGCTGCTGTCTCACGGGGAAAGAGGTGCTGGTTTTTACCCCTGCGTGATGAATGACCATCGCTCTCAATTTCTGCCCGCGCATCACCTCTCAGTCACTTGGCGTCAGACCATCACGCGGCTGGCAACAACGACACCTGGGGCGGCGATAGACGGAGAGGTGTGAGCCGAGAGGAGGATGCCTGGTCAATAAATTAATCTGTCACTTTATTCTTCTCATTTCTCTTTTTCATTTTTACGCCTTCAGGACAGGCAAAATGAATACATAAGGGCAAAAAGGGCAGCCGGTACGATCAGAGATTGACAGCACAGAGGAGACCACTTATGCCCCAGAGATCTCCCACAGATCCCCACAGATGACACGTGTACTTTCCAGATTTTAAGGTCAAAAACGAGGGGGACCCTGTAGATTTGCATATATTCACATCACAGTGCTAATTCTTGAGCTAGCATTGACCTGTGAGGCTGTGCTTAATGTGATTTACACAACATGCACAACATCCTTGTTGGTGCTGGAATGACATTGGATTGAGTTCAGCGGCCTAAACTAATTTTATCAACCTGTGCTTGCTAAGATAAATAGTACTATGTTGTTCGGTTAAGGTTACAGGTTTTTAAAAACTGCTTACCTGAAATATTTTGATGCATAAGACCAGAAACAAACTCTATCCAAGTATGTAAAAATACCCTTTTATCTATTCAGGTTGAATTTTACATTATGGAATTCCAAAATCGAGTGCAATTCGCTATGCTTTGCAAGTTATCGCAAATGTGGATATTGGTGTAAACAGGTTTCCTCTTCGGTCAGTTTTTTCTTCCAGGTCAACTACTGTTGGCAGAGCAATAGTTTTAAGATAATCTTGCTGAGTCAGTTATATGTAAATAAGTATAGCTAATTGTTTAATGGCAAGAGATATTTCAAGGTAACTCTAGCGCCCCATAGAGTACTGAACAGAAATAGACCAAAAATCGCTTTAACAGATATTTTTGTCAGTATATGCAAAGAGTATCTTTCTGATCTAATTTATTCCATAGCCTTTTAACTACAGGAATGAATGACAAATTGTGAGGATACATGCTTTTATTTTTTTATGTGACCTAGAAAGGGCAAAAAAAAATCTCATTGACTTGCATTGAAAGAGGGACCCGACCCATATCTAGGGGCGAGAATATCATAGATTGGGCTCTTTTGAGTACCACCTAACAACCACCCTGAACATCCTAGCAACCAAATAGCAACACCCTGACTGCCAGTCTTAGCATTTTGATGGTGTGTTTTACATTTGCAAGAACTTGTTCTTCAGGAAATGTTCTTATTAACCTAACATCTCTCTGTACTCTATAATTTTAGCTATGGTTTTCTTGCTCTTTTTTTAGGATCACGTCCTACTTGGGTAAATAAAGAAGCATTTCTGTGCAATTAGCCGAAAGATGACGAATTGGATGGTTCTAGCATGGCGTCACCGTTGAAGAATTCTGGCTGACTGCGGGTCTGGACCGATGACCTCTTCAATTTTCCCTTGGTCTTTAGTATGATGGAGAGCAGCTTATGGTTTCACACAAACACACACTCACACATTTCGACATCTCACCCACTCTATCTCTCTTTCACACTCTCTCTCTCCATTTCTCCCTAGAGTTTACTCTGTCCTTGCCTGGAGCTTTCTTGCGAGCGTCTCACGCTGTAAGTGATGACCTGAGAAATTAATCCTGCCAGTGGCTCATAGACACCCAGCTTTTTCAGAGCTGCTGAAATCACGGCTGGGGCATCGTTAGATACGGATGTTTTAGACAGATGAAGATGGAGAAGGAAGTTTGTGTAAACATAGAGTACACAACTTAAGTTGTAGAATGATACAGAATCGGTGCGCCGATTGCAGTAGTTTAACCAAATCTGTCAGCGCCAATACCAATAATTTGGTGGTTCTGCTTTTTCTCGAGCTTCAAAAGAAATTTAAATAATTGTATTCTCTTTATCATTTTCTAGTTATGTTACCAGTTCAACTGCCGTTTGAGATGAATGGCTAACGAATATATTTTTTCATGTGGTGGTTGAAAAATAAGAGATAATGTAGCAGGACATTTTGAAGATTGCAACTACCACCATTATTTTACTCTTGAATAATGTTCAACTGAACAACAAAAAATTGTAAATAGAATCCATTTTGATTTCATGTTGACATAAATGAGTAAGCTACAATTTACAGCCACTTGGTGTAACGGAAATTGCAACTTAAACCTTATATAAAGCACCACAGCTTTCAGATTTGCTACATTACGGCTGTCATATATTTAATGTTCCTTACCCTGATGAAATGAACCTTGTTTGGAAACCATTACAGCACAGGGAACATCAGCTCCCCGGGGGCACTGGCATCACGAGAAACAGGCGGCAGTGATCATGGCGTTCCAATAACACAATATCAGTCTCACAGTTTAAAACAAATCTATTCTTCATCAGCTCCCTCATTTTACCATATCATCCCTATTGAACACGACAGTCTGAGAATTTCTTACAAGACCTTCAAATCAATGGCTATCATGTTGATTGTGTAACCATGCAAGCAGCAGGTGGTAAGAATCCAGGGTTGGTAAGTAATCAATGTTCATTTGCTGAACAAGGGTGCACCTTTACCCACAATGCATTGCTGTGAATACATAGCCTTGTTATGTTCGTCCCATTATGTTTGCATTATTTTTATGTTTCAATGCGATATAAACGTCTCCTTGGACAGGCTGCCACAGAGAACCACAACATTATTAATGTGTTGTCATGCATTTTGTGCATTTCCATTTGTTTTATCTTTATGTGGCAGTGAAGCAACCTTTCAGCTGTGGTCTCCATAATTAGTTATCTCTAGCAAAACAACTCGGTGGGAAAACAAGGCCTTCGTTTTTACTGAAGCTGACATTGCTTGTATGTCCCGGAAGCTTAATGATGCTATAATGTGCATACAGCCCTCCACTGCGGCAGAAAGATTGTGAAAGGTTAGTATTTGAGTATCATAATTGAGTGTATCATCAGACTGTCATTTTAAAACTAAATGTGAAGTAGGTGGTTCATAAACCTTGCTGAGGCCTTATCACCTGAAACAAGGAATGTTAGAATCTCTTCCAAATTATTGCTGAAATCAATATGAACTTTTACTTGTTTTTGAGTAAAAAACATCTCTAAAAAATAAATGTACTTGCAACGCTGCATAACATGTATAGATTGATATCTTTAATACAAGTGTATTTCATATTACTTTTTATTTACTTTTATTATTACTTATAAAAATCTGCCATGCAGAAAGACAAAATACACTTACTGTATATTAAAGATACATTGTGAATGTTACAAAACAATTCATAATAACATTGTGGCTTCTCATTATTGCAATGTTTTTAAAACATATATTGTATATTTATAAGAAATATACTTGCTTGGATTGGAACACAAAAGAAGATACTTTGAATGTAACAGCTGCAATTTGGCTATTTTTATGACTTAAAATTTTTAACCTTTAGCATCTTCACAGCTTCTGATCACCATCTCATATAGAAAAGAGAAGCGTGAACATTTTGTTAAATGTCTCCTTTTACTTTCCTCAGAATACCAAAAACATTGGACAACATGAGGGTGAGTTAATGACAGATTTCCAGGTTTTCCCTTCAAAGAATATTCCTCCTTTTTTGAACTGGATTTTCTTTAGCCTATATTATATTGATTTCAATTTGATCATTTTGATGATAACCCCCCTGGCGGCTTTCTGACCTTCAAGGGATATTAAGAAGTTCTATCAAAGTATAATCTGGTATTGCCAGTGCAGGTCCACACTTTCATTAAAATCAATGACTTTCATTCACTTAAGAGGTGTTACTTTGTCCCAGAGATATCCTGTAAATGAATTCAACTCTGCCAAATGCATTAAAAAAACATCTCAGGAGATCCACAGCATGTCTGTATGTCTAGCCTACGTGTGTGATCACATGTATGCGACATTTATATTGATGGGTCACAGAACCCGGAACAACGTTCCCATTTGTCCTTCCCACTGACGACAACCCTGGTCGACCAATTCCTACAGCTACGAATCGCTTTAGTGCCAAGCATTTATTTCTTGTGTTCTCCACTGACAAAAAAGCCAAACCCATCTTCACGCATCATTAAATTTCATTACCATTTTCGAATTGCCTCCCGACTGCATGTTACCTCTGTCTCGCTTTAATCGCACAAACGCGCAATCAATCCCCGCCTGTCCTGCGACGCCAAGTGTTTATCTTGTCATTCGCTGCCTGTGATAGAGGAGGTTCCCTGGGGACCGCTGAATAGCGCTGATAACACAAATGGCCATATTTAGATGCCTCAAACAGGTAGGGTCAAAATGTGTAAGTAAGTGTGCGTCTTCAAGCATGTTTCATCATGTTTAAGAATCTCTCGCCCATACAAGGATCTGAAGGTTACCAAGTACTGAGGCCTAGTTGTTTCGGGTAGTTTGATATCATTAATAACATCGAGACATTGCACCATGTTCTCATAAATGTACAGGGGTGGGGGGAAAAACAATAAGAAAAGTATCCTGTTGGGGTTCCTCATATCTGGTTCTGGGCCACTTCTCATTAAAGTTTAGTTCCAAACCTAATCAAACACACCTGAACAAGCTAACAAGATCTTCCGAGTTAGAAAAATTGCAGATAGGTGAGTTTGAACAGGGTCTGAGCTAAACTTTGCAGGACAGTGCAAATCCAAAGCTTCAAATTGTACGACAGTTTTTAAACACAGACATTTTTGTTTTGGTCCTCCAAAGACCTCAGAGTAAATATTTGAAATTGAAGCACAAGGGTTAGCTAAAGCATGTAATTGAAAAACCATGTATAAAGGTATATGTAAATAATTATTATAACATTATAATTTTTCTATATAAAAAACATTGTATTGTGGTACGATGCTCAAAGACACACAGACAAGTGTTATTGGATGTTTACCATCGTAATGCCATGGTATTCTTGGAAGTACCTTGTAGAATTATGTCATAGTATATTGATATCAGTAACATGGTAGTACAATATAGCTTGGTTTACCATCTGATACTATATCTATACCATGCCACTTGCACAGTACTTTTTAAAAAAAAAAAAAAAACCATAATGGGTCTCGTAGTTTTTGATTAGTATGTCAGTACTGTATCACCACTGATAGTTGATATAAAATTGTAAAATTAGGCACCAAAAATCAATGGCATAATAAATAAATATACAATACCCATATATAGCATGTTTTACCATGGTTGGCTTTTATGTAAATACACAATAGTAGCAGCACTTTTTTGTCCATGCTATAGTTTGACTGATTTCAATTTTAAACCAGATCCAACTTGATTGGCTCAGTACGTGCTGTTCCCAAATGAATGATGGTCCTGTTACAGTGCAGATAATGATAGACCTGTCCTTGATTCTCTCACACACACATACACACACATACGCACACACATTTTACTCCCAATAGCTTCAGTTTCCCACATCAGCTTGGCAAAATTGTGGAATATGAAACCATCTTTTTCATTTCACAGATCATCTTGCAGTTTGTCCTAAAAATGTATGTGTAGCTACTGAGAAAAGAGAGAGCAAGCCCAAGTGAGAATCTGTGACTGTGTGTGAGCACGATCGGTGGCGAACTCGGGGTGTACGTGAGATGCTGACAGAAATGGTGTGTTCCTGGAGAGAGAGACAGAGCAATGAGCTGGCTAGAATCTATCAGCTGCTGCTGGGTGCGAGACATCTGGAGCGGCCAGATGCCCGTCCGGTCACTAATCACACCAACATCTCATTATGACCATTGATCAATCAATCTGTCTCGCCAGGCCTGCAGACCGCATGTTTATGACTATGAAGAAAAATATCCTTTCTTCCCAACAAGGGTGAAACGTCGCTTAAAGATTAAGAAGTATTTATAATGGCAAGCTGGGAGTATTGTTTTTCATGGCTTTTAAAAAGACATTAAAGCTTTTAGTATTGGGAAATAGTTCTCAGGGGACCGTCTAAACCCAGAGGAAAATTTTATTGCTCTTTCATGGCTCTTAATGGAGCCTTAATCAGTTATTTTTCATTTATAAAATTTTGTCTCAGTTGTATCTACGTAAGTTCTTAAGAGGGAATAAAGTAGATGCAAATAAGACATACAGTTATAGCAGTAAATCAAATGGACTATTTTATGATTATATTTTTCTCTTTAGGATCTTCACAGCTACTGGTCACCGTCTACTGTTGCTGTGTGGGGAAAAATGCCTGAATGTTTTGCTGAACAACTTTTGTTTCCACCGAAGAGTGAAATATGGAACAATATGAGGGTGAGTGCATGATGACATTTTTGAGTAAATATTCTTTCCACAAATTATACGATTGTCGATTAGTATGATTGTACCAGGTTGATTAGTTGCAATGGGTCTAATTACACACACTCTCTGGACCAATCAGGATTTAGCGGCATGCTTTATAGGCAGGGGGGGTTGGTCCCCTCGAAACCGATTTGTTGTTGTCAGACGTACATTTCCGCTCTGAATTATTTCATGTCCGGCGGTGCAGTCACAGCGTGCAGTGTCTCTTTGGCAGTGTCTCCTTGTTAAACTCGATCCTTCCTGTAACGGAACCGTGTGAGCCTTCTCCCTGGTAGGCTCGTCAAATTGTTTCCTTTTTATGTCTTCCTGACTGAGTGTTTATGTAATCGGTCATGTTTTTTATTGTAGGCTCGGTGTAGCCGTACTATCGGCACTATTGGTGCATCACTTCGACGCTCCCTGACGGGTATGTATATATACCAGTTGACTTTGCGTGTGTAATTTAAGTATAACCCATTATTGAAGTTGGTTTGTTTGTGTACATCAGGGTGTAATCCGCTTCGTTCGCGCTGATATCTGGACTAGCCACTCCCTTCTGGGCCGTGCTGCTGTTTTGTCTCAACCAACTTCTGTTCCTATTATTAACTGTTCACAAGTAATTTTATGAGCGCAACCCCGGAGCTGAACGTCTTTACGCACCGTTCAGCGTCAGATCGGTGGTCCAACTGAGTGTCTGGCAGGGTTGTAATTGACTCAGTGTGATACAAGGATAGCATTATCCTTATGTGGTTGGCCCGTGCTTATTAGTGTGTGTGTGGTGTGTGTGTGTGTGGTGTGTGTGTTGTGTGTGTGTAGTGGAGTCCCGGTTATTAGTTAACTTATGATTAAGTGATTTTGTTCCATATTGTATCATATTTCTTTATTTTGATAAAGCTCTTCAGGTTGCTCTGAAAACTTATAATTGTCAATTTTGTTTTTTTTTTTGTTCATTTGTTAACTTCTGATTAAGTGATTTTTGTCCTAGTTTCACTTTCTTTAAGTTGAGAGACCTTCAGGTTTCTCTGAAACTTTAATTGTCAATTTTGTTTTTTTTTTGTTTATTTGTTAATTTCTGATTAAGTGATTTTTGTCTTGGTTTCATTTTCCTTAGTTGAGAGACTTCCAGGTTCCCTTATCGAAAAGGGAACTTCGAGATGCGTCGAAACGCTACGGGAACGCCTTCTGCGTGATTGCGTCTGAAGCATCTATGCCAACTAGTCCAATGGAAAAAGGGAATGAGCGTCACGGGCGGGTGACGTCATGACCAGGAAAGGATAAGAGCACTTCCGCTGCTCGCCGGCATTTAGCTTCTGTGCCTCAGCAAGCGATCTGTGTCAAACTGTCCCTGTCTATTTATTGTTGTCTGTTGCAATATTGTTGGTATCGTTATGGCGAAACAAATGTACAAACAGTGTGTTCTCCCCTGCCCGCGTTTATTTAAACGGGTGGGGACACACACAGCTTTGTGTCAATTTGTTTGAGAGTAAGAGCATGCTGAGTGCTAACATTGTGAAAGTGAAACTACCAGATTAGCATGCTCTGCTCTCGCCTGTCACTCTGTATGATAGTGGCAGGCTCGCGATTCTCACGGGATACAGGACCCGCGTTTGCCGAGGCGGCGCGGAGAATGCATTCCTGGGGATCGCAAAAGGATCTTTTGGAGGGGTGGGAGAACGGTCCGAGGGCCTTTTCTTCTTCCTTGCCCGGAAGATCCAGCTCTATCTCCCCGGTGTTGGAAGCACGCTCTGCGGTTTCTTCCGCTCGGGGAGAGAGAGCCCTTTTTCCGTCATATTCTTCCTCCGAGGAGGTTTGTGTTGAGAATATTGAAAGTGAAAGCAAGCACACACACTGTTGAATTAGATTCGCCATCTATTTTTCCAGTATATGATGAACTGGTGGAGGTTTTGTCCCGTGCTGTTAGTAAATTAAATATTTAATGGCCAGCTGAGAAAAAGGAACGCTCGTCCTAAGAAACATGACGAGCGTTTTCTTATTTCTATCACATTATCTCCACCACGAGGCTTCCTTTTTTTCCCTGATTTACACACTGAATATTTAAATTATGGAATAAACCGTATTTATCACTACTTTCAGCCCTCGTGTTAAATGTTTATTCAAGATTAGAGGGTTGAAAGATTACGGTTATGATATGATGCCCCAGGCTGAACAGAATTAAAAATAGGAAAATGCTATTTTTTCACCTGGTCCAGTATCATCATTTAAGTCTCTGCTTTGCTCATAAGTCTATACTAAAGAATCTCGCGTTTGCCGAGGCAGCGTGTAGGTTTAATGTTGTAATCAGAATCTAGCTCGGATCTCGCGTTTGCCGAGGCACCGCTTAGATTTCGAGTGTATTTTGCAAAAATAAGATTCTGTGGCTGGGATCTCGCGTTTGCCGAGGCAGCGCGTAGGTTTAAGCAGTACTACTTTGGTTTTATGGGTAAAGCTTATACGGCAGCAGGTCAGCTGGAGAATGTTTATAGAAATCTATATTATAATGCTCCAGGCTTATCAGGCCGATCTGCTGGGGTTCTGGATATAGCGAAATTTGAGCCTTCGGGTCTCTTCGGCGACGCATTCCATGCGGTCGTTGTTAGGTGATAAAAGATATATATATAAAAAAAATATATATAATAAGGTTTCTCCCTCGCTGTGTCCAGCCCCCCTGGGGCTGCTGGGCGTGAGCAGCCCCAGCCGTCGAGTTCATCATATTATGTGCACAGTAAGAGAGTGCTGCGTCTCGTGTTCCTCCATGTAGATACTGGAGACAGACGCAACCCTCTCAACCGAAGTCGCCTAAGCCTAAGCCGGATCTGAGGACCGTTCTTCAGGCGAAGAAAGCTTCGGTTCAAAAAAAAAAAAAAAAGGTCCTGATGCTTAGGCATCAGGCCTGTGAGGACAGCCCCGACCGGAGTGGAGCGGTGTTCACCTCATTATACGGTGCCCGTTCCACTTCGGGGTCCTCACGAGACCCTCCTGCCACCCTGCCACCTCTGGTGCTTCAGGGCGCAGTGGTCTCCAGCGAGTCGCTGGTGCTATGCTGCGGCACAGCATCGGTTTCGCGCCCTCTGAGGGGGGTTTTAGAGCAGTCAGGTCAGGTAGTTCCTGCCGGTATGTTTCAGGCTCCAGATTTGGCTCTCTCAGTAACACCAGAGACCAGCCTTGAGAGGCTGGTTCCCTTAGTAAATTTTCTGGCAGCGTGGAAGCTTCTGCCGAATATTTCTCATTGGGTCCTGCAGATTGTAGAGAAAGGATACAGAATCCAGTTTGGCTCTCGTCCTCCTCGTTACAGCGGGGTGCTACCCTCAGTGGTGCATCCCGAGCAGGCTCTGGTAATGGAGCAAGAAGTAAGGGCCCTGTTAGCAAAGAGGCTATAGAACAGGTGTACTCACCCGACCGAGAGTCGGGTTTTTACAGCCGTTATTTCATTGTTCCAAAAAAGGATGGAGGGTTGCATCCCATTTTAGATCTTCGCCTGTTGAATCGGTCAGTTCAGAAACTCAAGTTCAAGATGCTGACCCTCAAGCAGATCGTGACCCAAATCAGATCCGAGGACTGGTTTGTCACGATAGATCTAAAGGATGCATACTTCCATATCTCCATCCTCCCTCAGCACAGGAAGTTCCTAGGGTTTTCTTTCGGGGGCAAAAAAAACCAATATCGGGTTCTTCCTTTCGGTCTAGCTTTATCACCCCGCACGTTCACGAAATGCGTGGATACAGCTCTAGCCCCCTTGGGCTTCAGGGCGTACGTTTTCTGAACTACATCGGTGACTGGCTGATTCTGCGGAATCGGAGCAGTTGGCGGTTCGGCACCGAGGTGTCGTTCTCGCTCTTATGCAGATGTTGGGGTTGATGCTCAATACCAAGAAGAGTGTGCTTTCTCCAGTATTGAGAACCACTTTCCTTGGTGTGGTATGGGATTCAGTGACGATGAGGGCCAGCCTATCGCCCGTTCGTGTAGCTGTTATCCTGGCAGCCACCAAAGAGCTAAAGCTAGGTCAGTCACGCACTGTAAAACAGTTCGAGAAACTGTTGGGTCTACTGGCAGCAGCGTCCAACGTATACCTTTTGGCCTGCTGTACATGAGGCCTTTACAGTGGTGGCTCAGGACCAGAGGGTTCTCCCCGAGGGGAAACCCTTTCCGTATGATCAAGGTTACGCGGCGATGCCTTCGTGCCTTAGAGATATGGAGGAAACACTGGTTCTTAACCCAGGGCCCGGTGTTGGGAGCTCTTTGCCATCGAGCTACTATCTCGACAGATGCTTCCCTCACCGGCTGGGGAGCGGTAATGGAAGGCCGCTCGGTTCAGGGTCTGTGGAAAAGCCATCATCTTTCGTGGCACATCAATTGCCTGGAGATGATGGCTGTCTTCAATGCGTTGAGACATTTCCTTCCGGACCTAAGAGGCCATCATGTGCTCGTTCGAACAGACAACACATCTGTGGTCTCTTATCTGAACCGCCAGGGGGGTCTAGGTCGCGTCCGCTTTGCAAACTGGCGCACCGGATCCTCCTGTGGTCCCTGGGGAAGGTACTCTCCCTGAGGGCAGTGTATATTCCTGGGGACCAGAATATAGGAGCAGACATCCTGTCGAGGCAGGAGCTGAGGCCAGGGGATTGGAGACTCCACCCCGAGGCGGTGGAGAAAATCTGGGAGGCATATGGCAGAGCAGAGGTGGACCTGTTCGCGTCTCACAACACGACGCACTGTCCCCTCTGGTATTCACTTACTCACCCGGCCCCCCTGGGGCTGGATGCCATGGTGCAGACGTGGCCGAGGCTACGTCTGTACGCCTTTCCCCCTGTTGCTCTGCTCCCAGGAGTTCTGGAGCGGGTCCGTCAGTGTGGGATAAGCCTACTGCTAGTAGCACCACGCTGGCCAAGTCGGATCTGGTTTGCGGACCTGATCCTTCTGTTAGACGGGCCTCCATTGGAGATCCCTTTGAGGAGGGACCTTCTGTCTCAGGCCGGGGGCACAATATTTCACCCTCGGCCAGAGATATGGAATCTTTGGGTTTGGCCTCTGAGGGGGCCCAACTTGTAGATAGTGGTCTTTCAGCTGAGGCTGTTGAGACCATCCTAAGCTCCAGAGCTCCAGCTACGAGGAAACTCTATGCGCTTAAATGGAGAGTTTTCTCCTTATGGTGTCACCGACATCAGTGGGATCCGGTTAATTGTTCTGTCAACACAGTAATCGAGTTCCTGCAGGAGCGCTTTGTGTCAGGTTTATGTCCTTCCACACTAAAAGTTTACGTGGCAGCCATTGCGGCTTACCATACCATGGTGGGAGGTATATCTTTGGGTCGAGACCCCCTGATTACACGTTTCCTTCGTGGCACTTTGAGGCTGAGGCCTGCAATTCGCACTAAGGTGCCAGCTTGGGATTTGACTGTAGTTCTAGTAGGCCTGTCTAGGGCTCCATTCGAGCCCTTAGATTCGGTCTCAGAGAAGTTCCTTACTCTTAAGACCATCTTTCTCCTAGCTATTTCGTCCCTCAAGAGAGTTGGTGACCTTCAGGCTCTTTCGGTCTCCCCCACCTGCCTTGAATTTGCTCCGGGGATGGTCAAGGCGTTCCTTCATCCAAAACAGGGATACGTCCCTAAGGTGCCGACCTTGACTCCGAGGCCTATTGTGCTGCAGGCTTTCTGTCCTCCTCCGTTTGCAACTGCGGACCAGGAAAGACTGCACTTGTCGTGTCCAGTGCGAGCATTGGACACATATGTACATCGGACATCCTCAATCAGGAAGTCCGATCAACTATTTATTTGCTTTGGATCACCTAAAAAAGGTCTTCCTGCTTCAAAACAGACAGTCAGTAAGTGGATAGTCGAGGCTATTTCACTTGCTTATGAGTACTCGGGCCAGCCTTGTCCTTTGGTGGTCCGAGCTCATTCGACCAGGAGTATGGCGGCTTCTAAAGCCTTGCTGCATGGGGTTTCTCTCCAAGATGTTTGTGATGCGGCGGGCTGGTCCTCTCCGCTCACATTCGTGAGATTTTACAGTTTGGACCTGGATGCTGCCCCAGGTTCTCAGGTGCTTAGTGCTTAGCTGAACAGTCTGACACTCAGGTACTTGAATTATGGCGCATTGGGTATTCTCGTTCCCGTAGCGTTTCGACGCATCTCGAAGTTCCCTTTTCGATAAGGGAACGTCTCAGGTTACTATTGTAACCATAGTTCCCTGAGAACAGGGAACGAGACGATGCGTCCCCCTGCCATACTTCTGGCGTCCCTGCGATCGGCTTGCTTCGGCACTGTCGAAGCTAAATGCCGGCGAGCAGCGGAAGTGCTCTTATCCTTTCCTGGTCATGACGTCACCCGCCCGTGACGCTCATTCCCTTTTTCCATTGGACTAGTTGGCATAGATGCTTCAGACGCAATCACGCAGAAGGCGTTCCCGTAGCGTTTCGACGCATCGTCTCGTTCCCTGTTCTCAGGGAACTATGGTTACAATAGTAACCTGAGACGTTTCCCTGCAACTTTATAATTGTCACATTTGATTATTTTCTATGTTTATTTGTTAGCTTATGACAAAAAAGGGATTCTGTTTTGGTTTTATACTGCTTTGACCTGAGAGATTTCTATATCTCTGAACTCCGTGTTATTTCTTTTGGTTATTTTTCTTGCTAAACTCTAGGAAGCTATTAAGTCACTTGCTGCCTAGATCTGTCTTAGATTGGAGTTATTTCTATTTATTTTTGGTTTATTGTTTCATTTTTCCCAATAATTGAATGTCCTTTCTTCCATAGTGCTGAGTGCTGAAGGTGGTGGTGTCAGTGTCTCTGGGGTTGGCGTCTTCTTTGGGTGCTGTGTTTTCCCCTTGTTTTTTTGGAGTTATCACTGTGTGGGTGTGTGTTCACGTGTGATTGGGGATCCTTTTTTTTGAGATCCCATAGACTCTGCCCCTCTACTGGTAAGGCCTCAGTATTCTTTTCCCCCCTTTTTTATCAGTATGCATATTTATATTTGATGGTTCTAGTATTTGTATAAATAAAATTATTGCTTTTGAATGGAATTACGTCTTTGGCTTCTTGCATAAATCAAACCTGTGTGCTTTCTTTATTTTGGGTAGTTTAACATTTAATTAGTCAAATCCAATTCTCGGGGCGAAATTCCCCGGGTGGCGTTGCCGGTAAAATAAAAGTCCCACTCGCCACATAAGTTTAGCTCAGATCAATTTATCCTTTTTATCAGAGCTTGATTGATTTCTTAGATTTTGCAGATATTCAGATAGATTCAGGCAGATAGATCAAGGACTTTTAAACAAAATTTGAGATGACACCCAAAACGCTGTTGTCGTGTAAACGAATGGCCAAAACAATAAAAAGTTTTACGTTTTTAGTTGAAAACAGTGTCGTGTAAACAGCTCCTGAGACTTACCCCCACGTACAACTCTAGTGGAGCGATATGTGAAATAACTACCTCAAAATTTCGGTTGCAGTTGCATTTGAAAAAATGTTCTAGAAACAATTAAGAAAATAAAGGCAACCAAATTATGTTTCACTACACAAAGTTCGGGAGGAGCACGTTCAAATAATCACTTATCAACAATCATTATGACTATCCCATCAGCATGAGAGGAAGCATATATATATATATATATAATATGCACTCAGTCGACTCACCTACATTCCTTGACAGCTTTTCAGCATTTGGTCCCGCCCATTTGTTTGTAATGTCAGAGATTAAACTCTACCCGTCTGATCAGAATCAGAATCAGAATCACTTTATTGCCAAGTAGTGCTTTCACACACAAGGAATGTGCTTCGGTAACAAGATGTTACCATGGCTGCTATAATCAGCGCCAATCTTGAGAAAAATACAGCATGACATGAGGAGAGGTGAGGAGAAAAAAACGACCCCCAGACTATGCTGCTGTAAGGAGTACAGTCTGGGAACAGGAAAAAACACCTCAGCAACATTAGCACATAAACAATACAATCTACATGAACAAGACATTGCAACACGTGTGGGGAGTGGGGGATGAAGTTAGTCCAGCCCAGGCAAGCAGCATCCGGTCCTGCAGCCATTCTCATGCAGTGCTGCGAGAGTCTCTCAAAGTACAAGACAGTAGACTAGACGAGACGAGAGAAGCAAAGCAGGAGATGTAAGGGGAGGGAGAGGGAGAGAAAATGCGACCGCCTTCGTTGAGAGCCAAGAGGGTGAAGGGTGATGATGACTCTCTCATTGCCCAGGATCCATCGCAGCATCCCAACGCTGCAATGAGCTCCCATGGTCAACAGGACACTGCGACTGAACCTCCAGCAACACAGCGTGGCCGTCGGGCCTAGCCGAACCACTTCCTGTACCCTGAGGCGCCGTGGCTTCCACCACCCTCTACAGCATCCTGCTACACCTCAGCTCCACCCACCATTCCTGCAATAGAGAAATGGACAGTGTTGGGGTTGAGACAAGCACTAATCAATGCTGATGTTAATTTTTCTAGATGAATGAATAAAGCACAACTGTATGTTTCACTCCAAGCAGCTTTCCCTTCTCCAAAATCCACTCCACCGTCAAAATCCGCAAAAAAGGCAAGTAATCACAAGAGCCTGAACTCACCTTCCCAGAAAACACCTTCTCCCTCTCTCACAGGTCCCAATCTTCCTTGACCACCAGGCCGCAGCAGGCCTCAGCTAGCCTGGGTCGCGCCCCAGATTCTGCTGCCGCCGCCAGGCCCCACTCTTCTCTCCACTCCGCTGAGCTACAGACCGCAGCTTTCTCAAGCACCACACCTCACTTCACAATGACAGTTTCAATCGAAACAGTCAGACTTTTCCTGTAACTTTTTCCAATTCTTTCCCCTGTCCATGGCCTGCAGCCCCACCATTAGACTCTAGCGCGAGGCTGCATGCTTCGGCGCAGGCACAGACACCATTTCTACCTCCCCAGCTCCCCTCCTTTCCCACTTTTTCAGTTCCTCCACAGACTTCAGGGCGTGTGAGGTTGCCTCCACAAACGGCCTCTGCCCTTGCTTTTTTTCCTCCTAACACTTTTTCTCAAAATCGTTCTCCTTTCACTCTTTTTTCCGCAACGTCGATGCCCATCCCGCTGAACGCTACAGCAATGGAACCGCCCCCCTGTTGCCAGCAACATCAGAGCACAGATCCTCACAGGTGCATATTCATCTATCTTTACTCCATCCCTCGGACTCAAATCGTCAAATCGACTGCGGCGATTTTGCAGTCACCCTTCAAAAATCCAGTTCATAATTCATCCTGCATTCTTTCGTTTTCTGAATTTGCTATTGCTTTCAGCCGGTATAGTGAAATAATTTGCACCGCAGTTCCCCACAGGAGACGAGAATTAAACGACTATCTCACAAGCTCGCATTATCGTACAGAGGAACCCACTTCTATACATACTACAAATTGTTCTCAGCAAAATGCGCTGTCCGTGTAGCCCAGTGGAACCAGTGCCCTTACTGGGGCGCACTAGACACAGAACTACACAATAGAGTGTTTCTAGGCTGCCGTACCATATCTTGCGCTATCTGCAGATACGTTTCTCATTCCATCACAACTTGTCCATTGATTAACCCGCCAAATCTTTCTCTCCCAGATTCACCAGCTGCAAAATCAACCAGTTACATCCCACGGCCAGCATACATAAATTTCAGTGACTCAGCCATAGGTTCCAACAGAAGAAAAGCCACATTCTTATCCAGTCAAGTTTGCAATAACTTCAACTCAGGACGTTGCTCATGGCAACATTGTCAGCTATTGTGGCAGCGCACACGCTCGCACTATATGCCCTGTAAAAAGGTCTGTAAATAAAGATTCAAAAAATTACCTGTCGACTCCTGTGAACATTTCTCGTCTGTCAACTGAATTGTCTCACCACCCTAACACTAACTTTACTGACTATTTACTGTCTGGCCTCGAGCACAGCTTCCCCACTCAAAGTATTAGTTGTGACAATATCCAGTCCGCTCCCGCTCGCTGAACCTGACACAGTCAACATTCTAATTAAAAAAAAAATAGAATCAGGCTTTATGATTGGTCCTTTCAAGTGTTTCCGCATCAGCCCCATTGGAGTGGCTACCAGAAAATTTTCAGGAAAAATACGCTTTATAAACCGATCTCTCAGCCCCGCACAATTCCCCTTTTCCAAGCATAAACACCCTTATCTCGCTTGAACAATTTTCTCTTCATTACCACACCATTGACCAAGCTATAAACTTGGCACTTGGCTTGCAAAAGTCGACATAACCTCTGTATTTAAAGTGATCCTTACTTTCATTTGTTCGGTGTACACTGGCAAGAAAAATTTTACTTTGCCGTTCATTTAACCTTTGGCTGCAAAAGCTGCCCCAAGATCTTTGACATGCTATCAGAAGCCATTTGTTGGATTCTTTCCAATAACTACTCAATTCCTCACTTAATCCACCTGCTAGATGATTTCTTAATCATCTCACCGCCCGACTCCATCCCATCCACGCATCTTCTCACAGTCTTCGCTGAGCTCGGGATTCCAATCGCCCATGACAAAACCATGGGTCCAGCCACGACCATTGAATTTCTGAGCAATAAATAGGACACAGTTAACTTCCAGGCCTCACTGCCCAAGGATAAAATCGTCAGGATTACTCTGGTCGCATCAACCCTCCTAGAAAATCCAAATTGTTCTAATTGTTCTCGCGTGAGCTACTATCTCTGCTCAGCCACTTTAACTTTGCGATGCGCATTATACCGCAAGACCGCCCTTTTATCTCACATGTCCTCTTCCTTGCTTCTTCAGTCAAAGCGCTAGAGGACCACATCTCCCTAACTAGTTTATGTTGTAACAAGCTCAGTTTATGGATAACCTTCCTTAAACAATGGTCTGTCCTTTTTCTATAATAATCAGATTTTTCTCCCCGTGGATATCCAACTGTTCACCGACGCAGCTCCCTCCATCGGTTTCGGGGGATTCTACCAAGGCCGTTGGTTCGCGTGTACATGGCCCATCCAGCTGTTAGACTCACCGCAGTCACTAACATCCTCAGCGCTGTTCGACTTGTATCCTTTAGTCGTAGCAGCTTTCCGGTGTGGTAAAGAATGGTCCACTAACAGCATCATAAGTGCACTGCAAAAATGAAGCAACCCTGCATTGCATCAACAAAGGCCGCTCAAATTCCCCCGCACTAATGCCTCTCCTAAGATGCCTCATTTGGATTGCAGCCTGCGATCAGTTCGTCATAACTGCAAAACATGTTCCCGGGTCCAAAAATCAAATAACTGACTCTCTCTCTTATTTTGCTTTCCAGAAATTTAGGCTGGTGGCACCAGACTCGGACCCATTCCCAACCCCAGTACCTCCCTATTCAAAACGGATTTTCCCATAAACCACCCATTGAAACCACTCCTCAACGCCTCTCTTAATTCCATTCTTCAAGCCGTTTCACCCAGAACCCTCCAATCCTACCTAACCACATGGAAGTGTTTTAAGTCTTTCCACTCCACATACAACCTGCCTTTTCCCGATTTTTCTCTGCTTCATTCATATCACTTCATTCATATCTTATCTCAACAGCATCAAGAACCTCCAAGCCAGCTCCACCAAGGGTCTAAGCGGAATCAAATTTTTCCACAAACTAATTTCGTAGACAGAGTCTGGGATGGCATAATTGAAAAGTGGGCTGGGGTGGGGCGCTTGTCTGAAGTATAAAATCATTTACCAATAATATAAAATCATTGGTTACCCGTAAGCCAATCACAATTGTTTAACAAACACTATTCTTGTTTGGGCTTCAGTTTGCAAATGCCGGGAATATTCTCCACAACAAAGCGAATTGCATCCCGTGTCTCCATATCCGCGGTCGTTTTCGATTTCCCTAACCTAAAATACAATCTTAAACTCGGAACTTAGCGTCTACGTCACAGCTCTCAGCCCGCCCTCTGTTCGTTGATTGGTTGGCTGTTTTCAGGCCGGAGGAAAACTGAGAGATAGGGCGCATATCTCAGACTGAGTACAGAAGCGAACTGAAATTGAGCAGAAGTACGAAGTCTGACGTAGTCAGGCTAATATGTAGTTGGACTACAGTAGAGATCCTTTATTAAATATTACTTCAGGTCACTGTTTCAGTCTGGGAAAAGAAATCAGACTAGAGATTTTGTGGAAAGTCACCTCGCATCAAACCCGAATTCATGAACAGGGGCTGAATGAAGAATGCTTGATCTAATGCCTCACCTGCCAGAAGCAGTTAAAGAGCACAGAACAAGGATCGGACATTTGCTTCATGTTCCCGGGCTTGATCTGTTGGGCACTGTAAATACAAACTGCAATTTCAAGAGAGACGCTCAGAGCTTAGCCTGCGGCAGGGCCAGTGTTTTCACTCGTGTGCAGAGGACATAGCCGCCCACAGCAGGACATAAACTCCCCTGAGATCCGGCTTTCATTAAAAAAAGAAAAGAAAATTCTGCCAGAGAGCCTGTTATTAGAGACCAGGATGATACGGTGGGTAATTTCCACAGGTATTCATCTCTTGTGGGTGAATAGAAAACAAGTGATAGTGAGTTTTTAATCGTATAGCTTTATTGAAACAGTCATTATGCAGAAACATTGTTTACAGAAAATTCACAGCAGTTCAGTGGGGTGAATACAAATACTACCACTCTAGATCTCCAAAACACCATGTTATAGAGTTATTTAGCCCTAAAATGAAAATGCTGTCATAATTTACTCACCCTCATGTTGTTCCAAACCATATGAATTGCTTTTATTCAGTGGAACACAAAAGGAGATATTTTGCAGAAAGTTCAAGCTGTTATTTTCCATACAACAAAACCATATAGGGCTAATTAAATGATTTGATAACACTTTATTTCGATGGTCCACTTTAGACATTCTACTAACTATACATAACTTTGCAACTACATGTCAACTAGCAGTCATTAGAGTATTAGTAGACTGTCTGCTTATCTGCTAACACTTTATTTTGATGCCTGCCAACAGACATTCTACTGACTATAAGTAACTTTAAAACTAGATGCCAAACCAACAGTCTAAGAATGTCTAAAGTTGACTATCGAAATAAAGTGTAACATATGGTTTTGTTTAATGGGGAAAAAAAAGCTAAAACGGCTATATTCCACATTTCTAAATTCATGCAATAGCTTTATGTGAGGATGAGAATGAAAAAAAAAGCTACAGTATCTCTTACAGTATAGATACAGTATAGCTACAGAATCTCAAGCTTTTGAATATCTTTTGCACTTAGATATTGACATGAGTAAATGATGACAATTTTCAAACATGGCTGAACAATTTCTTTACAAACAACAAGTTTGCAGTAATACAAAACCTTTTGTCACAGTTGTAATTACTAGTTGGAAACTTTTATGGAAGTTTCCAACCAGCAATAAATAGAACCCAAACCGCAGGGTTTCCAGTCGTTAACGGTACCCTCAGGGATCTATCTTTACATATATTAGCATTTTATGTGTCATTTTATTATAGCGGATGTTACCTGGTGGGCCCTCAATATTTTGCGAGAGAATACAGCGCTTGATTAATGTAGTAATTAAGTAGTTTCCTTTGAGCATTGCCATAGAAACGAATAATTTAGTCTAAAGACGTGAACTGTGTAGGATCTCCAAGTTATCTCGCAATTATGGTATTTTAAACGAGACATGAACGTGCTTAGCCATTTGCACAGAGAAGCTATTTTTAGGTGATTTTACATCCTTTTTTTTTTTTGATTAGCCTGTTTCTTAGAATTTACACATTAGTAGCTCTCACACAACACTTATTTGGTATCTTACTCTGTCAGTTGATATTGTGTATAAAGTTTTGTAATCAAACAATATCATGATTTATATCAAAGTATAGTTTTGTAGGGAGGCTAATATGCTAATTCTAATAAACATGCTAATGCAATTTGACCAAAAAGTACTAAAAGCTGTTTAGTACCACATTGTATATCAAAATACCACAATACAGAATACCAGAATACAATACACAATACCAATACAGAAAAGTTAGAAGGAAATATTATTTTGTTTCAGAAACTAGCTGGCGAACCCATTTTCCGACTTCCTCGTCTGGTGCGGTTGAAATTCTGCAGTGGTGTGTCTGGTCAGTGTGTGCGACTCATTGGTCACTCATGATGAATGGTTTCACAGTAGACAAAACACCACCTGTTCGTTCCTGCCACACACCTGTGTGGAAACACCTCAGAAAACCACTAATAGCTAGTGTTTCACTTAGATTGTTGTAAATGTTGGTTGTAATTTATAATCTTAGACATGTTTTTTTGTGATTTTCGGCCACCAAATAATTTTTAGCACTTTCCGTATAGCGCTAATAGTACTGAGTTTTGTTAGCGCAGAGCTAATTGCCTCAATCTAATAGCACTTAGTTTTGTGAATAAAATGTAGTGTATAATAAGTTTAATTTACATAGGGTCCTTGTATTGAAATGCCACATGTAAATGTGTTTTAACTGTTAAATGAATTTGGCCCAAGCTTACATTCAAAGACCTTTTAGCAATTTCTTCACAAATAAGCATGTATAATGCAAAGTTATACTGTAGACTTGAATGAAGAATTCTCTGTCATTGCATTTCATTCTGGGAGCCACTCCAAACTCTGATAACCTCAACTGTTTCATCTTGATGCGTCTGCCAAAGAACTTGAACTACTTTGTGCACAGTGAACTGCATTGCTGATTAAACGTTGCATTAAGTTCTGCTTATAATGCTGTTTAATGGAATGAGAATAGGAATGTAGGACTCTTTCAGGAATTTGGTTGATAAATGACTAGTAAAATTAACTCAATATGAACGAAGGAGGAGTTGATGTGTGGGCTCTGATTGGAAATGCATTAGCCAGGTGCAGTGGTACATTGCAATTCGCGTTTGGATTAAAGTGGATGTTTTTTTAGTCATCATTTTAAGTCTATTGCAGCAGTAGATTAACTTTTTTGCATTCGCCAAGAAACTTTGGATCCAGTTGTAAAACATTTATGATGAAAATAATCAGCCTGATCTCATGAAATCTCCATAGCAGGCATTTGTATTTATCATGTAGTTTATACACGAAAATTTGTTTTTTCGTGCATATGGTGTAATACGCACATACCCCACACCACTAATCCTACCCAAGCACATAATTTGCATGACCCCACATTACTAATCCTACCTAAGGGGTTTACAGTGCGTATCGTCTGCACGTAAAAACAAATTTTCGCGTATAAATTGCACGATAAATACAATGTGTGCTAGAGATGCTTTTCATTAAATCGTCTCGAAATAATATGAGGTGGGAGAAAAAACAAAGCTTTTGTGAGCGATTGAAACATTTCTCAAGGGAATGCAAAAGTTTTATGAGTGAACAAAAAATTATTGAAATATAATTTAATGGAAATATAATTTATTGTCCCATCTAATTTTTTTAATAACTTCCATTGGGGTTCAGTATTGCAGAAAAGCTTGGCAATATATATTTTTTAAATAACTATTTTGCGACGGAACATACGAACATCCAAAACTGTGTGCTGTGCTAAATGTGCTCATTGTATGTGCGTACGTATGATGATTGACCAGCTGAGAATTTGTGAAACGTTTATAAAATGTCTATAAAATGGCGTTTATAAATTTCACACAAACAAGATCTGCTGGTCTGTGATGAGAAAAAAACATTTGCTTCAGCAATCTGTCCTTTTTAGAGTTGCATCTTCATCACGTCCTGTTTTCTTTCTTTTTTCTTTTTTATATATCTTTGGCCCGCGTTGCATTCATATTTTAGTCAAACCACACCAGAATTTGCATTTTTCTTAGTCTTGATTTCTCACAACTTGTGTGCTTTTTCTGCGTAATAAATCTAATAGAATCTCACAAAACCTGCACAGAATGACCTTGATGATGACCTTTTTATGATGACAAATGATAATTTTAGGGTGAACTACACTTTAATATGTATTTGCTATAAGTGTGTGAATCTTTAAGAGTACACTAGAAAATATAGCCTCCAAGCTAATATACATGTACTAAAACCCTTAAAACTTAGAGTTTAGAGTTTAAAATAATGATTGTTGTATATATGTTCCTTAACACAGTTAAGCATAGCATTTTCTTTCTTAAGCTGTGAAATAGGGAATAAAATCAGCATGGATGAGAACAATCATTTTGTGTACCTGTCAAAGAAGAACATCAAGATCGCAGAGTTCATATTAGCATATTTTAGCTGGAGAGGAAGTGACAGGGATATAAAGAACTCTTGAGTGTTTGAAGAATACATCCCAGCCTGAATATTGTACATGACGTTATCAGTTTAAGAGCTCAACGGCAGCCTGGATGCCCGTGATCCAAGGCAGGGAACGAAGTGTTCTTGACACTGGTGAGCTATTATCAGTACAATCAGAAAAAAAGGAGACAACTAAGCCAACAAGAGTGGAGACAACAGATAACAACATGAAAGAAACGAAAAACTAAGAGCAGGGCTCAACTATAAGAGTATTTTTTTTTTATCTGCAGGCCTAGTTGTACTTTTTATGTAACCTGCCAACATTTGTTACTGGTCCAAAAACACATACAGTTTGTTAAAAAGTATGTATATATGCGTTAATATGTATATTTTTTCTTTTTCTTTTTTTTACATTAAATTACTTTATTTTTATTAAAAAAACACTTGGCTTATGCCATCAAGTCAAACTTATTATTGAGCCCTGAAACATCAGTTTCTAATAACTGCATGCAGAAGATCAGAGTGCAAAAGAAACGCAGTCACCCTGCCAAAAACTGTGTCTGAGTTTATACGACCCAGGCCTAGCAGATATGAGCTTATTAAGATTAAATAAAGGCCGAATGTACTTTAGGTATACACCCGGCCGAGACAGCACGCCCGCATACGTTCTGACAGCACAAGAAAAATGAGCTGACTCCAGAGGAGGGGGGACTAATTTTTCTCCAGCTAATGTTGGAGATGACGTTGAGGCCTGGGAGGCCTGTGAAGGTCGGAGAGGAGGTAGGACCAGGCTGAACCCAGGAGAAAAACGGTTGTGGCCCCGGAGAACCGCCGCAGATGAGATGTAAAGGTGACTCAGACAGCTCAGAGTGCTTCGGATTGGAGAGGCAAAACGAAAAGAACTGCCTAACGAAATTGGTCACTCTCTAGGGCTATATTTGATGTGGACAATATTATATTAAGTCATATAAGGACAAACCTTATGATAAGATTAGAATTCTTGCATGCTCTTTTAGTTTCTAGAATGTTCCAGAAGTAAAACTTGAGCAAAGAAATTTGTATAGTCTGCAATAGGTGCTTTTGCACAGGGTAGTTATAGGAACTAGCCACCATGGTGGTTCACCGAGAACTAAACGTTCCCCTAGGACCATTTTTGCTGGTTGCATTCGCATCGCCAGTAGGAACGCTGAAGTGACATAAGCTGCGCTTGTTGTTGTGACTTTTATTTTTTCACGTCGCTGAGAGAACCTGAGCACACAGTGCTCACATTCTCCATCTTCATTAGTGTATCTGTTTCAAAGTCCTGTCTACATTATTTAAAAAAGTAGACATTATAAGAAAAAGTATTAGTGTTTGCTGTGTGGTTGATTCCCAATGTAGCTGAGCAGACATACATAATCATGTTTTGCTTGGTCCCCTCAAAGTTGCGTTGAAAATATAGGATAATCTGTGTGTTTACACAGCTTTTTAAAAAATGGCAGGTGCTGGCGTTTCGCGTGTGTTTGGCCAATTAACATACACTTATGTCACTGGTAGTTCCAATTGTACTGGGTTAGACCCTACTCTGAAGTAGGAGCTAAAATGGTTACCCCAAAAGGAGTTCCTAGAACTAAAAGCGAACACGCCAAAAAGCGAGTACTTCCGCCAATAGTTCAAGGAACTATGAAATGGTTTCTCCGGTGCCAAAGCCCCTAATGAAATGAAAATTGACTCTTTACTTTCTTAATACACTTTTCTAGATTTTTTGTAAACAATTTGTAATTGAAAAAACAAAATGTCTTCGTCTTTATTTTTCTTTAAAGAATCCGTAAAGAAAATAATGATGTTAATGTTTATAATTACTAAATCCTGTTTTATGCTTCTGCGTCGAAACGACGGCGTACCCCCGCAGACACCTCTGCGTCACCGCGAACCTCTCTCCGACCCCTACGCCGTAGCTCGACGTGCACCTCCAAAAAATCATAACTACGCGTCGAGGCGACGCAGACCGCAAGGGCTGTGATTGGTCAGATGCACCGCGATGCAACGCAACCTGACGCAGAACCATAAAACGACAACGACGCCGTAGGAGTGACGACGTAGCTACGCCGTGGAGTTGACGCAGAAGCATAATGAGGCCTTTAGTACCTTTGTTTTATAGTCGTATTATCCCTAACCCTAAACTTGACCCTACCCATAACATATCCCTAAAATCAGAGGGACATGATAGGTGAATAACACTGATGTAGAAGCACCTAATCCTGGTTGTAAGCCTAACCTTGACATAAACTGTAAACTTGTCCCTCAAATCTGATTGGCTGAATTGAATGTTGTTTCAGGATCAACAAAGATATTGATCCAGGAACATGTTGCACTTGGTGAAATCAGGTTCTGCTATTTCCGCCACACAACCCCTTTAATAAACATAATTTGCGCAAAAATGGATTCAGTTTATTTTCCATTTCAAGACGAAAAAAGAAACTTGGTTGAATCCAAACAAGTGAGCAAAAATATCCGTTTCTAGGCCACATGTAAGCAGTCAGGCCGCAGCATTTAATTTGTCTCGATAAGCATGACAATTCCAATCTAGAATGAGCAACTTCTGTAATGAAACTAATGCCAATTGCAGTAATTGTGTTGACATTTGGAGCTGTTTACTTGATTCTGAATCAATTCTTTTTTTTTTTACATCCAGGGAAGATGCGCACACCGATGCCCGGAGCCTCAGCCAACCATGGAAATACTGCGCTTTTTTCATGAATAGCAAATTCTCCACCATGGATAAACAGAGCGGGAGCTAAGAGTAAGCCCTGGATTAATCCTCTCTGCCAAACAGCATGGACTTCTCAGTTTTGATGCGACGGCCCTCTCCTGTCGTTCCTTGGAGAGGAAGCACATGAAGACGAAAAAAACCCTACAAGAAATAATCAGCCAGACTCATTCCGTCCAAGATGTGGGGAGAGGATCAGTCACATGGCTGCTTCTTTAAAGTGGAAAAAAAAATCATGTGATATGACAGCCTGTGCGGGCACTTTCCACTCGCGGATGCCTCCGAGGAGATTTCGGCCTGCCTACACAACGAAAAGAGACGCATACCTGTGGGCAGAGCTTTATCGGAGCTACCTAACCAGGCATGTGTCAGTTAAATCCGCTTTGGAATATGTGCTCATAAGATCAGACATCTCACCTGAGATGGAGGGACATGGGTAAAAAACAACTTTTTTAATGTGATTTCACCGTTCAAGAGGGCAGAGATGCCTAACAGTGGTCTGCCGCATTTAGCAAGAATCCATAAATGCAACATCTGCTTCTGAATGGTCTCAATTTCCACTTCCATTCGCTGTAATCATTGTAAGATGATAAAAGTTACTTGATATTGAAATGACAACCACTATTAATGTTGCACATACTTTAGGTTAAAACAACCTAACAATGTTTGCAACTAATGTTCTAGCTGTATGGTTTGCTGGTTTTAGCACTTTTTAGCTGGTCAGGCAGGTTTGGTTTGTTATTTTAGAGAAGTTTTGAGTACTTGTGAGCAGCCCAACCTGGTCTAGTTTGCTGATTTTAGTGGGATTTTGGAGCATTTGTCAGCTAGTTTTAGATGTCAGGTACTTAGGTTGGTCTAGTTTGCTGGTTGCAGAAGGGTTTTGGGCACTTGTCAGCTGATTAGGCTGGTCTAGCTTGACTATTTTAGAGGGGTTTTGGGCACTTGTCAGCAATTATGTTTTTAGAGGAGTTTTGAGGATTTGTCAGCTGCTCGGGCTGGTGTAGGATTTCAATTTTAGTCTAGTCTTGGCCATTTGTTATCTGTGATTGTTCAGAAAGGTTGTGGGCCTTTTGTCTGCGGTTCCGGCTTGTAGTGTGTTGGTTTCAGATAGGTTTTGGGCACTTGTCAGCGAAGATGGTTTTAGAGGGGTTTTGGGCATTTCTCAGCTGGCCTTGCTTAATGGTTTTAGAGTTTTTTGGGGACTTGTGCTGGTCTGTCTTGCAGATTTTACTGGGTTTTTAAGTACTTCTCAGCTGGATGACCTGCTTGAGCCATCTTAGGCTGGATAAAGATATTTTTCAGCATGGTTACAGGAGGGTCTCTAGCTTTATTTCAATATCAATATCAATATCAACTTTATTTGTATAGCACACTTAAAACAACCAAGGTTGACCAAGGTGCTTCACAAGATAAAAATACAACAAGGCACACAGTAAAACTACAACCAAAAACATTATAATATACAGTATATGATATATAGTGAAATTAAGTTTAAAATTTGCCAGGAAAGATAACAAACTTAGCTGAGAGGAAATGCCAGAGAAAAGAGATGTGTTTTTAACAGTGATTTAAAGCGTGCGAGAGTTGGGGCAGTTCTAATCTGGAGTGGCAGGTTGTTCCATAAGTTTGGGGCAGCTACACTGAAGGCTCTGTCGCCTCTGGTTTTAAGTCTGCTTCTGGGCACATCCAGGAGGAGGAGATTGGTGGATCTCAACACTCTAGTTGGAGTGTGAACATTAAGAAGCTCTGTTAAATACAATGGAGCCAATCCATTTAGGCATTTAAAAGTTAAAAGTAAGATTTTAAAATCAATCCTGTAATGAACGGGAAGCCAGTGGAGGGAGCGCAACACAGGTGTGATGTGGTCTCTCTTCTTTTTTCCTGTTAGGAGGCGGGCAGCAGCATTTTGTACCAACTGCAGGCGCTGAATAGATGTCTTGTCTAAGCCCACATACAAGGAGTTGCAGTAGTCAAGGCGAGAAGTTATAAAGGCATTAATCACCCTCTCTAAGTCTTTAGGCGGGAGATAGGCCTTTACCTTGGCTATAGTTCTCAACTGGAAGAAGCAGGATCTAACAGTGGTGGATATCTGTTTATCAAGTTTAAATGCACTATCAAATATAACACCAAGACTCCTCACAGTTGAGCGGTTGTTTGAAGTTAGAGGGCCGAGAGAGTCCACATCAAACAGTTCAGGATGTCCGAACACTATGACCTCTGTCTTGTCTTCGTTTAGGTTGAGGAAATTTAGGTTCATCCACGTTTTAATATCCTTCATACAGTCAAGCAGGGGCTGTAATGAGCTCTTTCTTTTCAGGGGCAGGTAAATTTGAATGTCGTCTGCAAAACAATGGAAGGAGATCTCATACTTCTCAAAAATGGAGGCTAGGGGCAGCATATACAACGAAAATAGAATGGGGCCCAAGACAGAACCTTGAGGGACACCACAGGTAAATGGGGCTGTCTCAGAGGAATAATCGCCAAGGTGGACAGAGAAGCTCCTATCTGTTAGGTAGGACTGAAACCACCTAAGTGCAGTACCTTTGATTCCCACACAATTCTCCAACCTTGACAAGAGGATTGAGTGGTCAACAGTGTCAAAGGCAGCAGTGAGGTCTAAGAGCACTAGGACAGCAGAGACTCCTGAGTCAATAGTTAAAAGCAAGTCATTAAAAACTCTTAAAAGTGCAGTTTCAGTACTGTGACGGGGTTTGAAGCCGGACTGGAACTTTTCATAAACATTATTATTAATTAAAAATGTTTGCAGCTGGTTATAAACTACTTTCTCCAGGACTTTAGATAAAAAGGACAATTTAGAGATGGGCCTGAAGTTAGAGAGAACAGTGGGGTCAAGATTTTCCTTTTTTAGTAAGGGCTGTACAACGGCGTGTTTGAAGGCAGACGGAACATAGCCAGAGACCAAACAGGTATTCATCAATGATAAAATACAAGGTCCAATGGTATCAAAAACTTCTCTAATAAGACGAGAGGGAATGCTGTCTGAAGGACAATTTGTGGGCCGCAGATGATTGACCACCTCAAATAGGGAGGAGATTGATATGGGCTCAAACTGATCTAAAACTGCAAGGCACATAGGAGGAACAGAGGGATCAAGGTCAGAAGAGGTGGTTACAGAAGATCGAACAGCAAAAATCTTCTCAACAAAGAATTTTAGAAAAGAGTCACAGAGTTCCGCTGTAGGTGTAAAAGGAGCAGAGTTACGGGGGTTTGTAATTGTAGTAAACATATTGAAAAGAACCTGTGGCCTGTGACAGTTGTTGGTGACCAGCTTAGAAATAAAATCAGACTTTGCAGATTTTACAGCTCTCTGATAGTCAGATAAATATTGCTGTAGGATTTCATATGACACTCTGAGTTTATCTTTTTTCCACCTTCTCTCAGCTTGCCGACATGCACGTCTGAGCGAGCGGGTGGTATCGTTTAACCAGGGCTCTGAAAGTGCTTTAGTGCGTTTTATCCTCAAAGGAGCCACAGAGTCCAAAATGTTTGTGCAGGTTGAATTAAAAAGAGTAATAAGTTCATCAGCACCAGTAGCATCACCTCCATCCAAGTTATAGAGCACAGAGTCTTTGAAGGCAGCAGAGAACTGTACTGGAGTTTGGCTGTTAATTACACGACGACAGCGTGCAGCAGGAGATTTAACAACAGAACATGGGACTGTGATCGTAAATAAAACAGGATAGTGATCCGAAATACAAACGTTACAGATTTCATTTACATGAACACACAATCCATGAGACAGCACAAGGTCTAATGTGTGTCCCTTTTCATGTGTTGGGCCAGACACCAATTGAGTGAGATTAAAGGAGTTTAGAAAATTTAAAAAGTCTTTCACCATAGGTTTGTTTTCACAGCATACGTGTAAATTAAAATCACCACAAATTATAAAATGGTCATAGTTTAACCTGGTATCTGCTATAAAACCAGCAAACTCTTGCATAAAATCTTTGTTAAATTTCAGTGAACGATACACAACTGCACACAGTATGGGCAGGGAGGAATTTAATTCAAACAGCTGCAGCTCAAAACTAGAGTAGGTGACAGACGCAGACAGCCGACACTGGAAGGTGGATTTAAACACAGTGGCAAGTCCTCCACCTTTGCCAGTGGTCCGAGGAGAGCTAAAAAATTTACAGTTTGGAGGGAGGAGCTCAGAAAAGGGAGCGGACTCACCAACATGAAGCCACGTCTCGGTCAGCAGCATAAAGTCCAATTTGCGGGTTATAAAAAAGTCATTCAGCACAAATGTTTTGTTGGTCAGTGATCTGACATTAATCAGGGCCATACGAAGAGTTAAGTCCAAGCTGTCTGGTATTGAGGCCCGCTGCAGTGAGCGCAGATTAGCCGAATTCACACCACGTCGACAGTCCGGCCGAAGTTTCCTCCCCAACGCCGGGTTTCCCAGCCCGGTGTCGGCCCCCAGGGCACCGCGCGTCACACCGCGAGGAAGGCGGAACAGCGTCGGAGGAGCAGCACCCGAACCAGACGCTGTCACTAAGGCAGCAGACTCAGAGGCCCGGCCCACCAGCAGACGCTGTGAGGCCAAGTCGGCAGGAGAAAAGCCCACAACAAGCGACGAGACCCCGGCAGGCGGGCCGGGGAAGACAGGTCGAATCCATCGCAGGCGCGGGACCTCCGAACCCCGACAGCCGCAGACAGCGGGGCGACAGCCGCCCCCGCCGCAGAGGAGACGAGGACGAGGCACATCCAAAGACCCCAGGTAAGCCTTGAGGCGAGCAAGCACTCCGGCACGCTTTCCACGTCTCCTGTGGCGCTTTTTTCGGCGAAGATCACACGGGAAACAGCGCAGGTAGTCTGGGATGTTAGATAACCATGGGGGGAGGCCTCCAGCCTGTTCTCCCAAGCCATCCGTAGACAGCCCCAAACCCTCACAGGACGCTCGGATGTCAAACAAAGTTTCGCGATTATAAACGAGAAGGCTAGTTACATCCCGGCAGCAGAAACACAGAAATAAAACAGCAGCAAACAAAAGACAGATGCAGCGTGAAGCTGGCTGACGGCTTGCCCAACACACTGGCGCCATCTTGACCAATCAGAATTATTTAGTGAACATAATATCATGGAGGCTTTACCAGTAAGTAAATACCTTGCAACCACTAAGAACAATGCCCTGAAAATCACTCCTGCAATGTGGTGGTGAGTTTTATAATGTTCTAATTTTCTTCAGAAAATGTAAAAGAAGACATTCTTCCCTATAAATCCTTAACTGAACAGACCCTGCATTACATCACCAGCGGGACTAAAGGTAACCGACTGTCAAATTTAAAAGTGGAGCTATGCAGTATCTAATTTTTTCTTCTTTTTTTTGAATGAACACTTGCAGAAAGAGAAGCAGGGAGGGAAAGAAATGGAGAGCAATGTCTAGTTGTATAATGTTAAATGTAGGAAGGCTGAGTAAAACTCAATGGAGAAGAAGACCCAATTATGTTATTTACACCAAAATTACATTTCCGTCACTGTAATCTCACAGGTATAATGGCATTTATTAGATTTTATTAGATTTTTCTTTATACTATTGGTTTATAGTTTTGCTCAAGGCTGAATTTTGCATCATTTATGTTGTTTATGATGAATTATAATATTCCAAAGTGCACGAAAACATTACGTTCTTTTTAATGAATTATTTAAAATGAGTCATAAATCTCGAAGTCACAAGTTATTTATACTTGAGGCTTGTGACGCTTCAATTCAGTACAATTAGAGGTAAAATTAAAAAGGTTTTTTTTTTTTTTCGTTTAACATTTTGTTGGTGTAGGCTAATTCAAATTATCAGGGCTGCGTTCAGCACCGACAAACCGCGCACAACGTTTTTTAAACAGAAACGGTGATGCGTTGAACACACTGTTCTGATGATGCAAGAGTTGCAACTATGGCAGCCGAGAAGGCCATTCTTTGTGTTCTTTGTAAAGAATTTTCGGAGCCTGATGAAGTCGGTGTAAATATGTGTTTAATACTACAAAATATGCCCAATGTTACGGTTACTGCACTTGCCGCCCAGCACACAAGAGAACATCCCAATCGAGTGAAGGGATTTGTGGAAACTGAAATGGAAGCAGACATCTTACCTAATTCAGACTAAAACACATCTATTTAGCCTCACATACTGACTTTATTTGTAGTTCATACTGTTTTAATACCCTGTATTTTATTTATCATTTTTAGGAAAAGCACTTAGTTACCATTGTTTATTTCTATATCAAATGACTTGCAATGAAGCTAAAAATATAAACAATTACATCATTATGTTGATATCCTATATTTTTACAATAAAACTTACGACAAACATGCTTTAATATTTTAATACTTTAATACCGTGTGCTTTATATACATGTTGCTGCTGATTGGACTGCAGTTCCGACACACCCACCAAACAAGAGAAAAGGCTTGTTCGACTTCATGCAGCTCTGCGCAGACCGATCGGCGGCAGACTTGAAGCAGTGCTTGCCGGTTAGAAATTTTATCCGACTTGATACAGCGCCGACGCCACGTGACTGTGACGTATGCCATCAAAGTAGCGCGAGAGTGATTCGAGAGTAGCCGGAGGACTCAGCCAGCGCAGCTTCTGAAGAGCGGCTGCAGGAGCTTTGATGACGACACAGCTGTTCCACGATTCGCCGGATTCACTGCATGACAAACATCACGTGCGTTTCGTGTTTATTCTCACACATTTAGTTCCACTAAAGCTCACAAATCAGTTTTTTATAACAGTAAACACTCGTTTCATGTAGTCGCGATGTATTGTGTTATGTTTATCAAAATAAAACTGATTAAAAAACGTTGATTCCACTTCATTGATAGTAGCTGTAGGCTTATGTTGAACTTTATTCTTGTTCAAACGCTATATGAAGCAGTACATAAAGTATTGAATGAAAATGTCTCTGAAACATCTGTGTATTTAGCAAATATTGTATTTATTTCACTTCAGCTGTGGTAAAGTATACAAAACACCACGTTAGCGGTCACTACGGGAATCAGAAAGTGTCCGACTTCACGTCTCCGTTTGCAGCTCCTCCCCGCCTGCACGCGGCTACTCTCGCCGATCGCTTACATCCAGCCGCAGCCGATGTCGAACACACCTAAAATGTATCTCAAACCCTGTTGCACACCAGTGCACGCCATTTCCAGGAAACACAACATTCAACCCGGAAACCGTAGCAAAACGCTGCGCACCGTTTTGAACTTGAAAGTCCCCGTGGTGTCTGTTTAAAAAGTCATTTTTGTACCTCATTGGTTCTTGCAGAAGCTCAAACATGCCGTGTAACACGAGAATGAATCTCATTGGTTCTCGCAGAAGCTCAAACATGCCGTGTAACACGAGAATGAATCTCATTGGTTCTCGCAGAAGCTCAAACATGCCGTGTAACACGAGAATGAATCTCATTGGTTCTCGCAGAAGCTCAAGCATGCTGCGTAACATAAGAATGAAGCTCATTGGTTCTTGCTGAAGCTCAAGCATGCTTCATAATGAGAATGAACGTCATTGGTTTTTGCTGAAGCTCAAACGTGCTGCGTAACACGAGAATGAACCTCATTGGTTCTTGCTGAAGCTCAAACGTGCTGCGTAACACGAGAATGAACCTCATTGGTTCTTGCTGAAGCTCAAACGTGCTGCGTAACACGAGAATGAACCTCATTGGTTCTTGCTGAAGCTCAAACGTGCTGCGTAACACAAGAATATGCCTCATTGGTTCTTGCTGAAGCTCAAACGTGCTGCGTAACACGAGAATGAACCTCACTGGTTCTTGCTGAAGCTCAAACGTGCTGCGTAACACGAGAATGAACCTCACTGGTTCTTGCTGAAGCTCAAACGTGCTGCGTAACACGAGAATGAACCTCATTGTTTCTTGCTGAAGCTCAAATGGTCTGCATAACATGAGAATGAACACTGGTTTTTGCACGTGAAGTGAACATGCTTGAGCTTCCGTTCACCTCAACTGATGTGGGTCACGGAGGATATAATTACATAGGATAGATACAGAGGATATATACAGAGGCGAGGATATAATTCCAAAACTAAGGTTTTAATGATAAGATAACACAGGACAGCAGAAAAGGCAGCAACACACACTAAATACAACGAAGATCAGACAAAGACTGACTAAACAGACGGAACTTAAATACAAACACAGATGACACTGATTAACAGAACACAGGTGATACAGATGAACTGATAAAGACAGTGAAGATGGCATGTGACGTGATGACAGGCAGACAAGTCCAAATGAAAACAAACTAAACCAAACACCACTGTGACAATGTGTGAGTTAATTGATGTTTATACGTGAATAAAAGCCTAAATATAAAGCAATTTTGTCTCGTCCAAAAATTTTGACTCAGTTCATTTGGATTAGTCACTCAATTCCTTTTGGTTAGTTGTACAATCTTTTTATGAAGTTTTTGAAGTGTCAAAGTGGTAGTTGTGTAGCTGTCAATGGAGGGACAGAAGATTCATTCATATTCTGAAGATGATTTTTCTTTTTTAAACTATACCTTTAAGAAAACTTTAATGGAAACTGGAAAGCTCAAACAAACGGAGCACGAATCTGTCAATTCCTTGCGATTTCCATGCCTAACATTCACAAACATAAATATGACCTATTTTCCCTGTCCTCTCATGTTGTCCTCTTTCTCAGAAGCTCCACACCACTACTTGCACTTTACAGGGTGATTCTTCATTTAAGGACGGGCCTTTGAAGTTAACCAAGGAAACCCAGGGCTCCGGGTTCAATATTTCCATATCAAAGCCTACTTACCCAGCTATCATCTGTCAAATGGCAATTAAAATATCATATAATTCGAGATTAGCAACTGAAAAGTCATGTTATCCATGACCATTCACAGACTACGGTCTTTGTATATTGAACAAAACTGTGGAGAAATTTGTTAGTAGTTCTGGAGAAATCGTGTTTGTCCCTGAGGTGTTTTTGTGGGTGAGAAGATAGTGGATGTATTTGATCTGTATGTGATGGTGCACAGTTGTTAATCACCATTATGTGAAAGTTAAACACTCCCGTTCAATCTTTATCGTATTTCTGCTTTCATTTTTCGATGCTTGTATTGATCTTGCTCCGAACTGCAAATTCAACAAAATATTTCAATCGCAAGATATACCCATAGGAAAGAAAAATCACAAATAAGATCTCTTTAATATCTCATTTGTTTTCCCTGGACAGCAATGAGATTAAAAGAGTTTTTTTTTTTTTTTGCAGGTTTTTCTCCTGAGAAAAAAGACTGCAGTAAACTCACATGTGTTCCCTCTGCAGTCTCAGAAGAGATGTCTCACTTTGTCTGCAATCAGAAGACTAAATCATTATAGACTAAATTAATGTCACAGTATACAATTAAATATTTTAAAATGGTTTAAGATCTTTCAAGGAGTGTATATTCCAATATATTTTTTATATTATTTATTATCTATATCTTCTTAGCCGATTGGCAAACTTGGCCTAAAATAAATAATTTCGAATTTTTCTTTAAGTTTTAATTATAAAATTCAGTAATTTTCTATATTACGCTTAAAAACAAGACACTTAAAGTCATAATATCTAATCAGTTTTGCTTCTAGTATTTTTGGATTGCGCATAAATTTACTCATTCCCGCAGATTTTGTCCTCACACCCAACCTGTGGGCACATAAAGCCACCTCTCTGCACTAAATCAAGTTCTTTTTCGCTGCTTATTGCGCTTAAACTGTCAAATACACACAAAATTAAAGCTGCAAGCAGCGATGGGCGGGCCCTCGCACATGTAGCACGTTGGGGCGTGATGCAGCCGCGTTGCATATTCTGGAGCTCTGCCGGTGCGGCTGTGAATTTGCTATGCTTTTCGGACACTGCAAGAAGGTGTTATACGTCACTTCCTGTTGCCAGCAGGTGGCGCTATGACTGTGGGTGAATGTTGGCAAGTGCATGTGTTCAGGGCGGGACTCTTATTAAATGTGTAAAATTTCCTATAGATGTGAGCATGTACATTGAAGTTACAACCACTTCCTGTGTCATGACGAAGACTTGATTTTTGACGCCACGCCACGGACACACCGATTGACGAAAACTTGCAGATAGCACAACTTTTCATCGTCAATGCCTTTAGAAGGCACAGCAGAAATTTCAAGTCGATCGGACTAAATCCCTAGGAGGAGTTCGTTAAAGTACGGAGTGTGTAAATCGTCCCAAAATGGCCACCAAATTCAAAATGGCGGACTTCCTGTCGAGTTTAGGGTATGGGTTCATGAGGCTTTTTTGTGCGTCTTGATATGATACACGTCCCAACCAAATTTCGTGCATGTAGGTCGAACATGGACGAGGGGCTAATTTTTTCTAACTTTCTAGGTGGCGCTAGCGAGCCATTTTGCCACGCCCATCCGCTAAACCCACAATACAAAATTTTTCACCAGTCCAGACGTGTGCAAAATTTGGTGACTTTTCGAGCATGTTGCGGCCTCGAAAATGGGGCTTACTTTGCACAAAAAAAAAAAAAAAATAATAATAATAATGATAACAGTTATAAGAGGGTCCTCGCACGGGTGCTCGGCCCCTAATAATGTCCAAATGCCGGTCTTGGCATGTATTCACGTAAACACAGTCAGTTATGTTTTAAGTGAATTTAAACAGTCGAGAAAGAAAACACATGTGTAACAGTATAATGGTTCTGTTTGTCATGTCTTAAAGTGACAGCAGCCCAATATACCAAATTATGAGATAATATTAAAAATATATGTATGGAAGTTTTTCCTCATGGTATCGATGTCAAAATTGTTGCCAGTGAAAATGCTGAGTAGTAGGTACATTTGGAAAACCACTACCCATAGTGGCTGGTGAGCAAAAAGTTAATGTTAGGCCCTTTAGCAGACTGTTTCAAAATAGATAATCCATAAAGCTCACGTCTTCCAAGCCCCCTGTGTGTCCATATACACCAGTGTCACTTTTTTTGACGTTTCAGCACACAGAAGTGCACATATGACCACAGCAGTGCATTTCTCCTTTTGAAATAGCCACACAGTTCGGGGTGTGCCACGTGTTTATTTCACACTTACAGTGCAAACAGTCAAGTGAAGATAGGGGCCATTTGATGGAGTATTTACATTAATAAAATGTCCACAATATGAGCAAGTTAATAAGGTATGAAATAAAGCTTCTCACAACAATATCCTGTGTTTGTCAGGCTTGCAGGAGTGACATCATTCCCACCGCTGCTATCTCCTTCGCCGGATGAAAGCGCCATAATGTTCCCCTCATTAGAATTCATTAGTCATTGTTCTCATTTTGCAATATTCATTCAAACATTTGTTTTCTTTTGATAAAATTATGATTTCATGGCCTGTCAGATGGGCTCCTTTGAAACTCAGGAGATGAAGAGGGGTTTCGAAGAAGGGCTCGATAATTACAGCTACTTTGGTGGATGAATAGACCAGAGGCAGATTTATAAGCCAACTCTGCCATCTGTAAATAAATGTATTCGGCTGTCTGTTTGTACTTTGTGGCGAGAGAGTGAGTTCCATTGCGAAAGTTACAATTTACATATAAATGATTTGGCAAGTCACAAACTAATTGGTTCATAGAGGTGCAAGGTTTCGCATTGCACGATAGTTCATAATTGAGAACCGATGCAGCCTTTATCAGAAAATAATTTCTTATACTGTTCGCTCGCTCCTAATACAACTTTCATTATAGACCCCCAGATATGTTTACAACGAGACCTCCATTTAAAGACGTGTGTGTGCGGCGAAGTTTGACGTGCCTTATTAATTAAAACAAATATGAGATTAAAATTGCAGTGCCCTTGGCTAGCATATGTTTAACCACGGAGCAAGGACAATACAAATATCCATAGAAAACAACCACTTTGAAGATCTGTTACGGGACGGAGATGGAAATCAAGGCACCTTGCGAATGCGTGACATCAAAGGCGTAAGGCATTGCAAGGCATTGCTAGTGAGATATTGTGAATATCAGACTAAAAATCTGGACATTTACTGAATTTGGCGTTTGCAAGCGGCGACGTGGCCTGTTAATGGGTTTTATCGAAGCACACAAATATCAAATTAGGTGTTTTTTTGTTGTAAACACTTTAAAAGCAGCATGTTGCTAACTCTCAAAGGCGTCACTCTCTTTAGGCTTGCGTTTTGACGTGTTTATTCACTATCTGAAGTCTTTGCTGCTGTCTGAAGTCATTGAAACATGCTGTTTGCTTTTGCGTTGACTGAACTTTTTTTGCCTCTATCAGAGAAAAATCAAAACACATCAAGTCTTTAACGTGATACCAAAGAACCTCATAACGCAAACAGACGTTTAACAGACATAAATAAACCCAAACACACCACAGGGATCTGTTTGCATTTCAAAGCCCGACACTCAAGTTTGTAAATCGTAATCTAATGTTTGGGTTTGAGATATTTTTTATGGTTTGTTTGGTCTCTTTTGTTTCATGTTGACGTCTGTATTAGTTTGGGGGCAAACAAGCTAACTTAAATTGGTTGTTGGTACTAAACCTTTTCCCAGAAAAGGGACCCAGAAAACTTTGAACATGTTCTTTGAAGAAGTTCTCTGATGGGACTGGGGGTTATTTTATTGTTTTTGTCGCAGAGGCAGGGTTTCTTAGCCATTTTATCCCCTTCAAGTTTGATGAATAGCCTACATGTCCAATCACACACATAGTAGTCATGTAAACACAGGTCTCGTATATGTAGATCATGGCAGAGGACAAACATCTGGTTACATAATGCAAATTTAGCCCCTAGAGGCAAAGATAGTGGGTTTGTGGAAAGGATGAATTGGTCGATGTTCAGATTATCCATCTTGCGTCCCAGTGGATACCTGCTTTAGCCTTCACGGTCAGCCACACAAGAGATTTATAGATTTCAGATCCTGGGTTTCCGGCAATGAGAGCAAGTTACTAATCGTGACATTTAGACAAATAATGTTTGTGATCAGTGACATGAAAATACAATAGAACCATAAATAATGTCATGTAGTTAATTAACTGAAAGACAAACAGTGCACCAACATGAATAATCACACCTAATGTCGACCTTAAAAAAAAAAAGGCCAATTCCGACTTTGCTTCTCACAATTGCATCTTTGTTTCTCACAGTTGCAACTATTTCTCATAAGTGACTGGTTTTCACAATTGCAAATTTGTATCTCACAATTGCGACTTTCGCACAATTGCGACTTCATATCTCATAATTGCAAATTTGTCTCTCAAAATTTGGAACTTTTGCATAATTCCGACTTATATCTCATAATTGCACATTTGTTTCTCAAAATTTGGAACTTTCGCGCAATTAAGATTAAATATATCATAATTGCGATGTTGTTTCTCACAATTGCAAATTTGTTTCTAACAATTGTGACTTTTTCAAAATCATGACTTCATATCTCATAATTGCTGTTTTTTCATAGTTGTGACTGTTTTTCACTATTGCAACTTTCTAAGATTTGAGACTATATCTCTTTTGTATCTTTATATCTTAAAGCAGGTGTGCCCAACCCTGCTCCTGGCGATCGACTGTCCTGCACAGTTCATCTCCAACCCTAATCAAACACACCTGAAGGTCTTCAATTAAGGTCTTAACAACCAATTAAGGTCTTCAGGATTACTGGAAAATTAAAGGCAGGTGTGTTTGATCAGGGTTAGAGATAAACTGTGCAGGACAGTCGATCGCCAGGAGCAGGGTTGGGCACACCTGTCTTAAAGGGTTAGTTCACCCAAAAATGAAAATAATGTCATTAATGACTCACCCTCATGTCGTTCCAAGCCATGAGACCTCGGTTCATCTTCGGAACACAGTTTAAGATATTTTAGATTTAGTTAGAGAGTTTTCTGTCCCTCCATTGAAAATGTATGTACGGTATACTGTCCTTGTCCAGAAAGGTAATAACGACATCATCAAAGTAGTCCATGTGACATCAGTGGGTTAGTTAGAATTTTTTGAAGCATCGAAAATACATTTTGGTCCAAAACAAACAAAAACAACAATTTTATTCAACTATATACATGTCCTTCTCTGTGGGCTTCTAGTAGTTCACGAAGTAAAACAGTGTAGCGCTTCTGTTTTGTACGGGGTTGTACGTCACACGCATCACACACATCACACACATGACCAGCGTCGGCCAATAGTGAGCCTACGTGTGACGTATAACACAGACGGGCTACGCTGTTTTACTACGTGAACTACTGGAAGCCCACAGAGAAGGAAATGTATATAGTTGAATAAAATCTTTGTTTTTGTTTGTTTTGGACCAAAATGTATTTTCGATGCTTCAAAAAATTCTAACTAACCCACTGATGTCACATGGACTACTTTGATGATGTCGTTATTACCTTTCTGGACAAGGACAGTATACCGTACATACATTTTCAATGGAGGGACAGAAAACTCTCGAACTAAATCTAAAATATCTTAAACTGTGTTCCGAAGATGAACGGAGGTCTTACAGGCTTGGAACGACATGAGGGTGAGTCATTAATGACATCATTTTCATTTTTGGGTGAACTAACCCTTTAATTTAGACTTTCTCATAATTGCAACTGTGTATATTCCAACAATTGTGACTATTTCTTGTAATTGCTCTCTCAAAATGACAATAAAAAATTACTTACAAAATGATCATTTTTTTTAAGCTCTTAATTTATATTTTACTCTGAGGCACAAAATGGCTTCAATAAACGCCTATTTCACAGAGAGCAAAAAACAAACAAATTTGTTGCAATTATTGCCTGTTTTTGACACTAACAGATGGATATTAAAGGAAACAAGTAAAATCTACAGATCACAATAAAGCTGAGGGAAAACCTTGAGCATTTCATCAGGGTATTTCAGATTCAAATGGAGATGTCACTCAGTGTCATTTTACTCCCATTGAGCAAAGCTCTGCAGATTTGAGCGGGACCCTACGGGACCACAGCGTCTTTATCTGACACGGCTGTGTTCTCGACAGCACGTGGCCCACTCAATAGGACTGATTGATGTCTGCGATTCTGGATTTGCCTTCAATTTAGTGGGAGGCATGCAAAGTGCGGGTCTGATTTCTGTTCGGTGGTGTATAGAAACCTCCAATTATGGTGCCGCTGTGACATTGTGCGGGAGGTTTCCAGCTGTGCGGTGTGGACCAAAGATGAGGTGCATAATAGATGTGAAAGTCAGCACTGTTTCATCATTCAGAGAAAAAAAGAAAAACATGTGGGCAAAAAATATATTGGGAATACTATGTAGAGGAAATATCTTTTTAGAGAAGATATGGAACCAGTATGCAGTTTTATACTTTTTTCCCCACATTATGGTTTGCTTTTTATTTTTTTATTTTTTTGCTTTTTGCATGTTGAATGACTTTTGCTTAGTTATTCTATTGTAAATTAGTGCTTTTTATGGAAAATTAATTGTTTCTTTAACAAAATGTAAAAGTTAATTCCAACTTTTTATATCACAATTCAGACAAATTTTCCTCTGAATTCTGAAATGATTTTTCTGACTGTAACGTGGTGTTCGTTGATGTTCCAAAACAAGTAGACGTAGCGAAATACAGTTTATTTCGTGTTTTTTTTTGGCATTTGTAAAATTCAATTAATGTCTGTTGGAGGACTCAGTGCTCGTTGATATTACTGCGCTACTGTAAACGAAAAGGGTCTGTTTACATTTGTTTGTAGTCTTTTTGCTCGGTTCTCCGTCCCTCAGAAGGCTAGCGTGAGCAGAGCAACTGCGGCAAAGTGGTTGTCGTCATCAAGTGGTCGGGAGTGTGCTAACGCTTCAGGACTCAAATATCGAGCGGAAGTTTATACGAGGTATCTGTGAGGTATCTGAAAAAAATAGTTCCACTATAGCTAATAACACAGATTGAAATCATACATTGCGCCGATATATTTGCTTTTAATCATCAACGGATACCACTAACCACTCGGTGAGTTGCACAATTTTGAAAACGAACGTTAAGGGTTGTTTTAAGGACATGTTTGAGTATGCTCGTAGACAGCCACTCTGAAGCGGTCAGAGGCGATCCTTAAATAGTCAAAAAGTCAAGACAGGACCCATTGTCAAAATTTCTAAGTCCACCACTCTAGTTCATCCAAAACAAACTAGAAAATAGACTCAAAGTGCTAAATACCGTAATTATCCTTTAACAATACGACTAATAGTCAGGTTGAACTTTCTGGAAAATACGGTAGTATGCTAGCCTGCAAGTTAGCTGTGTAGCCGATATCCTTTTAAATCGTTTAGAATATGCTAACAATCTAGCCAAGCCTAGAAAATATGAGCAGAAAATATCCATATTTAAACTCACTGGTACTTGACTCTGTCACACCAAACATCACCTTCTAAGATGATAAGCACCCTGTTATATAGCATGAACGCACAATTAGCGCCACTTGCTAAGCTGCGCGTTAGCAGTGGTAACTCTCTAATTGAATATGTATTGTATTTGCAAACACACCGATTGCCAAGTTCTTATCCCATGGCTTAGGGTTAGCACATACCTCCGTCCTTGTGCTGTGCATTTTTCAGAGATGACGGTGGCGGCCTGTGTGTATCTGCAGCGAGGAGATAAAGGCCTCTCGCGTCCCGAACATGACATGTGGATTATAATGCCCGCTCCCACCCGCGGCTCGGCAGACCCCCAGTCATGCTCACTCGACGGCAATCCATGGAGCCTTTTCCTCTCCCAGTCAAGGATGGGTCATTTTATTTTTAGAGCCTGGCAGCCGCTGGGTTGGATTTACCTGGTAATATTTATTTAATGTGAGCCGGTGAATGTAAAATAAAATGGCTTATCGACTAGAAAGCCCAACCGCTTAAGTGTTTACCAACGTCCTCAAGCGCAAGGCACTAAAATATGCCCAACCTATTCCCTCAAGTCAATCTGTCTGAATTACACACATAATAACCAACCAATTGAATAGGTTTGTCATGGAGGCACGTGCTTATGCTTCAATTGTTTATGGGTGTGTTTTGCATGAATTTACACTCTGTGACTTTTTAACGGTGTAATCAGGGATGGGTCATTAAGCGAATGAGTTCGAGCGTTAATGACATTTTGATTATTGCTGGTGCTGTGTACCTGGGTCCTTGTGTCGGGTATTCATTTACATTGTTAATGATTCAGCGTCTGGTCGGATCAAGCTGAGGTCAAGAAAGTTATTGAAAACTTTTGGCCGACTGAACACACTTGGTCATCTTGACAAGATCACAAACCCAAAGAATAGTACATATGCATTTATGTAGCTTAGATATAAATGATGAAAGCCAATCAGAATCCACCTGACTTTAAAGAGCTTGACTGCATGCAACTGCACGCTTATAATAAACAGAATGTTAATATCATTTGGTGTGGATGACAATGTAGTTATCGTTATAGTTATCGTTTTTTGGTGTTAAAAGGTTAGTTCACCTAACACTGAAAAATTATCCCATAATTTACTCAAGCCATCCTTGGTGTATATGACTGTCTTCTTTCAGCCAAACACAATCGGAGTTATATTTTAAAAATATCCTGGCTCTTCCAAGCTTTATAATGGGAATGAATGGTACCTTAGATTTTGAAGCCCAAAAAAGCCTATCCATCCATCCGTCCATCCATCCGTCCATCCATCTGTCCATCCATCTGTCCATCCATCCATCCATCCATCCATCCATCCATCCATCCATCCATCCATCCATCCATCCATCCATCCATCCATCATCCATCCATCCATCCAGGCAGCCATCCATCATAAAAATAATCCATACGACTCCAGGGGGTTAATAAAGGCTTTCTGAAGCAAAGTGATGCGTTTTTGTTAGAAAAATATCCATATTTATAACTTTTTAAAATATAATCACTGGCTTCCGGTAACTCGGTGTACGCGAGTCTAGTTCCGAAGGAAGAGTGACCTCTTACCCAACGTATAACATAGAATGTAGGACTATCGTAAGCCTCTCACGGTTCAAACAAACATGGCTGGGCAACAAACTTAAGCTCTTCTCTTATATCGAAATTCTCTGACATTTCTCTTTAAAAATTCTCGTTTCATTCATTTCATTCAAATTCATGACTGGTGCTATATCCTCTGCACTTCCACGTTCGTCAATACGTTTGGTCAGAGGTCACTCTTCCACCGGAACTATACTCGCGTAAAGCCATTAACAGAAGCCATAATAATTAAAAGTTTTGGGTGAACTGACCGTTTACATCCAAAACAAATTTGAATTGCAAGAAAAACCATACAACTAATATTTTATAGTCAGTTTTCAATTGACTAAATTCAGTATTTGTTTACTCAAGAAAGTGGTGAACAAGCGTCCTTGGACTGTCGTTATCAACTTGTCAGAGGCCAGAGCGAACACTTCAACATTAACTGTACTCAAAAAGTAGTTTGAACCGCATGGGCGAGAAAAGAGGGAAAGTTTTGAATGACTTGGTTGCTCCATGACATTTGCTAATGTAACCAAGTTCCCCTGAGTGTACCTTCAATCTGAAGGTACTCGCCTGCAGCCACACACTCAATTTATTCGGCGATAAAGTAGGCTGAAGTTATCTAGAATTAAATTCATAATGCAGAATGACAATAAGATATTCCCTCAGAGGGCACGCTTTTTTACCCCCCGAATCAAACGTTGGGCCATCGGAAGGGTCAAATATTAATAGAGATCTTTCATAGTTTGCGCCTATTACGTTTCTTACTGAAAGTGACCTACAATGACGGCGGAGCCGGTGACCTCAAGCAAATGGAGAAAAAAAAGATTCTCTTCTGTTTTAAATTAAATTACTGGATTTTCCTGTGCCACAATTTTCAAATAGGATGAGGTACCGCCGTCAGGTTGACCTTCAGATGTGGCCACCTGGGAAATCTGCTTATGAAGAAATGAAAAGAATGAAGCAAGATACAAGTCGACTGTTTAATTTTCAAGCTTAGATGGTCAATTATTTGTTCTTGTTTAGCGCGAAAGATGAATCTTCATTAGATAAAGGTCTCCGAGGGGAAATGATTTCCTTCATCAGGAAGTAATAGTCCTTTGCAGTCCTTTCCCAGATAGTTGTCCGTATCCTCTTCAGATATCTCCGCAGCTTCACCTGTGCTGAGAAATTAAATATTGTATGCATAATTAAACTCTGCTCATTGTTAACAACATTGCTGCTTGTAATAAATGTGGCACTTCTCCTCCTTCAATCACATTTGGGATTGGTCAAAAATAAACCAGAAATATTTGTTTCGAGTTTGCAACCCTTCTAAATGTTTAAAATTTTGGACTAGAGCCCTCCATCGCAGTTCAACAGCCTTTAACCTTTAGCGTCGATATACAATACTGATATAATCATTGAGTGCTTTGCAACTATGCAGTGGACGTGTTACAGGGGTCAGTGTGTTTATTCTGATGAGGGCCAGGGCAGAAGGACTTTAATACCCTGTGAATGAATTATTCAGTGTGCAAGGCTATGCTTATCTACTTCATTAATTTCATTTCCTGAATAATGAGGTTAATCCCTTCTTTCAATGGTCGAGACATTTTTAAAGTGCAGATTGACTATGCAATTGATTATGAACAAAATCCAGTTCATTATAATTCTCAGCCAGGCACTTGTGGAGGTTGTGGGCTTTTGATCAAAATAATTGTATTGATGGATATAGAAGTGTGTCATACATGCTGTAATATGGAGAGCTGTGAAAGGGTTACATTATGGATTTGTTCAAAATAATGTGCCGCCATACTGTTGTTCACAGTATCCTGTACAGATATGTATATTTTCTATAAGCATATGGAATAGTTGAACTAGATAACAGGATGCACACTTGGGGGAATACTATCCCACAATGTAGTGCACTCATCTTGACCTTCTGTTTTAAGTTTGATGAATGAATAGAAACTGATATCAATCTATTATTTGACTGGCAAAAATATTTTAACACAAAACTTAAAAAAAAAAAAAAAAAGCTAAATAACGTTGATTTGTGTAAGTATTTAAGTTTTACCAACTATTTGTCTTTCAAATAAGCCAAATAAGACTTCCAAAAAGACAAATTAAAGACTATTAAAATTTTTAAATAACATACGCGATTTATGTAACTAACATAGTAGATTACGATTTTTCCTGCTACCTTAAAAAAAGATAGATCATGTGACAATTAAAAATGCTAAATAGCATATTAACTTATGAGATTTTGCAACTAATATTAGTTTACGAATTGTCACTAACTAAAAAAAGCAAGTTCTACCAGAAAAACTCAGGAGGCAAAATGACGTTACAGAGCATACATTTATTAACAGCCCAGCAAGCAAGTTTATAACGTTCTTTGGCATAGGCCCCATCCGAAGCTTGCAATCCGAGGGTAACGAGAACCTGAGAACGAAGGCAGGGGCGTAGCCGACCCCCTGGGAGGTATGGGAAGGCGAAGGTGAATGTTGGCGTCATCATCTGCAAACTCAGACATGTGACGTGTACCGATCTTTTATACTACGAGTATTAGAACACGATTGGTTAGATGAAAAGGTAATAAGTGACGTAACAAATGAGTCTCCCTGGCAGAACTTACGCTAAAGCTTTCATATCATTTGACAATGAAAAATGCTAAATAACGTGGTAGCTTACGAAATTTTCGTAACTAACATTGCAGTTTACAAATTTTCCCAATAACTAAAAAAAACAAGATCATGTGACACTTAAAAATGCTAAAAAAACATAAAGTAGCTTATGAGATTTCCGTTACTAACATAGTACTTTACGAATTTCCTTGCTAACTCAAAAAACATAGAAAGATCACGTGACGACAATGTAGCACACTACTTTTTGAAATGTTTAGCGTTGCATGTATGACAGCGTTGCATATATGTATTTTAGGTGAATTATAAAAGTTGAAATACTTGACATTTTTAATATCAACTACTTTCAAGCTAATTTAAACAAATGTAGAAAGGTCTTGTGACAACAATGTAACACTATTGTTTATCGTTGCATATTCTTTGTACTTTAAAAAAATATATATACTGTACTACAATGTGGGCGTTTTTATTTAAATTGCATTAAATCTATTTTAAAATTATATATTCAAAAGTGAATGAAAATTAAGTTATTTTTCAGATACCACTCACAGATTTAAATCACAGCTGGAAACAGTTTGCTTTCAAGTTCATATTTAAAAGTTGGGAAGTCATAATTACGACGTCAGGTGCGTTCAAGTCACATTCTCTTAAATAACTACACAAAGATACAGCAAGGTTTTTAACTAAAAATTAAGAACAACGATTGCTCCTTAGGTGTGTTATTAATAATATATGAAAATGTATCGTCAACTAGGAGACATTGCATCCATTGAGTCCACCATGTTTCTCTCTGACACGCCCCCAATACGGAAACTCGTAGCTCAAAGAAAATCCTGAGTTTAACTCGCAATTATGTCTTTGTGGTGGTGTTTATGTGCATTGAACTATCTTTTCCAAGTGACACTTGATCGTGCCAATACTCTTTGAACAAGAGTAGGCCAATACAGTATGTACAGCATAAGCATCATGCTGTCAGCATTTTGCTTTCAGTTTATTCTCATGTTACGTTGTCGCCATGTGAAACATCTGTGGTCCCTAAAAAAAATTATATTATCTATCTCTTTCTTGCTCTCAATCTCGATTTTTCACTCTCTCTCTCTCTCTCTCTCTCTCTCTCTCTCTCTCTCTCTCTCTCCTCTCTCTCTCTCTCTCTCTCTCTCTCCTCTTCTCTCTTCTCTCTCTTTCTAACTTCCTCCATAACAGGACGTTCCCTGGCTGTTCATCTCTGCCAAATCCGGATTGCCAATCTTGGCTGTTGGATTGTGTGAGTGAAAGTCACTAGAAGTCAGTACTGTCCCACATCAGTCAGGACGTGAGGGGACACACAGTGTCAGCATTCCCACAGCGGTTACAGGGGCGGAGACGAACAGATGGCTTGTGGGTGATTACTGGGGAGAGAGAGAGAGAAGAGAGAGGAGAGAGGAGAGAGAGAGAGAGAGAGAGAGAGAGAGAGAGAGAGAGAGAGAGAGAGAGAGAGAGAGAGAGAGAGAGAGAGAGAGAGAGGGGAAATGAGTTTTCAGAGGGGACGTGAAGTTTTCGATAGTTAGAACTCAATGAAAAATGGGACACGCCAACACTGTGGCGACACAAACAAACACAACGCAACTCGAACACACAGTCGGAATTTGCTGATGTGGCGTTGTGAGGAAATGTAATATCGTACAGTTGTCAATTAACTTTTACTCTGGAGAGAGGGGGAAATATGTTTCCTATAACCTTTTCTTCCGGCACGTCATATTCACCGGTCAACCCCGGTGGCTTTAATGAACTGCAGGCTGCAACCACGCAGTAATTTAGTGATGAGAATGACAGCACTGCCAGAGCCAACACTAGCGAAGCAAGAAAACAAACATAACATACGACCCCGCAAACAGAGTCTTACACTGGCAATATGTCACTCGCTGGGAAGCCTTCTCGTATTTTATTCAAACTGTGCAGGTCCAATAACAAATGGCGTCAGCAAGGCATGATGTTGATAAACGTCCTTTCTTTCCCTAGAATGCACTTGAATTACTTGCAAACTTAAAAATGTTTTTCCTTATTAGTGTGATCTGCTGAAATATCAAACTGTGACCAAAACGGTGACCGTCTCTAAAAATGAAATCGGCAGGAGATGTTTCTATGCAATGCGGCCAATCAAGGTATACATTTTATCCGTACACTGTAAAAAAAAATGACTTGATCAATAAGTTATGAAAATATATGTTTTTACATTGCTTTAACTCATCAAAATAAGTAAAGCAATTTTCAACTTTTTTATAAGTTATACAAGATTCAACTAATTTTTCAGTTGAATGTGATTGAAGTTTAAATGACTTAAATATCTAAGTTGATTGTACTTAAAAATGTAGGGTAAATATATATATTTATTTATTATATATATTTATATATATATAAATTTATTTACATTTTCTGCCTTTATTTTTGACAGGACAAAGAGAGATAAGAATCAATCCTAGATGAGAGAGGGGAATGCGATTGGCAACCCACATCTGGTACACATGGATTCCACACAGCCCAGATGTGGGCCGGATCTGGGCCGACACTATGTTGCTGTCTGGGAAAAGGACCATGAGTCAGGATGTGAACTCAGGTTGCCTGAAGCGTTAATGTTACACTATGAGAGGTATATTTATGATATATATGTTAATTATATTTTCATGTGAGAATTTACATTTACATTTATTCATTTGGCTAACGTCAGTCCAAATCGACTGACAAAGCATTCAAGGTAAACATCCTGCCTTAGGGGAATCAAATCCTTGCCATTTTTTTCTCGACACACTTTACTCCACTTCTCATTTAGAATAATTAATTTGGCAAACACTATTCATGCAAAGTAAAATTTTTATCTTTATACTTGTTTCATGGGAATTGAACCCATGGCCTCAGCATAGAGTTTTTCACATACTCTCAATAAAAAGTAAGACCATAAACGTTATTCACCAAAAAAAAATCCCATCAAGGCTAGAACACAAAACATAAAGACCACCATGTGGGAAGAGTGGGAATTGTCAGCGCAGTCTCATCCCAAGAAGTCATATATTAACGTCTGGGACGTCTTTTGACCATACGTCAATATCCGCCTTTTTAGGGTACCCTTAAACGTCGGTTAGATGACGTTATCGGATCCTAACTCTACCCCAGACCTAAACCTACCCCTAAACCTACCCCGTCACCTACTGACGTTAAAGGTAAAGCGTCAGTTGTATGACGTCCCAGGATCGTCAAATAACCGACGTTTAAGGGTACCCTAAAAAGGCGGATATTGACGTATGGTCAAAAGACGTCAATATATGACTTCTCGGGATGAGACTGTGTTAGCTCACTCCACCGCATTCTTATTCCTCTCCTAGCATTCTGATATCAGGCTCCGGATCGCTCAGGATATTAAATAGACAATAATGAAGGTTCATGTTTTTGTGCAGTAAAATTGGCATGGAAAGCGGCCACCTGCGGCCAGAAATGTTCACTGATCCAGAAAGCGCAGCGGCGAGAGAATGCGGAGAGGGTTTGCTCGTGGACGATAATCAATTGGCACATTGATTTCAAGCAGAAAAGGGCACTTTAACAGTCAGATTTTAGTGGTTTAGCGGCCGTGGCGTAAGACCTCAGACCGAGGGTCGATTATGATCGTGAGCCATTGCGAAAAACAACTTCATTCCACAGAGTCTCGGAGGGGTTTGGAAAGACTCATAAGTTTATCTAAAGTTACTTATGAATTTGAATAATAGAAGTATACATACAAATATTGTATAGCTATAAAGAAATTGTGAATTACCAAGAGAACTTAATGAGAAATGTTTGAGTTTATATTGAGATCTGAATGTTGGTTTTAAATTTGAGTTTCTTTGCAAATCTGAGAAGAGTTTGATACTATGTAGAGATCTCTTCTGAGTCTTTATTGGAGATATAACATTAGGATCATTCCTCGGGGGAGTGAAGCAGGAGATTTAAGCCGGATCTCATCTTTTATTATTCTAGAGGCTGGCACAGTTTGAGGATCTGAGCATAGTTTAAGACATTTCTTAATATCTCTTCTAAAACTTGTGAGGAAAAATGTGGAAGGCTTCAGCAAAAGTCTATGAATAGTTCAACGTTCTCTAGAAGAAACAATTGAGACATTAAAGAGATCTCATTTGTGATTTTTATTTCTTGGTTTGAGCACAGTTTGAGATCTCTTCTGAAATGCGAGATTACAAGGGTCCTTATCTTAGAAGAAAAATCTCAGTAGCAGAAAGCTTTCGTAAAAGTCCAAATAGTCTCATTATTGTGGTCTAGGAGAAACACTTGATATATTAAATTAAACTCGTTTTCAATTTTCCTTTCAAATGGGAGAGTTTATCACCAATAACTAACATCAAGCAATTTATTGATTCCTACAAATGTAAAATTTTAAAGATACACTTTTTTAATATCTTGCATCAATATATTTGATTCATTGCAGACCATTACAGATCAATTTCCATGTTGTCTGTCTACATGATAGAAATACAAGTCTCGTGTGTCTTATTACCTATGGGATATGCTTTCATCAGTGGTATTCACAGAGCCCATGTTTGCTCTAAACGGTCATTCTCTTCCCATAGCTCTCAACAAATGAGAGTGGTATCACGCTGTGTGTTTTCATTCTGAACAGCATTAATATTGCAGCAGGCCTCATCTGTGCGTTTAGAGTTGTTCGCGCCCATTAAAGGTTCATCGTGGCCTGTAAATATTAAATTCGCCTGCTGTTTCGTTTTGGTTCGGCTAGACATGAGTGCAATGAATGGAGGCTGTATGGAGGCACAATGCAGAGCGCTAAAAGGTTTTTGCTCTTGGCCTTGATTTAATGCAATTAGTTCTGCCAATGAAAAGCACAGCAGGAATGGTCAGTTCTGGTCATGGTTGTTATCGCAGAAATAAGATTAGGCTTTGATGTTTGGTTGCAACACCTGATTTCAACCTTTTTGGTTTTTACTTATAGGCCCTGTTTTTGTTTAGTTGTTTAGTGTTTTACAACTTTTCGATATAAACTAAATAATAGACAATTTGATATGAAAAACAAGATGTGCTTTTAAAAATGCCCCAAATATATTTTTTGCAAGTTTCTACACTACACAGTTATCATTTCAAAGTCCTGCGCCACGTTGTTTAAATAATAGCAAATGCATTTGTGCCCATTTGTGGCCCATGGGTGGTCTGAAAACGAGGTGTGTTTTTCCAGTTTTTTTTAGCATTCAGTTTTCTCAAAATAGGAATAGCAACGTGCCAACAATGCACCTGAACACACCTCGTTTTCGTTTCAGACCAGAAAGCAATATTTTCTTTGTTAAAGAGCACGTTAGTAATATGCCATGCAAATAGCAAATCCGCCATGGCACGAGCACAACTGGCTTTTAAAGGGAATGGGAGATGAGACTCTGTTTGGTTTATTTATTAACTGTTATGCCCAAAACACAACCATTACTCATTAAAGGGATAGTTCGGCCAAAAATGATATTTAAACCATGCATTACTCACCCTCAAGCCGTTTGAGATGCATATGTCAATCTTGTTTCAGACGAACACATTTTCAGTTATTTTAGAAAATGTCTTAGACCCTTCAGTGGATATAATGTGAAGCTACGGGGTCCACCTCCTTCAAGTCCCAAAATGTGCATACATCCTTCACAAAAGTAATCCATCCAGCTCCAGGGGGATAAACGAAGGCCTTCTGAGGGTAATCAGTGTGGTTTTGTCGTAAAAATATACATATTTAAAACTTTATAGATGAAAATATCTGACTTCCGGCAACGATCGACGCGCGTTCACGGGTGATGGAAGTCGGCGTACGAGGTAGGACGTAGGACGTAGAATAGGGATAACGCTTTTAGACCATGCACCTTTTTTAAACTAGCAAAAGTGGATTCGAACACACCCTAAGTGTACTTGCGCCACACTTTAGACCATGCGCATAGATTGTTAAAATAGGGCCCTTTATGTTAATCCTATATCTATAATGGTATAATGCATTTAAAAAGTATTAACAATGCATACTAATATTCATAACTTTCTATTCATCAAAAAGTATCACGTTTCCACAAAAAAAATCAGAAATGCTCCTTGTGCAGCAAATCAGAATTTTAGAAGGATTTTTGACGGATCATTCAGTGTAGACACATCAGCGATTATAATGGGTGGGCGGGGCCTATGGTGCAAGGCACGATGATGTATAACTATTCGTCAATGTCTTGCTTGTGATGCACATTAACGTCAAAATAATCATCAGACGTTTGTTTAAAAATAACGTTTTAATGGTACAAAGACCTCTTATATATAAAAAGATCAAGGCAAATTTGATTTCTTATGTCATGACCCCTTTTAAAAATCCATTTAATTCAGAATTCATTCACCGCTGTGTCTCTTCTCATGTCTCGGGCTCTCAGGTTGAAATATGTGCCTTCCACCTGTGCTTGCACGAGACAGAGGATCATAAAATGCAAAGCAGCCCAGGTTCTGTAGAGTTTACTCAAGGGTGGAATTTGATTCCGTGTTCTAAAGGGGACAAAATGATGAATGATTTCAACACGCTTGGAAATTATTGAAGCAGGGGTCACGTATTAAATGGAATGATTCACACCCTTTTTCTCCATTTCTCTCTCATATGACATTTTTACACTCCATCCCACTTGATGAGGAGACCAAAACTTCTGATTCTCATCCAATCTAGAAAAAAATAATTCTTTAGTCATTATATTCAAATCTTCCCTCTACATAACAAGTGCTTCTCATTGAGACCTGCTGATTTGGAAGCAAGATAATTTCCCCACCTAGCAAATCACTGTCGTTCTAACAAGCTGAGTATTTAAAATATTCCTGTGCTTTAGGAGCAGTTCAGTAAAAATGTAAAGTAGGCGACTCACAATAAGACTAAAGAGACCTTTGCAAACATAATTAAAGTGCATATCTCAGTAGAAAAGTATTTACTGCTAATTCAAGGTGATAATGACGAGCCATAATGGAGGAGTATCAGAAAAAAAACTCTCCGGCGGCTTTGAGGCTCCATCCACGTGTGAGTGTGTGTGTTGTCCTTGGATCACATAATGAGTTCTGAACAGATGAATGCGGTGACCTGCTAGAACTGGGCGAGAAACCAGTGGTTCACGCATGCGTAAACACATTTAATACAATGAAGTCCATTTGCTCAGGTTGTTCAATAATTGTTAATAATTAAAGCATGTTGTAAGACGTATCAAGCTTCCCATTTCAAGTCATCGTAAATGGCCAAATGTGTCTTATACTGGATAGTCAACAAGAAAAAGACTTGATTTTAATCACAGGAAATGGATTGGATGGTGAAACTTGGCTGTTGCATACTAAAATGGAGCCAGAATGAATAACAGATCACTGTTAAGCACACCAAAACAGGAACAGTAGCAACATGCTAACAATGAACATGAACAACATTTATTGCATTTAATGTAGTGTTTGCACTATGTTCCTTTGTGTTTGCAGAGTATCTTGCGGGAAGATCAGACACGTTTAGGTTTAATATGGCATGTTAGATCAACAACGTGAAAAAGTGAAGAGGAAAATGTTCATAACAGCTAGCTTAATCCTTCTTGCTATGCTAGCCTGATTTTACATACTAATGTTTCAAGTATGGCTTTTATTCTTAGCATTGCCACTAGGGGTACTATTAATGGGTGTTAGTTTAAGCTTTCTTCTTCTATTATCTTTTTTCTGCGACTCGTTTAAAGGGGTAAGAATAGCCGATTGATTTAAAGAGGCGGGACAAAGGCTGTCCAAGGCTGGCCTGCAAATGCTTCCTTCTTTTCCCATTTATGCAGGATACATCAGAAGGATCCTTTGCAGTCTTGCCTACCCCAGAATGCATTGCGCACCAGAGACGAAACTGTATGAAGACAAATGCATTACCATAAAGGATCATCAGTTATCTTTGTTATTGTATATTTGGAGTATCAATCTGTAAATGTCTATAATTTTAGTGCTATAAATATACAGAAAGCAGCCTGCCGGTGTGATTATATTTGCCAATTTGTTTCATTTTCTCAATGGCGGTCAATTCTAAACACAATAAAAGCTAAAATTGTGTTAAAGACAGAAAATGCTTTTTCCACAATAAGAAAACTTTATTTCATTTAATGTGAAAATTAAATTATATCACAGTATGGGGGTCTTCACAATTCTTATCCAAGAATAAAATGGCAAATACATGATAAGTCTGAGCTTTGACAATTCCTTATTAAAAAAATATTTTGTATGATTAACTATCGAGATTTTAAATAACTAGAGATGGAACTTTTTGTACACCACGTACAAACCACTGAAATTGGTTGATACATGTAAACGTTATTTTTGTTTTTATTCAGAAAAACCGCAGCTTACCCTTTTACTTGCATTTGTTTATAGCGTAGTCTTGCCCTGAGTAATATGGCAGACGCGTTGACGCAGGCCAGCTCAGTCTTGCCTGGGCCCAGGACAAGATAATTTTAGATGGGCCCCCCCATGCCCAGATCTCTCCTTTCCCCTTGCTCTTCCTCTCCTCTCCCCTCCCCTCCTCTGCTCTTCCTCTCCTGTTCCTCTCCCCTCCTCTGCTCTTCCACTTTACAGCAGAATTCCATTTTTAAGACTTTCCACACGTTTAAGTGGGTACATTTTCTATAAATGTCTTCATTTTCTTTTCTGACATAGCCTACTGCAGTTCTTGTTAAAACAAGACATGCAAAATCTGTGCATTTTGGGGACTTTTTGTGTGGAATCATATTTTTTTTTTGTCCATCAAAAGTGAGCTTTTACTTTTAATTAAGCATTAGTAGCAAAAATAGACTCGGATCTGGACCATTATCTGTTCACCGTGGCGTCTGTCGTTGCTATGCAACAATTAACTTATGCCTGACGAGTGCGCCGCGTCGCTATTATGAGCTAATATCCAAAATATTTTCATATGTGGCTCTCTGCTCCTTTCTTATCAACAAGTGGATTTACAGCCACCACATCAGCAGCACCGCCGGTCGCCATGTCTCAGTGCTTTTATGAAGAGGACGCAACTGCACGCGCTTCGGGCATACAAGCGCATCAAGTACCGGGTTTGAGAAAACCTGCTGGTACTGTGGCGAGACGTTTAAAAATAAAATTAGTACCGACTAGGTACCGAAGTACCGGGTCTTTGACAACACTCATAAACGTTGGCTGTGCTGTTTCTTACCTTGGTCTACGTTGACTTTACTAACGTTAGTTCCAGCTTCACCGTCACCACCTTTTTAAAAATATTTGTTTAGGACGTCTCGAAGGCCTCTATTTTCTTCTTCTCTTCTCTTCTCTTCTCTTCTCTTCTCTTCTCTTCTCTTCTCTTCTCTTCTCTCTTCTTCTCTTCTCTTTTCTTTTCTTTTCTGAGCACCGGACTTGTGCTGACCAGACATTTTGAGCGTAACGTTAGCCTACTGAACTTCAAATCAAATGACAACATCAAATTTTGATCAGTGGCCAAACCATTTTTGTTTTGGGGGTGGGGTGGGGTGGGGTGGGGGTGGGGGTGGGGGGGGGGGGGGATGGGTGATGCCCCTGAATTGGGACACAGTTATGGAAAAGAAACAATCTGAAGAGAATTTCAGCAAATTAGCTAAAAACCTTAGCATGTTTATAGCTAGCTACCTGAACACAGTTTAAAGGCATTTAAAGGTAACTTCATCTCAGCCTTATGTAGTACTATTGAGGTTTGTTTATATTACTGCAACATAAGAACATATAGTAGATATGTACAAAGGCAATGTGCACTTATAATACGTTTGTGTTAAGTTTAAAGTAAACTTCAGTTTTGACTCAAATGCATAGTCAAACTCATAGCCTTTTTAAGTAGGCTATATCGCATTTGATAGCGTTCGTGAACACAGGCGCTTGACACATGCTCAGAAGAGAGTTTCATTCTTGTCCGATTTTTGCGCTATTTCTCTCCAGAAGTTATGAGCAATAAAATAGTCTTTGTGTTGCGTGTATCTCTGAAACGCTTTTTTGTATTCGATTGTGAAATGGGTTGGGACAGTGTTGCCATCTTGTGGACAAACTAATTATTAAAAAAAAATTAATGTGCGAGTTTAGCCTACAGATTATGCACGATTTGAAAAAAACAGTGTTAACTTAAAATTACCAGAGTTTTCCTGTTAAAAATACGGTAGCAACGTTTTAGGTTTTACAGACTTTGACCGTATATAATTTTACAGCAATAAACCGTATTTCATAATCTGATATAATGTTAATTTACTGACCTTATGAAGTATTATTATCTGTTTTTTTTTTCCATTGTAATACACTGACAGCCAACAATCACAGCTGTGATGAGAGTCACATGATCAATCAATGCTCATCACAAGCAGCTCTTCCACAAGAATGATAATACTAATATATAGAAGCTGCACAGTGTCATTCGCACAAATATTAAAAACCATCATGGTAACATGTTGAAATTTAAAAAATGCAATAAGCATTAATTTAACAACATTAAATGTAACATGAAACCCTAATGTAAATAACTGATTAGAAAAAAAACTAAGAAAATTATGAAGAAACAGTTATTTAAAAACAAAATACATCAACTGTGAAGTGTCACGCAGGGAATTGTGGGAATGTCAATTTACATTTTTTCCCTGTAAATTATACAATGACTTGTTCTTTTTCACTTCCAAAAACTGTAAATTTAACGGTATTTTACAGTAAAATTACATTAAATGTACCATTATTTATATAACAGTTATTTACCGTATATAGTAAGGAAACTTTCTGTTAACCAAATAACAGGTTTTCACTGTAGCATTTTTACGGTCTTTTACCGTTAAAATCACGATCATTTTTTACAGTGTACTGTTGCAAGCTGTTAGCCTTTGTAAGCCCATATTGTCACTTTCAAATTGCAGGAATACAAAGGAGTGCGTGTTCTTCTCTGAAGATCCCCGTCTCATTTTCCACAATCAACAAAAATACGAGCCTATACTGTGAGAATTTAGTGAAACCTCATGGGTCAGATTTGGTGAGAGTTTCACAGTGCACCTGCTACCAATTTTCAGCACTTTTTTTTTCACTTTTTTTAAAACAATTTTCAAAGAAACAGACTCGTCTTCTCAATATATAACTTAAAAATCAAGGTACAATCAAGAATCTACACATCTGTGTTAATTGTACCTTGATGTTTAAGTGATATATCGATAAAGACAAGTCAGTTTCTCTGTCGTTCTTCATACACCAGGAATGCTAACTGAATGAACGAAGGGAGTTTGCCACCAAGCAGCCAATTATCACATATTTTCATTAGAAACTTTTCAGTCAGTGAAGTCTCACAGGGGAAACATTCCTATCGCTGTGAACCACCAAATTGTTTTGCTATTTAAGTGTATAAAATATCAGCCCAGTCTCATCCCAAGACGTCATACGTCTGACGCTTTTGACCATACGTCAACATCCGACGTTTTAGGGTACCCTTTAACATCAGTTAGATGACGATCCCGGGGAGCTATCTAATCCTAACCCTACCCCAGACCTAAACCTACCCGCGTCATCTACTGACGGTAAAGGTAAAGCGTCAGACATATGACGCCCCGGGATCGTCATCTAACTGACGTTAAAGGGTACCCTAAAACGTCGGATGTTGACGTATGGTCAAAAGCGTCAGACGTATAACGTCTTGGGATGAGACTGTGTTAAAAATATGGAATAAGGGACAAAAGCAATTTGCAGAGATATTTTCATTACATTTACACATATGACAGACACTTTTTTCCCAAGTGACCTGCATTGCATTGAGGTTATACAATTTATCAGTTTATACATGTCCTGAGAATCAAACCCATGACCTAGGCGTTACTAGCACCATTCTCTGCTGTTTGAGCTACAGAATTACACTATTGTATCAGTTACATTTGCACGATAGTCCAATCAATGACTGATAGAATGTTTGGGAAACTTGTTTGAAAACTTCCCAAACACGCCATTTGAACCCCTTTATACACACAGACACACACATATATACACACACACTATTTGTTACATTTGGATCATTTGATAAATTAGACTATTCAAGTAAGTTCAAACTAAATACTTACATTTAAAAGTGTAATCCATCAATTTCTCTCAAAAAAAATTGTTTATGAAAAATATTACCTACCCTACTTTTAGCGTATATGTACTAATTTCCCATAAAACCCAACTCATCCAATTTCACCATCTTGTACGAATTTCACCAACTTGAGCAAATTTTTATTTATTCAATAAATACAATTTTATATTTATTTTGAGTTTGGTTCAGGTGCACTGTGCCAAAGCTTATTGTTACATTAAAATATTGTCAGCAAATAAACATCTTGTATGAGTCTATGAATGTTGACTCAAAAGCTGCAGGAACACATCGAACATCCCCACGAACAAATGTGTCAATCTCCCCACTAAGCTGTCAAAATTAGTAGCACTTGCTCCACAAAAAAACATAAATGCAGACATCCAGGTGACAGCAGGAAACGTACTACACCTCCAGTCGTAAGAAAACGTCAAAATTACTCCTGCTGAGTGGATTTATGGGACAATAAATGGCCTCCATGTCCATCATTCTGGTAAATTTCTGGAACTGGGACAGACAACATTATTACCCTACTGAGTGCTATTTCAGACCTAATAGTCCTCTCAGCATGGGTTTTACAGACTTTCATAAACGACTACTCGATATAGGCTACTCAAAGGGAAATGTCTGTGAAGTCAATCCCACTGATGTTCAGAGATGCTGAAATAATGTAGCTGGAAATAGACCTCACGGGTTTACTGTAAATGTGATCTATAGCGGTGCTATTTTTTCCGTAGAGCTGCCCTAAAAAGCATTTGGACATTTTTTGGATGTAGTTCGTAGTTAATGTGATGAACTGGCTTCTTGCATCCAATAAAAGTCACCTTGGGACCAGTTCGTTTAAATGCAAAGTGAGTTTTTCTCATAGTGAAGTTAGTTCTTGCAACTCGGCTTGATATTTTGCAATGACATTTCAATTATGACAACCATTTTAGGACCCTGTATATGTGATTATTGCACAGTTACACCAATATTCGTCATTGCATGACACATCAGACAAAAACACTGGAGATCAAAACGTGAATTTTGGTGAAGACAGGCTTTAGCAACTATCACAGTTAATTCTCTCCTCAAAGCCGCGCGCTCAGTAGGAGGGAAATTGGGGAGCGCGAAACAGTCTCTGTTCTCACGGTGAAATGTACTTAGAGATTCAATCTAAAGATTGCAAATCACGAACACACATTTTTAAAACTTTCTTTAATATTGCTATATGGTAACATTTCAGCTGGTTTTTATAGTGTGTATGACTAAAGCCGGCATACAGTATCTCGTTTGCCATTTGCAATATCCGAGACATTGAGACCTGGTGAGTGGATGTTGTTGGTAACCGTCGCACAGGACTCAAACTGTGCCCTTTCATTCAGAGAGGCGTGGAGGAGATTGAAAGCATTGTGTCGTTAACATGTTTTTCAGCCTTTGAGTTTATAGAGGCTCGGAATGATGAAGAAATCCAAGCTTTTGGATCCGAGCGATTGCATCATATTGTAATGGAAATTTTGCCAGTCCATCAGGGTTCAAAATCCTACTGGCTCGCTAAATTAATTTCTGTTATGGCTATCAGTTTAACATTTTGATGAATTATTAAGAAATCAACATGCTAAAAAATTCGCACAATTAATTATGGTTCTGGCCCATAAAATGCCATTAAGGGATAGTTCACCCAAAAATTTTAATTCTGTCATTAATTACTCACCCTCATGTCATTCCAAACCCGTAAGACCTTCGTTCATCTTCGGAACACAAATGAAGATATTTTTGATGAAATCTGAGAGCTTTCTGTCCCTCCATTGACAGCAACGTCATTGCAACTTTCAAGGCCCAGAAAGGTAGTAAAAACATTGTTAAAATAGTCCATGTAACTACAGTGGTTCAGCCTTAATATTATGAAGCGTCGAGAAACTCGTCAAAATTGCGCAAAAACAGACTTGTTTTGACAGAATGGGTATGTTTACAAGACAACGTGCTAAAAACAGTTTTTCCTTTGCATTTTTTGACGTGCAGACGTCAACGTTGACACGCGAAAACAACAAAAAAAGCCATATTATTCATGCCAGGCCAATAGTTGGTAATGTCACTTTGTAAAGAAAAACTTCACGTCTATAGACTGAGCACGTAATACACATGAGCATGACATCACCTTTTTTACTGATTCGTTTTTTTTTTGCAGTTTACACAGAGACGATAACGGTATCCTTTTCAATAACTTTCTCTTTGAAACCCGTTTTCAGGCCCCCAAAATTCTGTTGTCATGTAAATGAACAGCCAAAACGCATAAAAAGTTTTACGTTTTAGTTGAAAACGGTGTCGTGAAAAACGGACCCTATATCTTGAGTTTTTTCTAACCAAGTTGACAAAATATTTTTTCTTGTTTTAAACCTAAATCTAACCAAACGTTGGGATTCTGTTCCATTCTAACATGCTTCATCTGGGTTTTTAAAACGACCCCTAAATCTACTCCTGACAGATTGACAAACTCTATTAAATGGATTGCTGTGCACTAAAGGTCAGCGATCAATATTGTCTTCTAAAGCTTGTTAATACGTCTATACAATTGTGTAATGTAAAATTATTCTTCTTCTTTTTTGCACAATGTCAGATCAGCCAGAATTTTGTGTAAATAATCTGTTTTCAGTTGTTTAGTCTAGACTCCAGCCTTTCTCGATGTCCTTGTGGGGAAAAAAAAAAACTGTGTTAGGCATTGAGTGGCGTGGATTCTGATTGCTTCCACTTGATACAACCAATTCTGATGGTGGTAAATCCCACATCATGATTGCTGCCAACACGTCACATCAGTCCTTGAACATCACTAGTGAACTCCTGCTCCGTGAAGACATCTGCCCCTGCCTATATACGGACAACCAGAGGAACGAGGCCAGCACTTCTGCGTCCATCTAACAAGGTTTGTATTCACTGCACTCCACTAGCAAGGTTATAGCAAAGCCTTTTACATTTTTGGAAGAGATTTCTTTATTGTATTTACCTCTAAAATGACTAATGTAAATTTACATCCCGCTCTTTATGATCTGAGCAACTCTCAATGGATGACTCATAAAGTCTCACCTTAATTATTTCCAATGGAATACGTTTTTTCTATTTTATATGGCACATTACAAAAGTTTAAACACATTGCGAATGCCATTTTATGTTTTTTAAAAAATTGGAGGCCATTCCCTTTTTTTCCTCAGCGAAATGAGTTCAAACAGCTGTAGAGTCATCCAGAAATGAAACATAACGGTAATTAAGTTCTTCACAAAACGAGCCCGGCGTGTTTTAGTTAATTTTTTATTTTGTGAGTGTTTAAGCAAACCTGCGAAGTGAATCCCTTGGCTGTGCTCGTTGGCACAGGATTACATCACAGGTCCCTCGTGAAGCTTCCAATTTCTCATTTTCTTTCCCATCTCTCATTTTATTTCTCATACTATTGTTTCTTTTCATCATTACTAAGAAATGATGGGCCAGGGCTCCATTTCCCACACGTCCAAATGTCTCTGTTATGGGTGGCCGTGGTGAGGTAATCAGAGAGGGACAGCAGGATAGTGAGGTCATTAATCTGAGACGTTACTTCTAGATGGAGATTGATAACCCATAAAATCCAATATGGCGGCATGGCACTGCAGGCTGAGTGGGCTTGTGCTTAGGGCAGAGAAACTTTGGGCAAAACTAGTGTGCATTATAAAGAGAAAAAGGCAGCATTATAATGATGATATATGGGGACATATCATAGATATTTTGCGATTTTGAAACAAGAGTTTGATATACAGTCACAATATCTACGAATATTTCCACATGCCCTCCACGGCAAGTTTTATACCACATTTTCAGTGTTTTAACCCACATTATACCAAGGTGTTGCTATGTAGTTGCTAATGTTTTAAGAATATTTTTATTACAGTTCTGTGCAGTTCCTAAAATGTTGTGGGTGGTTGCTAGGGTGTTGCTATGCAGAAGCTAATGAATTTGGAATATTTACTATGTTACAGTGCCATTCCAAAAGTGTTGTGGGTAGTTGCCTAGGTTTTGCTACGCAGTTGCTAATGTTTTAAGGATATTTTATGTTTCTGTGCAGTTACTAAAATGTTGGTAGTGGTTGCCAGGGTGTTGCTATGCAGATGCTAATGAGTTTGGAATATTTTAGTATGTTAAAGTGCAATTGCAAAAGTGTTGTGGCCAGGGTGTTTCTGATTGAATCTAAAGAGTTCTACATATTTTTAGTACGTTACAGTGCAATTCTTATAGTGGTGTGGGTAGTTACCAGGGTGTTGCTAATGTGTTTGGAATATTTTTATTACATTGCTATGCTGTTGAAGAACATTGCTTTGCATGTTTTTGTCTGGTTTTTTAGACCATTGCTATGTGGTTGTCTTGTAGGTGGTTGCCCGGGCATTGCTATGCAGTTTATACGTGCTCTGGATATTATTATTGCATTTCTATGTGGTTCTGAGAGTGTTGTGTATAGTTTCCATCGTGTTGCTATGCAGTTTTGAGTCTGTTCTAAGGTTAGCACTTTGCTAATGCTGTTTGAGTGGTTGTCAGTGTGTTACTATTCAGTTGATAATGTGCTCTGAATATCATTAGTGCATTGATATGTGGTTCTGAGAGTGTTGTGGATAGTTGCCATGGTGTTGCTATGCAGTTTTAAGTCTGTTCTAAGTATAGAACTTTGCTAATGCTGTGTTATGTGTGGTTGCCAGGGTGTTGCTATGAAGTTGTTAATGTGTTCTATGCTATGCAATTCCTAAAAGGCTGTGGCTGGTTGCCAGGGTGTTTCTATGTGTTTGCAAATGTCTTTAGAGTGGTTTTAGTTTTTACCTATAATGTTGTGTGTGGTTTCCAGAGCATTGCTATGCAATAGGCTCCTTGCACATAGCAACCTAACGTCATATCCGCAACGGGTAAATACGGCTCCCTCTCTTCCTGTCTGAAGGCGTACATACACAACGTAGACATTTTCCGCCTAATACTAGAAAACAGTACAGCATTATAACACGCATATTCTGTCAGCGCGGGATTGTTTATTAGCCTAATGTAAGCTAGCAAACTAACGTAAGCCATAAAGTTTGAGACTTACCTTCATATCCGTGGATATATGAAGAGGCATACATTTTAAAGCCATTCTCTCTAATTTGCTGGTAGGTGATTTGGAGGAGGACTTACAAAGGCGAATTACGTCCGTTATTGTAAGTTTCGGCAACTCTTGTAAACATCTCATCTCATAGTGTAGAATAGCACCGGAAAAGACGAGGCCGCATTTCCGGTAAGGAAGTAGTTACGTGCAAGGAGCCCATTGTTAGTGTGTTCTGAAATTTTTTAGCGCATTGCAAAACAGTTCTTAAAATGTTGTGGGTGGTTGCCAGGGGGTTGCTATGCCGTTTATATTGAGTTCTTTGTGATTGTCAATACTGTTTTATGCAGGATGTTGTAGGTGGTCATCAGGCCAATCGTTGTGCTTTGAGAGGATGTTTTTAGTCGGATTTCTAAGTGGTTCCATGCAGTGCTTTAAAGGGGTCATATAATGGTACTTGCACTTTTACAAGTTGATTGTACTGAAATGTGTGTTGGCAGTGTCTGTACACAGTCATCATATAATGATAAAAATCCATCCAGTGGTTTTGTTTTAATCTCCTTATATGTTTTCCCCTGCCTCAAATCAAGCCGTTCGATCCTGTGACGTCACAAGCTCGCACGCCCCTCCCACGACTGTTGATTGACAGCAGCGTTTCAACACAGACCCGCCCTCGCTCGTGAGTGAGATGTCAATCATAGTTCGTCATTGTTGATACACTGGAGCAGAATGGCGTCGAGCGATTGTGGTGTTCTGTTCTTGGGTGTAATAAGGAACACAGCAGTCATTTTAATGTTCCTAAATCCGAACCGCTGAAGACACAGTGGCTGAGTTTTGTTTATGAAGGAAATATTCACGACGAGCAACGTCAATGCGCTCATGTTTGCGCAAATCATTTCTCACCAGACTGCTTTTTAAATGAGGCGAGGGTCAATATAAATCAGGTTTAGCTAAGAAGCTGCTACTGAAAAAGGAATCGGTACCAACTATTCGTGTTTCTGCTGGACCTCCAGAAGAAGTGAGTGTAACGTTTTATTTATTAACCTTTATATATATCTTTGCAAATCCCTTGCACGCTTCACGATGAATGTGGCTAATGTTTAGACTAAGGGTGCATTACGGCATGTGTTCTATTGGTGCGTTCAAGTCCTCCTGGGAAGTTCGTACTTACGAGGTGGGAAGTCGTGTTTTTGACGGCATGTGCGTTCAAGTCACTTTCGTCGGAGTAAGAAGGCGGTGTACTTTCTATTAATTAATTAATTACGCAAAAATAGAGCAAGTTTCTTAAACTCTAGATCTAGAAAATGAAGAACAAATAAATGTGCATCAGGTGTGCTTTGATTTTTTATGTTTTTAATTAATTTATGAAGCCACTGCAAACTTTATCATTACATTACATTGTTTTATTATAATGCCATCATATTCGGTGCAGGCAATTAGCTTACTTCGCTGTAAATAGTAAAGTCTATCAATATCACTGCTGAATACCTTTAAGTATTGTGGTATTCCGCCATGTTCCTCAGTGACACGCCCCCAACTCGTACAGATCGGGGCTTAAAGAAAATCCCGAGCTCCCCACTGGTATTTACGACATTGTGGTGGCGTTCAAGTGCGCTCAACTCGTAATTACGATCTATACGAGATGACTTGAACGCACCATAAGTAACGTTACGACGTTCTCAATACAATGCATAATCCCACGTTTATAATGAAAAACGCGTTAGAGGTGTTGTGTTATTAAAAACTGTGTAAGTTACGCAGTTACAGTTAACGTAACAGGAATATTAACAGGAATATCAATGCAGTTACAAAACTATAGATGTACTTAAAAGTTTTCTAAAAACATAAAATATTTTCGTACTGCACTAAACATAAACATACAGCAAATTCTTAGGTATCCTTCAACTACTGCTAGAATCCTTACTGACATGACCTCACGTCAGTTTCAGTCACGAGTTGTACCTAACACTGAGATAACGTCACGCATCACTGACAAGCCTAACGTTACATTTACAAAAAAAAAAAAAAGTTTTTCAACATAAATCTGTCAACGAACTAACCTATAACTTACATTAGTAACGTTAAACACATAGCGTTTGTATCTCACAACTCTAACGTTACCCTGCCAGTACATACAAAAATAGATCAAAGTGACATTGTTAACCAACCATTTAGAAACGTCCTGTTCGAGCCTTAATTGTCGAACTTCTTCGGGGCCGTCATCTTGTTTCGGGTCCGACTCCGGTTCAAACTGATACGGTTGCACAGAAGTGTCCTCAGAGAGAATCCCGCTGCCATAATAAACCCTCAACTGTTGTCAAGTTAACACTCCACGTGCGTTGTGTTACAGCGCCCACAGAACAGAGGGGCGGAGTCAGCGAAGCTCATTATCATTTAAAGGCATATGCACTTAAACGGAGTGCTGAACACAGAGCTGTTTTTGAGCAGGTAAAATGAGTGTTTTCTTAAAAAACTAATGAGAATTTTTTAATAAAAGTATATTACAAACTTTTCATTTAGACCCTAAAGATTCATATTAACTTGTACAAAAATGGCATTATATGACCCCTTTAAAGTTAGTGAGTCATTTATATGTATGCATTACAGCTACAGTAGTAATATAACCTTATAAAGGGTTGAAAGCCATTGTAACTTATTAAATTATGATGTAAAGAAATTTGACTATCATTATACAAGGGCTTTGGGCAAAATGCAAGAACACTGTAGTAGACTATGGCCTCTTTTTTAGTAAATAGAGCGGTTCTGTCTCCCTCTCTCTAGCAGTAGGATAGTCTGTTTCCTCCAAAGACTGCCATGTGAATTAATTATGGATGTCACGGAATATCTCTCAGGACTTTTCTGATAAACATTGATTACATACAATAACAAACACGGTGAACACAAGGGACTGCAATAAACAATACATAAGCGGATGAATATGCAACAAAGAATCAGTCTTTTCTATTTATGGCGGAAAAAATAGAATTTAATTTATCTTTAAAAGCTAACATCAAAAATGTAAGATTAGAACTAAGACTCGATTTAAGATTAATTGAGGCAAGACTTTTTCAGATGGAAGCTGTATCTCCTGGTACTTTGTTTGAGGCACTTTATTAAGAATAAGAGACTTGGCACAGGCGTTTAGCACTAGATCTGTATCAAAGTGAGGTTTCGTGAAAGTATGCGTTGCTGAATTTTTAAAGGTTTGGAGAAAGCCTTGGAATGAAGTCTGCAGGGCTTCCTTTGATCTGTTCCTACACCCTCCTGATATTTATAGAGCATATCAGCTCAGGGTCAACCTTTGTGTAAACTTTTTTAATAAATGCATTTACATTATATTAGGTCTGATTATTCACTGTTTAATATTCTCAAAGCTCATTTGAAAATGAAGCAAGTAATGAGATTCCAAAAGAGCATTTAATCTGCATTTCAGACTCTTTGCTAATGAAATAACAAAATGTATATTTTTTTATGTATTCATTGTTTTTTAAGTCTTAAGTACAGAGACAGAGATAAAACGATTTTATAACCCTTGATATCTCATTTCATATTCTTTATTTCATGTTCCCTTTTTGGAGACAAAAATTATGAGTTAGTCACAGTAAAGTATGTAGCGTTACCTTGATAAAATATGCACATTTTACTGCCATTTCTTGCTTCAAGAGATATATATGTATAATAACGTAAAAGGGAATTTATTTTAATAATTTATATATAAGTAATCTAAACCATTCTAAAGTATTATTGTAAAATAATAGTCTATAATAATGAAAGAAATAATATAATAATAATGTGTTTATAATATATATATATATATATATATATATATATATATATATATATATATATATAATTTGAATTTTTTAATAATCATTCACATATATAAATATATTTAGTTAGTTATTTATATTTTAATCATATTCTACCACAATTAAGAACAATTGCAGCATTGCATAAAAACAGGTAAAATTAAAATCAAGAAAACAAATCAAATAGAAATACATATATGCAATATGTTAATAATAACCTGTATTATTTTAGTAAAATTGAGACACTTTTACAGTTTTAATTAATATTTTGAAACAGCTTTTTAAATTTTTATTAAAATTTTTAAAGTTTTAGTATTTTTATGTGTCTAATAAGCCTATATATTTTTTTTTTATCTATCTATATATATATATTATATATATATATATATATATATATATATATATACATTTTTATTTTAGTTTTAGTTATTTTACATCAAGTTAAACTAAATGAAATGAGAACTGTTTTGGCAACCATGCTGAAATATTTTTTTAGATTTCATTTAATTTAAGATAACATTTATTTTATTTCAAGTATTTTAAAAAACAATGACGTTTCTTTTTTAGATTTTAGATTCAGTTTTAGTTTTTATCCCTAAATATAACACTATGGAGGAAAACGATAAAGTAGGCTACATATATATATTTTTTTAATGAGCACGAAGCCTTTACATCAAAACTGCATACATTTTTAAGTGTCATTTTATACTGCATATACACACTCTGTATTTAATCCCTGACGCGCGTCTCCTGTCAACACTCCTCTGTATTTACATGGACAGATGCCACAACTCTATGAATCTACCAACCAGTAAACCCCTCCTCTTAAGCTGAGGATTCTGGGTAACTACTGGGATCAAATTTGGTCAGCATCGACCGTGTCCCTATACTCTCTTCTTCAAAGCCAAAGGCTCGCATGTCCTTTTGCGACTGTGCCTTTTTTATTTTGCCTGAAAGACTCTTTGATGGGCTTAATACATTTAAGGGCCCTCTGCTCGAAAAAGACGGCAGACAGAAAAGAAAAAGAGAGTGGAAAGACGACAAAATAAAGCATCTTTTCTAAGAAACAAGGTCCCCGAGGAGAATACAACCTCGACTCCATCTAGCCACACATTTGATTGTCCCCAGTGTGTCTGTGTGTGTGTGTGTGTGTGTGTGTGTGTGTGTGTGTGTGTGTGTGTGTGTGTGTGTGTGTGTGTGTGTGTGTGTGTGTGTGTGTGTGTGTGTGTGGTGTGTGTGTGTGTGTGTGTGTGTGTGTGTGTGTGTGTGTGTGTGTGTGTGTTGTTCGTTCTATTCTGTGGCATCCCACAGTCACCCTAGAGAGTCTTGTAAATGGACACTGCACTGTTGAGATGTTTGTCTTGTGGACAGCGGGAGCTGAGAGATCTCATACAGTTCCACTGCAGAACTGGAGGAGTAATGTGTGTGTGTGTGAGGATTGAAAACCCGCCAACATCAACAAAGATGCAAACAAATCTATGACAAACTATTTGGCTGTTCATTATTTATTACATAGCCTACTAATTATTCATTAGTTTCCAAGTTGCTTTTCATGGCAGAAATAGGAATGTGTCAATTTCACTTGTTTGAAATGTATGAAAAGTGTGTGTGTGTGTGTGTGTGTGTGTGTGGTGTGTGTGTGTGTGTGTGTGTTGTGTGTGTGTGTGTGTGTGTGTGTGTGTGTGTGTGTGTGTGTGTGTGTGTGTGTGTGTGTGTGTGTGTGTGCGCGTGCACTGTAAAAAGTGATCAGTTGACTTAACTTAGAAAAAAGTGAGGTAACCTGTTGCCTTAAAATTATTAAGTAAATAAACGGAATTGTCGTTCACATAACTTAATTTTTTCAATTACGCATAACGTTTATTTACTTTAAATAAAGTCAACTGACCATTTTTTACAGTGTGTGTGTGTGTGTGTGTGTGTTGTGTGTTTGTGGTGTGTGTTGTGTGTGTGTGTGTGTGTGTGTGTGTTGTGTGTGTGTGTGTGTGTGTGTGTGTGTGTGTGCGTGTGTGCTCTTGTTTTCGTGATATATGAGGACACAAATGTGTATAATGACATGCATATTACACTGGTATTACAACTTACACGTGATATATGAGGACATTGCATGAGTCCTCATATTTCAAATAGCTTAAAAAACATAAAAAACAATGTTTTTTTAAAAATGTAAAAATGCAGAATGTCTCCTGTGATGGGTAGGTTTAGGGATAGGGCAGTGTAAGGGGTATAATATATAGTTTGTGCAGTATAAAAACCATTACGCCTATGGAGATTCCCCACAAAGATAGCGAACCAGACACGTGTGTGTGTGTGTGTGTGTGTGTGTGTGTGTGTGTGTGTGTTTTGTGTGTTTTGTGTGGTGTGTGTGTGTTTTGTGTGTGTGGTGTGTTGTGTGTGTGTGTGTGTGGTGTGTGTGTGTCCAAATAGTTCATAGATTGCTTCTACACAACACCATTTTCAACTAAAAACTGTTCGTTTCAGGTTTCAAAATGCACGTGTTTTTATTATGTTTAACTATACCTGTATCATCTCTGTGCTAACTACAAAAATACGAATTTGTGAAATACAGAGTTTTTTGTTGTTTTCAAGGATCCGTGTGAACTGAGATCGCTTTGACACACGTTGTCGTCTGTATATGCGAAAACGCAAAATAAAAAGTTTTTTATTTTTTATTTTTAGGACACCGCTGTTTTGTAAACGTACCCTTATGCTCACCAAGGCTGCATTTATTTTATAATAAAATATGGTAAAAATAGTAATATTGTGAAATGCTACAATTTGAAACATCGGTTTTCTTTTTTTTAATACATTTTCAAATGTAATTTATTCCGGCGATTTTTTGCACCGTCTATTACTCCAATCTTCAGTGTCACATGATCCTGAATAAATCATTCTAAAATGCTGATTTAATGCTATTTTACTATAATAATGATATTGTAGTAAATCATTTGTAATAATTTTATAATATTAATAATATTATTTTTACTTTGTTATATTTATTAATATAATCTTTTTCATTATTTTTTTAATAAATTCCAGCAATTTACTGTATTTTAATATATTTTCACATTTCAATATATTTTAACCAGCCAAAATAAGTTTTAATATATTAAAAAATAATTGATTTAAAATAATAAATCATTACATACTGTATACAGTATGTATATAACAAAGTTTTTTAATGTAATACAAATGTGATGAACAGGTCATACTTAAAAACTGACAGACTTTGCTTTGACTCAGGGATAAATTTCAAACTATTTTAAATTAGGTCACGGTGCGGTTTGACTCCAGGGACTCTGTTATTGCTACAGGCGTTTCTGACCTCGACCAATCTGACTTACACAAGAACAATAAAGCCGAGCAGCAGAACGACACAACAGAGAAACTCCTGTTATAAATAAATGTCAAAACTTTTGAGGAAACCATTTATAAACCTGTCATCAATCTCCTTCCAAGGTGCTTTGAACTCAGTAATGAAAACGATAAGGAAGTTATTTTGATGCTGCGCATGTACGGCTAAAGTTGGACAGGGGTCACAGATGCTTTTTTTTTTTTTTATGTGAGTGTGTGTGCAAACCTACACAACTAAACGCGAATCAGATTTTTCACCCATTCGACAAAAATCTGCAATTGGAAGTGTGATAATTGCACACCTACTTTCACGACTACGCCATTGTTTTTAAAACACTTTAGAGCTGGGAAGCAAAACTGAAATGTTAAAAAAGCAATGTAAAAGTTGTTAGCTTGGAATTTGTGTTATATAAATGCCAGTTACTTGTAATCTGGATTATGTTAACAGATTCCAAAAATGAAGTACTTGTAATTAGATTGTTACGTTTTAGAACACTCGTTATTAGACTATGGTTATTTTTTTATTGGTTAATTTACATATTACATATAAACGTGCATAATTTCTCCCTAATTCTTCTTTTTCATAAAAAAAAAACATATTGCTTTTAAACATTCAGAAAATCTACTAGTTTTGTGAAATTAAACTCTATTATTTATGACATTGGCTATAATTACATGGAATATTTAGAACCCTGATTTGGGAAACCTTGACATAATGTAATATTTAATAAACTTCATGTTGTTGATAACCAAGATTGGACTATATTTTCCATCTCTTTGTATTTGTATGTCAATATGGTACAATATTATTCTATTCAATTCAATGTGATAAAGAGTTAGGTCAAAAGTAATCTAAAAGTAATCCGAAAGTAGTCAGATTACATTACCTAAAATGTTTAATGGATTACGTTACTAACTACAATTTTTGTCATGCAATTTGGAATCAGTAATGGACTACTAATTTGTAAGTAATCTACCCAGCAGTGCACTGACTCTTGCAGGTGAAAGAAAATGTTCTCTTCAGGATAAAAACCAGCAAGCATTTTGGTTTACAAAGACAGGTCTGGTTAAAATCACAGCATTATACGACCGACCGAGGTCAAACTCGCCGCTGAAATCCTGGCTGTTCTTCTTTAGAGACAATCACATCTACACTGGGAGGGTTAACCAGACTCAGCATCCAAAGTAACAGCGCACTTGTTTGTCGAGCAAGCTGTAAACAAATATTCCTCTCTGAGACGGCACGGTTATATCAGAAACAGAAAATCATAATGAATTCGGAGAAGAGCCACTCGTGGAATGCAGAAAACATCATTTCGGCACAAGAGCTTCCCATTTCCGCCTGTCCTGTGGGTCTCCTCAAGCACACGCTGGATTTGAAGGGAAATATGTTGTGACGTTTTGGAGTATTGGCCCTTGTTGTGCTGCTCTGTGTGACAGATCATTTTCCGTCATTATTCCGAGCCTTCAGCGACAAATCTTTTTAAAGTGATACACCAGTGTAGAAAAAGATGTATCAGTGTTTAAGAGAAGAGTACAAATGGAATAAAATAATACTGTTTATCTGCATGGGTGATGGTGCGAGATGCGAAACTATGGACAAAATCATCGAAGTATCCAACATAGACCAACAAATAAAAAGGTGGTGATTTTGATGAACCAATCAGCATATCAAAAAGACTACTTTTCAATTATTGAACAATTAAAATCTTATTATGCAAAGATACAGTATAGTGAAATGCTGCCAAAAAAGAGAGATTGTATATCGGAGTCATTTCTTTAAAAGATTGCAAGAGAAGTAGTTCCCTGGGAGAATAATTGGACGACACTTAAAGGGATAGTTCATCCAAAAATGAAAATTCTGTCATTAATTACTCACCCTCATGTCGTTCCAAACCCGTAAGACTTTCGTTCATCTTCAAAACACAAATAAAGACATTTTTGATGAAATCTTATAGCTTTCTGTCCCTAAAACAAGAATGAACCTCATTGGTTTACCACAACTGATGTGTGAGTTGATGAATGTTTATATGTGAATAACAGCCTAAATTCAATCTGTTCATCATATAAAGCGAACAAGTTTCTTCAGATAATTTGGTCTAGACCGCTCAATTCACATGGATTAGTTTTACGATCTCTTTATTAACTTTCTGAAGCATCAAAGTGGTAGTTGTGTTGCTGTCAATGGAGGGACAGAAAGATCTCAGATTTCATAAAAAATATCTTCATTTGTGTTCCAAAGATGAACGAAGGTCTTAAGGGTTTGGAATGACATGAGTGTGAGTAATTAATGACAGAATTTAAATTTTTGGGTGAACTATAGCTTTAAGTATGGGCTCTAAGGGGCCTGCTGGAGAGCCGGGTAGCTAATCTGTAAAATAAAAAAAATATTATGGTATGTTTTTAAGTAGATTAATTAATCACGTGTATTTTAAACCTGTCTGAAAGCCTCTTAAAATTAATTTAAATGAAGGAAATCTTATTCAGATATATTTAGTGAAATGCTGGCAGAAACAGTATTGTAGTCCTCTCTTTTAAAAAATCTGCAGTGAAATCCCCATCATAAGTCAATGTGGTGGAGGGTTAAGACCCTGCCTGAGGTCCTTATTGCTTTGTTATTGTTGCGGAATAATCGGATTGAGCATAAGTGTGGGCTCTAAGGGGCCTGCCGGAGAGCTGGGTAATTTGTAAAAAATAATATAAACCAATCAGCATCCTACAGTAAAATAAGCACATATTGATGTCCTCTTCAGATGTTTTCCAGGACATACCGATGCTCTTCAAAAACGCACATAATATACGATAAGGTTAAAGGCCTAATGAATCACTGGCCCGTAAGTAATACTCCAATTAAAATGACTTCCTTTCCGCCTCCCCGTGAGCAAGGGCAGGTGCTAATGCAAGACGGCCCGCTCTCATGGAGGTCACTCACAGGCTGCTATGGGTTATGGTAGGACATCTGTTCTCACTGCTAGGGTCTACAAGCTCCTGGGGTTACTTTTTTCTTTCTTACGCGCTCACAGACATATATATGCATGCACACACTCCCCTCCTTCCATCGGGGTGGTCACTGGAGTCGGCCGGTGTAAGTGAGTTAGGAATATTTGCAGGTGAGCTAATTATTCTTGTGCTGTCATGTTTCCAGTCGAGCGTGCAGGACTAACCCCGATATAATCCCCTGAACACAATCAGCCTTTATTTAATTTTGCTTCTCATATCATGTGCATCCATGCAGCCCCAAGAAAGCATCTCTGCTCGCTTCTGAGACCCCTTCCATTTTTCTTCCCATTTAAACAATGAACATCATAAAGAGGCAGAGATAGGGGAGAGAAAAGGGTCATTCTTTGAGACGGGTTATTTGTTGTATTTTCTGTAGCATTTGAAACATTTAGATTTATGGAATCGTTTTTTCTTTTAAAAGAGGGAAAATGTGAGAGGGTAACCGTATTGATGCATTATAATATAGAGAGAGAGAGAGAGAGAGAGAGAGAGAGAGAGAGAGGAGAGAGAGAGAGAGAGAGAGAGAGAGAGAGAGGAGAGAGAGAGAGAGAGAGAGAGAGAGAGAGAGAGAGAGAGAGAGAGAGAGAGAGAGAGAGAGAGAGAGAGAGAGAGAGAGAGAGAGAGTAAAGGCATAATGCTGGATTTTTATTTCCATATTTTGCTGTCCTCCTCCTCAGTCTTCTCCATTTCTGCCACCTTTTGATTGCGTTTAAAGTGCACTGGGTGAAAGTGTTAACTGAACAGTATAAATAACATTTCCAGCTATACGGTCCACATGGGAGCACATCGAAATTAACTGCCCTTATTATGCAGTGCTATATAGATATTCTTCAGCCATGGTCTATAAAATATCCATTGCTGCCTTTAGGGATACCGATATGAACATTTTTGGCCGATACCGATAAACGATAATTCTTTCTATTTGAAAGCCGATAACCAAGGTATTGGCCGATAAACCTAAATCCAAATTTTTAAATATTTTTTGAGAGCCTGATTACAAAAACAAAAGTCTCACTATTAAAAGTCACGTCCCAAGCACAATTATGATGTTCTCATAAATTTATGTTTTCTTTATGACAGACTTGCACTTAACTGTATTTTCTTTATGATTCCAATCATATTTCAAGCAATTCAAAACCATCACGGGAACAGTACGCATCTGAAGTGTCTCAGCTTAAAGGTGGGGTATGTGATTTTCTTTTTTGACCATTTTTTTCAAAATCACTTGAAATCCTATTCCTAACCCACTTACTGGCTGTAAATTAGAAGCACTGAAATGAAAATTAAGCAATTTAATCATCTGTGGAACGGGCAGGACTCGAAAAACTCCAGCCAATCATTTTCCAGACCATCTAGAATCATTGGACAGAAAATGCGTCAATCAAACTTTTGTACCATAAACCCCCTCACCCCACCCCCCTCGCGCGCGTGTCCAGTTCGCGCGCATACTCAAAGCTTGTGACCCAGTCACAGGAAGTGCAAGTCGCTCCGGTACAGAGAGAGAGAGAGAGAGAGAGATCTGTGTTTTCGCTCGTGCTTGATTGCACGTCATGTTTTTCGAATGGGTGGAGTCAGGGCCAGCGTTGGAGGAGAGAAGGTAGGACCTTATGAGTTGTGTATTTTCAAAATCTGCCGGCCGTTTTGCAAATCACATACCCCACCTTTAAGGAATAATCCAGTATTTGTCTTTTTGTCCATTATTTGCCAAATTTTCTTATTGGGCCGATTACAATAATATAAAAAAGGATTGATACGATACTGATATGGTGGCCGATATATCATGCATCCGTAGCCGCCTTGTAATAAGTTTAATATTTAAAAGCATTTATTAATGACAGGCTGCTGAATTATTGTAAATAATTGCAAACCAGACATGATAGTGCGGCCACGGTGCAAAGCGGAATTATTTAACAAATGTAGATGTAAAAACTATGTCCACCAAACAGCATCAACCATTTAATAGAGATAGTTGATATTGATAATGTATATCAAATCAGCAAGGTGTTGCACTCTCTGTTGCAGAAGGTATGCACACACGCATAGACATAAACAATCAATCAGTGACTGGCTGGCACTCACGGAGAGGTACTTGCAGTTATACTGCATCTTGAGACATCTATATAATCAAAGAAGTGTTTATCCATGATGGTGGATGTCATTAAAACGCCTTCTGTCTGCATCTCTCGCATCACAAGCATAAACAGCCTATATAACAAGACTACAGTCACTCAGTCCCATCTCTCTCCTCTCTCTCTTCTCTCT